>CM021110.1:149127649-149157782 GCA_007115665.2 Sequoiadendron giganteum
CTTAACCCTTAAACCCTAATCCCTCAACCCCTATACCATCTTAATCTTTGAACCCTCAACCCTCAGCCATTAAAGCCTAATCCCTCAACCCCTATACCCTCTTAATCCCTCAACCCTCAACCCCTATAACCTCTTAATTCCTCAACCCTCAACCCTTAAACCCTAATCCCTCAACTCCTATAACCTCTACCCTATAACCTATTAATCCATCATCCCTAAATCCTAAACCCTTAAACCCTAACCCATAAACCCTCTACCCTCTACCGCCAATCCTCTACCCTCTACCCTGATCCCCCAACCCTTAAACCCACTTAGTAAACTCTCTACCCTAATCCCTCAACCCTCTTGACCCTTAAACCCTTAAACACTCAACCCTAAACCCTTAAACCCTAAACTATTAAACCCTTTACCCTCTACCTTATACCCTCTAACCTCTACCCTCAACCCAATACTCTCTACCCTAGACCCTAATCCCTCAACCCTTATAATCTCTAACCTATATATTGGACCCTTAACCCTAATCCCTCGACCCTATACCTTAAACCCTCAAGCTTCAACCCTCAACCCTTAAACCCTCTACCCTTTACCCTATACATTAAACACTCAACCCTCAATTCTCAACCCTCAACCCTTAATCCCTCAACCCTCAATCCTTAAACCCTAAACCCTCTACCCCTTACATTGGACCCTGAACCTAATCCTTCAACCATATACCCTCAAACCTATACCCTAAATCCTCTACCCTCAACCAAGTAAACTCTTAACGCTAAATGCTTAACCCCAAACCCTTCAACCCTAAACGCTTAAACCTTAAACCTTCTACCCTATACCCTCAACAAAATACCCTCTACCATCAAACCTATTCCATCAACCCTCAAACCTTAAACCCAATACCCTAGAAACCATCAACCCTATAGGTCATCCACCCTAATCCCTCAACCCTATACCCTCAACCCCTATCACTTTCTCTCTATCTATACATCTCACCTCTCCCTCCTTCCCTACCTCCCACCCTCTCTAATTGTCTCTATCTACCGTCTCCCTCTTTGTGCTTCTCATTCAATCAATCCCTACCACCCTCTCTCACTCCCTCTATCCATCTCTCTTTATTTCCTTCCCACTCCATCCCACTCTCTCCCACTACCTCTCTCTCCCTCTCTCTCATGTCTCTTCCTCCCACCTCCTCTCTCTCTAAGGTCTCTCCCTCTGGAAACCTACCTAGGTAACTCTCTCTTTGTCTCTCTCCCCTCTCTCTATCTATCCCTCCAACCCTACCTAGATAAGTCCCTCTCACTCCACCCCACTCTTTCTCTACCTCTATCAGGTCACTCCCTCTCACACCCTCTCCCTTTCTCAGGTCTCTAACTCACACTGCCTCTCTCTCCTACTCCCTCTCTCTCAAACACCCTCTCTCTCACACTCCCTCTCACTACCTATCTCTCAAGTCTCTCCCTCTCACCCCCCTCACACTCTCAAGTCTCTCCCCCTCACACTCTCAATTCTCTCCCTTTCGCACCCTACCTACATAACCCTCTCTTTCTCTTTGTGTCTCTCTCTCCCTCTCCCTCAATTCTCTCTCTCCCACCCCCTCTCTCTCTCCCTCTCCCTCAATTCTTGCTCTCTGACCCCCCCCTCTCTCTCTCCCTCCCTCTTGTTGAGAAACGATGCCTCAATTACCAGCTTGAACCTCTGTCAGAAAAGACTTGGTGAAAAATTCATGTTTTCTACCTTTACCGCCATACTGCGAAGATCATCTTTCTATTCTGGCGGTACCGCGGTGAAGGGTCTAGCAGTTACCTCGTTACCGCGCATGGTCTTCTTCCTCACCGCGGTGGCTGTGGTGACGTTCGTTTTACTCTCGCGGTGATAGGCCTGGCGGTTACCATGGTACTACAGCCAGTCAAGGGACTGACCACGATGGTCACAGTAAGACCACCAGGGGCCTGGCTGGTGACTACCGTGGTACCGCAGACAGTCAAGAGACTGACCGTGGTGGCCATGGTAAGACCTCCAGCGATCAGGCTGACGGTTACCACCCTACCGTGGGGTGGCCTCTCGGCCCCTGCGGTAGCGTGGTAAGACCGTCAATAGTCCCTTTGATCGGTTACTGCCATACCATGGTAAGTCTTGGTGCTGGCTGCGGTAGCAGAGTGTGATGGTTGTCTGGGTTTGGTGATGTCAAAGTGAGCTCGGTTGAGCTCACCACTCTACAGCAAGGAGAACTCGACATGGTAGTGGTAGCGCAGTAGAATGGAGAGTAGAGCTCAGATGGACTCGGTACGCTTACCGCCATACCGGGAGCTGATCAAATGGGCTCTGGGGTAGCGCGGTAAGGGATGTGGAGAGCTCAATGAGCTCAGCGACTGGGTTGATCGAGTTGGAATCGGTGTCAGAAGCGAATAGCGAATAGAATGCGAACACATGGCTCAATTTCAAAGCGATAATTGGCTAGAGGCCAAAGTCATTGTAGTAGTTATTGCAAGTCAGCTCAGGGTGACGAAACAGAGCCCGATTTGGGTAATGGAAGTTATGGCCTGGGTGGCTCGATGCAGGCAAATCGACATGGGTAGATCATTGGTGCGATTTGATTGGGGATAAGTGTACTTTGTGATCGGCAGTTATCTGACAAAATTGAATGCAATGTATGACTTTTGTAAGTCGAGTACGAGATTGCATGAGAATGTATGTTCAAACTGTATGTTGTAAGAACAGAGTAATAGTGAGATAATAAGAAGTGTTGCTGTGAGCTGAAAAAAGACTATAATTTTGCGTAACCTTTTGTTACTGTAATACAAATAGTCTTGACTTTGTGTGGTGGGTTTTTTACCTGAAAAGATTTTCCCACATATATCTTGTGTCAACTGTGAATGCTCATTTTGTGTTTTTGCATTTTACATGCTTGTATTCATCTCAAGTAGTTTTAGAAAACATTGAAACTGGTTTATGCTTTTCTTCTTTGTTGTATTAGTGTTAAGGGAATGTATTCCACACTATTGGGTCTCTAGATCCATGCCTATTTTCCCTTCAAGTGGTATCAGAGTTTGGCCCGTTGTGTTATCCTTGTAGGAAAGATTAGTTTTTTGTGCTAATACTGTTTCAGTGGGAGTCTTGCATTTTTTAAACTTGTTTCTGTTTGAGATGGTGAGTACATCTGGTTGAATAGACTTTGACAAATTCAATGGCAACAACTTTGAGTTATGGAAACTCAAGATATAAGACTTGCTTGTGGATAGAGACCTCTGGATTGTAGTGTCTGGAACTAAGCCACAAAGTACAATGCAAGAAGCTTGGGATCTTGCTGATAGGAAAGCAAGAGGTTTGATAAGACTGAGTCTAGCCAATTTTGTTCTCCTGAGCATCCATGAGGAGCAGTCTGCAGCTTCTTTATGGAAGAAGCTTGGTGATATTTATCAGGGAAAGTCTTTGGTAAATAAGTTATTCCTGAGGAAAAAGTTGTACTCCTTGAAGATGGAATAAGGTGCATCTGTTGCAGAACATCTAAACTCGTTTAACATGAGTGTTACTCAGTTGGCTTCTGCAGGTGTAAAGATTGAGGAGGAGGATCGTTGCATGCTCCTGTTGTGTTCATTACCTGACAGTTGGGACCATCCAGTGATGACCATTGGGAGAACTATTGTTGCTTTCAAGATGGAAGACGTTGTTGCATCATTGCTATTTGAAGAGATGCGGAGGAAGTCTTCAAAGATGGCCAAAGAGGCTCTTGTTGTTCAAGGTAGACCAAAGGATAAAGGCAAGAAGAAGGACAAGAAGTCAAAATCCAAATCTGCAGGGAGATCAAAGTCTCCTGGTAAAAAGTTCAAGGTGAGATGCTGGAGTTGTGAGCAACCTAGTCATATCAGGAAGGACTGCAAGGAGAAGAAGAAGAAGAATTCCTCTGACAATAAATCCTCTCAAAGTGATGTAGATGCCTTTATTGCAGTAGCTTTGACAACTCAGGCATTAGATGATGTATGGCTAGTTGATTCAGGTGCTTCTTTTGACATGACATCAAATAGAGAATGGTTCTCTAAATACGAAGAGTATGATGGTGGAAAGGTGTACTTGGCAAGTGATTCAATGTTGGAGATAGTTGGCAGAGGAAGAGTCAAAATTCAGTTTCCTGACGGAAGAGTCAAAGGTATTGGTGGCGTACTTCACATACCAGGTCTGGCTCAAAATCTTCTTTCTATCATTAAGTTAAATGATGCTGGTGTAGAAGTTTCTTTTTCAAGTAAGGGGTGTAAAATGGCTAGAGGTGCAATGGTGCTAGCTAAGGGTGTTCATACTGGCACTCTGTACAAGCTGGATTCATGTCCTGTTCTTTGTAACAGTGCCTCTATAATTACATGTAATGTTGCACTTGTAGAGAAAGATGAAGACTCTTCTTTGGTTGCAAATGCAATGGAGGTAAAACTCCCAGTTGTGAAGACTATGTTGTGGCATCACCGACTTGGTCACATTGGTGAGAAAGGTTTAAAAACCTTGAATAATAAAAATTCTATAGAAGGGCTTGATGACTGTAACGTTGAGTTCAATTTTTGCAAACATTGCATCTATGGAAAACAACACCGTGTTTCTTTTTATTCTAGCCCTCATAAATCTTCTGGTATACTGGATTATGTTCATTTTGATGTGTTTGGTCCAGTTAATGTTCCTTCATTATTGAAGTATAAATATTATGTTTCTTTTATTGATGACTGTTCGAGAAGGGCATTTGTATACTTCATTAAAAGTAAATCAAAAGTGTTCAGTCCGTTTAAAGAATTTAAATCTTTGGTTAAAAATCAGACTAGAAGGAAAATTAAGTGTTTGAGGACAGAAAATGGTGGTGAATTTTGTTCTGCAGATTTTTAAAGGTATTGCACTGATCATGGGATTAAAAGGCATAAGACAATGCCTTACAGTCCACAACAAAATGGAGTTGTTGAAAGGTTAAATAGGACACTGATGGAAAAAGCAAGGAGTATGCTGAGTGGTGTTAGTCTGGAGAAAAATTTTCGAGCTGAGGCTGTGGCTACAACATGTTATCTAATTAATAGATCTCCTTGCTTTGTTCTTGTTGACAAGACGCCTTTGGAAGCATGGTCTGGTAAGAAGCCCTCTCTGAGACATGTCTGTGTATTTGGTTGTGAGGCATATGTTTATGTGCCAAATGAAAAGAGATCTAAATTGGATAACAAAGCTGTCAAATGTATTCTCATCGGCTATAGAGTTGGTGTGAAAGGATACAAGCTTTGGAACCCTATTTCTGAGAAGGTTTTGTATAGCAGAAGCGTGATATTTCATGAGCTAAAACCTTCAGTAAGTGATCAGCAGCTTGGAACAAATCAGAGTGACAAGAAAAAAGATGTAGTGGAGATTCCCCAAACTCCAGAAAGGGAAGAGTTGCATGGCGTACCTGAGACTGAGGAGAGCTCAAGCAGCTTTGGAAGTTTTGATGATGAAGAACAACCTCAGCCTATAAGAAGGTCTACATGAGAAAAAGGGCAACCTGAGGGGTTTGGTTTCTCTATGTTAGACTCAAATTGTGCTTATGTTTTAATTACCAGCACTGATGAGCCTAGGACTATAAAAGAAGCAATCAGCATGGCTGATTCTAAGTCTTGGCTGGAAGCCATGAATGAAGAGATGGATTCTTTGAAAAAGAATGATACCTGGATTTTGGTACCACTGCCTAAAGGGTGAAAGCCTATTGGCTGTAAGTGGATATTTAAAAGGAAGACAGGTCTTGATGGCAGTGTTGAGAAGTATAAGGAACGACTGGTTGCAAAGGGCTTTTCTCAAGTTGAGGGAATTGATTATGGAGAGATATTTTCCCCTGTAGCAAAGTTGACATCCATCAAATTTTTATTGTCATTGGCAGCTGTATATAATTTTGAAATTGAGCAGATGGATGTGAAGACAACGTTTCTCCATGGTGAGCTAGAAGAAGAAATCTACATGTCCCAGCCTGAGCATTTTTTTGAAAGAGCTAGGTACATTCTTGGAATGGAGATTACCAGGGGCAGAACAAGCAGAAAGCTTTGGGTCAGTCAGAGTAAGTATGTGAAGACAGTTCTAGAGAGGTTTAGCATGGATGACTGCAAGCAACTTGTTGTTCCAATCATGCATGGAACTAAGCTGTCTATTGAAGATTGTCCAAAGTCTGCTACTGAGATGGAGGGCATGACCAGTGTGCCTTATGCAAGTGTTGTTGGCAGCTTGATATATGCTATGGTATGTACAAGACCAGACATTTCCCAAGCAATTGGAGTTCTAAGCTGATTTATGGAAAATCCGGGAAGATCACATTGGGATGCTATGAAGAGAGTTTTCAGGTATTTGGAGGGGACTTCAGATTATGCACTGTGTTACCATGGCAGTATGGTTGCATCACATAAATCTCTCAACATTCAAGGTTATGTTGATTTAGATTGGGCAAGGGACATTGACAACAAGCTATCCACCAGTGGATACTCTTTCATGCTTAATGGTGGAGCAATCAGTTGGATGAGCAAGCGACAGGTTGTAGTTGCTTTATCCATGAAAGAGGCAGAGTACATGGCTACAACTCATGCCTATAAGGAAGCTATTTGGCTAAGGCATTTGTGTTCAAACATTGGATTTGACATTGGGCAGATTACAATCTATTGTGACAATCAGAGTGCCATTTGTTTGGCAAAGAATCCGACCTTTCATGTTAGGACCAAGCACATTGATGTGCAGTATCACTTCATAAGGGACATGGTTGAAGATGGTAGGGTCAGTCTGGAAAAGGTGGACACCTTGAAGAATGTTGCAGACGCTTTGACAAAGCCTGTGAGTACAAACAAGTTCATATGGTGCGTAGAATCAATGGGTCTTGGGGCCTATATAGATAGTAATTTTTTAGAGTCTTGAGGAAGCTGGGAATCTTCGTCAAGTGGGAGCTTGTTGAGAAATGATGCCTCAATTACCAGCTTGAACCTCTATCAAAAAAGACTTGGAAAAAAATTCATGTTTTCTACCTTTATCGCCATATTGCGGCGGTCATCTTTCTGTTCTGGCGGTACCGCGGTGAAGGGTCTAGCGGTTACCTCATTACCATGCGCAATCTTCTTCTTCACCGTAGTGGCCGTGGTGACATTCATTTTACTCTAGTGATGACAGGCCTGGCAGTTACTATGGTACTACGTCTAGTTAAGGGACTGACCGTAGTGGTTGTGGTAAGACTGCCAGTGGCCTGGCTGGCAATTACTGCAGTATCACAGATAGTCAAGAGACTGACTGCGGTGGCCATGATAAGACCGCCAGTGGTCAGGTTGACAGTTACTACCCTATTGCGGGGTGGCCTCTAGGCCCCCGTGGTAGCGCGGTAAGACCGTCGGCAATCCCTCTGACCGGTTATCACCATACCGCGGTAAGTCTTGGTGTTAGCCGCAATAGCACGGTGTGATGACTGTCTGGGCTTGGTGATGTCGAAGTGAGCTTGGTCAATCTCACGGCCCTACCACAAGGAGAACTCAACATGGTAGCGATAGTGTGATAGAATGGAGGGCAAAGCTCAAATGGACTCGGTAGGCTTACCGCCATACCGTGAGCTGATCAGATGGGCTCTGCGGTAGAGCGGTAAGGGATGTGGAGAGCTCGGTGAGCTCAGTGACTGGGTTGACCGAGTTGGACTCGATGTCAAAAGCGGACAATGAATAGAATGTGAACACATGGCTCAATGTCAAAGTGATAATTGGCTAGAGGCCAAAGTCGTTGTAGCAGTTATTGCAGGTCAACTCAAGGTGGCGAAACAGAGCCCAATTTGGGTAATGACAGTTATGGCCTGGGTGGCTCGATGTAGGCAGATTGACATGGGTAGATCATTGGTGCGATTTGATCAGGGATAAGTGTACTTTGTGATTGACGATTGTCTAACAGAATTGAATGTTATGTATGACTTTTGTAAGTCGAGTACAAGATTGCATGAGAATTTAAGTTCGAACTGTATGTTGTAAGAACAGAGTAATAGTGAGATAACAGGAAGTGCTGCTATGAGCTGAAAAAAGACTGTAATTTTGTATGTAACCTTTTGTTACTATAATACAAATAGTCTTGACTTTGTGTGGTGGGTTTTTTACCTGAAAAGGTTTTCCCACATATATCTTGTGTCAACTATGAATGCTCATTTTTTGTTTTTACATTTTACATGCTTGTATTCATCTCAAGTAGTTTTAGAAGCTACTGAAACTGGTTTATTCTTTTCTCCTCTATTGTATTAGTGTTAAGGGAATGTATTCCGCACTGTTGGGTCTCTAGATCCATGCCTGTTTTCCCTTCACCTCTATCCCTCCCACCCTACCTAGCTAAGTCCCCCTCAATCCAACCCCTTCTCTCCCACTCCCTCTCTCTTAAACTCTCACTTCGACCCCCTCTTCATCTCTCTAAATTCTCCCTTCGTCTAAAGACATACATAAATGCATACATACAAGCATAATACATATGTATATATAATATTACATCCATATAAGCATACATACATACATGTACATAAAAATATATCAGCATACATTAATATATTATCATTTAACATAAAGTAAGACATAACGCGAGCGTGTTATAATGCGCTCGTGTTATGTGCTAGTAGACCACTTACCCACAATTGAGTTGGGTGTTTGGACTGTGGGTTTTTTTTTTCCAAAAGGGTTTTCCCACATAAAATAGATATGTATTATGGTTTACATGTTTTATCTATTAAATTAGATTAAATTTGAATGTGTATCTTATGCTTTTGTAGTAGTTAGAGGGTTTGAAGAATTATTTGCAACCACTCCTATGTTAGATTGGCATAGGGTGTTTCTTTAGAATGCATTTTAGTTTCTATAGAAGTGTTGAAGAAAATTGAGTGGCTACTAATTTTTTATGTGGCTACATTTTTTATGAAGAAAAGAACACAAGATTGTTAAAACAACTATGTTATTTTTGAATTAATCATGTTGTTATTGAAGTAGCTAAATTTCTAATATAGTGTGTGTGGAAGCAATAAAATAAGCATTTTGATGATTGACTTGCCATTTAATTTGAAAAAGGTTGTGCTTATAATTATTTTGATGCATGGATGGTTTTAAGGGAATGTGACACTAAGAGAGGCATATTATTTTTAGGAAGGTGTTTTGTTAGGGTCATGACTTGTAATGTGAGTTGGATAGTTGATGTATTTGTGATCTCTCTTGTTGATAGCTATTATATTTTAGAAGAAAGACAATTGGGTAGTTTTCTTGGATTGTTGGTTACTTATAAATGGGAAAAATATCCTTAAGGGATTCAATAAACTAAGTAGGAGATAAAAGTGAAGCTTTAAGACCATTTTAGGGTTCAATTGGCTTAGGAAGTAACTCTTAGTGGATGCAAATGGAAAATGGTTCAAATTCATTGTGGTTGTGGGAGTAGAAAGGAGGTAGGGAAGTGCGATTTAGAAATTTTAATACTTAAAAAGATTGTGTTTATGGTAATGATATCCTTGTATTGACACCAATTAGTTAAATGGGATGTTGTTTAAACATCCTCCTCATATTCGTTTCACTCATCTTACATTTTCTATAGAGGAAAATATTGTGCCATGTGTTATGTTCCTTATGTGTGATTTCTACTTATCGTTTCCTTCTTATTAATTAATTATTTTAGTTGGATATTAAGCATTGAGAAGTGATTTAATATATATTTAAATTTGTGTCATTATCCTATCCTTGTCTTATTTTGGACAAAACATTGAATTTAGGTAGTAGTTTCTATGTTTTTGGGATTTTTGGAACTTTCCAAAATTTCTCACCTTTGTGTCTAATCCCTATTTCACTTGTATTTCACCTAGAAAAATATCTATTATTTTTTTGTTGTGATATTAATCTAGATAGGGAGGAAAAATGGGGTTTGTTTATTTAGGAGACCACCCCTATCAATCTCTTAAGTGGTATTTTTAACCTTTTAAATATATCCCTTGAATTTTTTTGAGTTTGTGAAAGCCCTAGTGGCTATGAGAGTGGTATGTGCATGTTTGTACCTAACAATTGAATCAAAACCCTAGAAAATGGAGCTAGCTATAGTGAAGTATGTAATGTGGTAGAGGAAGACAAGTAATGAGAAGTAAATAATTGATTTAGTGAAATGGAATGTGAGGATCTATGATTAGATGATCTATGGAAAGAAGCAATAGTCGATGAGGATGAAAAATATTAGGCATTCTAGGAGGCCATTAGGAAATAAATTGGAAACACAGTGGGTGAATGGTTATGGAGGCAATGGATATGGTGGGACAAGAAAGATATAACTATTTTGAGAAAGAGATTGGAAATGAATAATTAGAGGAAATACAACTACAAATATATATGTGATTCTTTAATGTAAGAGTTTCAGTAGGAGAGAACATATTGAAAAATTAAGAGAATATTTTGAAAAATTACTATCAAGATTGATATATGAGTAGAACCCTTTCAAATGAAACTCAAGATGGTTATATTCCATGGCTAAGACTAAATTACCACTATAAAATCTATTAGCAATAAAGTCTAGCTCATCAAAAGAATATATATAACCAAGAGTCAAATAATAAAACCATTGAATAACATAAACCTTTAAGTTTCTTGGAAATAACTCAACTAAGATCTTGTCCTCATATTGAAAATGCAAAATAACAATATTGAAATCTTGTAAATGGAAATTAGGGTCCTCTTTTCAATTATATAGCTCGATCTAGGTGCAACAAAACTAGGAGGTAATGGATATGTGATTGTAACCTTAGACACAAATTGTGTACAATGTAGAGGATTGTATGTGATATGGTCTTTATTATTAGGAATATTACTTACCTTTTTGTTAAGGCTGGGAAATTCTTGCAATAGTGCACCCAAGGTAGAAGTAAGAATAACAGTATTATGAGAATCTCATGAAAAAATATGGTGGAAGCATAATTGTGATGTATGATAAGAGGTGATACCATGGTCATGGAGAGTGGAATCCAATTTCAAAATGGGGTGGATATATATTGTAAGAGGGGGAATAATATGAGTACCATATATTTTGGGAATAACACTAGTGGGCATATGAGTAGAAGGATGGAAGTGAGTGGGATAGTATTGAAGGTAAAAGTGAAGGGGACACAAGAACTAGAAATAGAAGATGTAGGGGTCACATTAGGGGTGACATAATGAGAAGTAGTGGCATCATAATCAATAACTATGTAAGGAAAAATTAGATGAAACATAAGAGTGTAGATCATTGGAATAAGCCAACAAAGATCCAATATCATAAAAAATATCAAATTCCAAATGGAATACTCACTAATGTCTTATGTAAAAGATTAGCTAATTTTTGAGGATATTGAGCATTAGTAAGCACATTAACAATCATTTATCTATTAAGAGTGAGATTTTTCTTAGATAAATGTGAATCATTATCAAAATCATTTTGTTCTTCATTATCCTCTAAATTTTTCTTAACATAAGCATAAAAAAATACTTCATTATCATTGGATTGGGTATCCATGTTAGGGTTTATATGTAAGGGAATATTAGAGTCCTAAGTAGCTCATGACATAAACAAAGCATCATGACTAGGAGAAATAAAAGGTATAATGAACCACTCTCAAATCGGAAAACATGAGAAGTAATTTGAACCTAAGAATGAAACATGGGAGTGAAAGCAAGGGTGGGTAACAAAGTTTTAGACTCTAGGTCATGAAGAAATGCCAAGTTCATCAAATAATGTGACAAAAAAATGCTTTCACTATATTTTACCTAGGACAAATAATCAAACAATGGTAAAAAACCTAGGGTTTGTATAGTTGAAATTGATAATGAAAAATAAAACAAAAATTAAATGTGGATTTGATAATGAAAATAAAATAATTATATGTGGGACTGAAATAAAATAAATGTGATTAGCTTGATAATGATGATATAAAAGTGATGCACTTGATCCCAAGAATTTATTCACCTTTATTTTGAAATGTTAGGGCTCATTGTTACAAAGATCTTAGACATAAGTTAATAACATATCTAATTTGGAAGAATGTAGATTGTTATGATTTTCATTCCTCAAATTTTTATGTTTTCTTATTACAAGGATACATGATATCCATAAACACTTTCGGGAAAAAATTCAAATTGTGAGGATCATATTCTCCTTGGTTATACCCTTGGCATATTGACTTTATGGTCCTCTAAGTGAAAGATCCAAACACAACAAGCAAACATGCAATAGACTGAGGATGATGGTTTATGATGTAAATGTTGCTAGACTCCTTTTTTTCTCTAAAATATTAGAGTCTAGATGTACTCAATAGAAGTGCCCTAAGTTTTTTCAAATAAATAATTGAACATCTTTAAATACAATCACCAAGCATACAAATCAACATAGTATGCATTAAGTTAGCTCATAACTACTAGTGAAGTAGACAATAATGAAGGAATTTTGAACTTTAAGAGTGAAAGATTCAAATCCACAATTACAAAAGTAAACTTGAGTGAAGTCCAAATCTACGTATTTATTCGAGGATGATTACATTTCATGCAATTTTCCGTTACAATATGTATTATAACGTTTTGTGATGCTATTCATATTGTTTAATAATCCTTTTCACTACATCAATACTTTGTAATTACGGTATTTTATAATTTAAAGATAAATACCGCTTCGTTAAAATTCCTTACTGTGTTGCAGTTACAGTCGGCCAAGCGAATTCTGTGAATAAAACGATTACATCAATGTATACCCAATTCAAATAATCTATGATACATGAAAACCAACCCCGCATAAATGGCTTATTGCGTTTTGTTTTCAGTTAGTTGGTAAGCATACCCAGGAATGAAGAATGCGTAGCAGAATAAGCTTGATCCGCATCTGGCGGCTTTTCTTCTTGCTCTGCAACATTATTATTTGGACAGAGCTGTTCTTCATTTGTGCCAGTCACTACAACCGTGCTCGTTGAATCTGGATGAGAATTATCTCCTGTTTCAGGAAGAATTAGCTGATTGTTATTATAATTATTAATATGAATTTTTTGAATATTGGGTTCTGCTTTCTCAGAAGGCGAATTGAGAATGGCGTTGCTGTAGAAATCGTCCAATTGCTGAAAATATGGACAGGTAGTGGCCTTGTCGTGGCGTTCTTTGGTATTGTCTTTGGCTTTTCTGAAATATTTGTTGATATTTTCCCACTTCTCCTTGCATCTCTTGGGGCTGCGATTGAATCCCATTGTGGCCATTTCGGCTGAGATTTGGTCCCAAAGCTTTGCTTTAGGCTCGGCCTTGTGAAACCTAGCTTCGAATCCGCTTCTCACCTTAATCAACGCCTCTACTTCCTGCTTAGGCCACCTCTTACATCCAGGGTCCAACGCAGGTTCGCTTTGATTATTGGAATGAATTTGCTGAAGTGCTTGCGGCTGTGGCTGTGGCTGTGGCTGTGGAAGGTTTAAAGTTTGACCTGTGACCTTTTCGAGAAAGGCGACGAGGGCGGAATCTCTTGCAGCGGAGAGGGCTCGATCCCGCGACCTGAGCTCAGCTTCGGCGTTCAGCCTGGCAACCTCTTGGCGTTTCCAGGCCTCCTCGCGCACAATTCTCTCCTTTTCGAGCTTTTTAATAATTTCAATATATTTCTGCTGCATCATTTCCTGCGTCCGCGACACTTTTTCCATGAATTTTTCCAAGAAGCTCATCATTTTCTCCTCGGAAATTCTTTTTCTTTTTCTGTTGTTTGTATCGGAACTATTATTATTATTATTACCAGCATCGTCATCATAGTCGTCCAACGACCCTGACGAAGAGCTTATTGCATTCAAATTTGTGGCAACAGCTGACTTTTGCGCTGCCGCTCCTGCTGTGCCACTTGATCCTTCATCAGCGCATCCTGTGAAATTATTCATGCTGCTTGCTTTTCCGTCGGGGTACAAAGCTTCCAGCTGCTTAAAGAATCTGTAGGCTTTTCGGTGTTGTCGCTCAGAGACTCCTTGTTTGCTTCTTTCGTAGTACTTCGTCACATTTTCGAATTTTTCTTTGCACATTTTGGCGCTTCTATTAAATCCGAGCTCCGCCAGCCTCCTGAGCGCCATTACATTCAACAACAGCATTAATAAATCTGGACTACGCAACATCACAGAAATAGTACAGAATGCTTTTTATCAAAGTTCATTGCCACGATCGGGGAAAGACGTGACGGGGCAGGTAAAGTGGGGGCTAACCGCCCCAGTGAGTAAGGCTGCAACTCAAAGACCTCGTCTCTGTTTCTCAACAGACACCAAAACAGCATCTAAGGTGTCTAAATTATGGTATGATGCCATCTTTTTGTGTAAGATGTGGATTACAGCCTATTGTAACAATAGGTCACACGGACACACCAGGCACTTTGAAGAAACAGGGCTGTGAGTATTGATCTTAATTTTCATTAGACCAGTTAGGATTGAAACCTATGACCTTCTATTGAGTCTGATAGTTACGCAAACATGCATTTGAAGTTAAAATCTGGAGTAAATTTTAGTTTATTAATAAAGTTGAATGATTCAAAAATAATTCCGAGAAATCAAATTCCACAATTCATAAAAATAAAAAAATTAAATCTTACTGATACAAAATCACGATTGTCTTTAAGAATAAGACTGAATATCATAACAGAAATCAAAATGTTACTGACACAAAATTGCCATTCTTTCAGACAGAATATCATAACAAGATCAAATCTTATTGTATAAAATTATCATTTCCTCAAACAATAAGACATAATTTATGATATTTGATAAAATGAATATCTCTCATACTTTACTCTAAGATTTCCAAATTGTTTCTACTGAAAATTCTTTTCAACAGCTTTCTCTCCACTCATATAATTTTCTGTTTTTACTAACAGAACAACAAACATTTAAATTTTGATTAAGACAACTTTAAAAAACTGCACTACCTTGAAACCTCTTCCCAGATAGGAGCTTTGAAGATTGCATCACGGAAAGCGGCGTCCATTTGAGACCGAATAGTGAGAAGCGAGAGGGTTTCGTGACGGTGCCATCGCTTGTTTCCTCTTTCAGACTCCCGAAACGGATGATTAGCATCCTGGGGCAGGGGGTCAAACCCATCTCCATCACTCTTACTCACATGATTAGAAGGACTGCTGGAAAGGGGCGAGGCCATCAATAGGCTGGACGGGTTTCGATCTCTCGACTCATTGCTTTCATATTGTTTGGTTAGGGAAGAGAGTAAACAAGGGGGATGCTGCTGTGGAGGCACACCAACATTGTTAACCCCTGATTGGGGTGCATCTTCCATTAGTTTCTTTCCCAAATATCCAGCCAAAGTGAAGAGGGCAAAAACCTTTCATTTATTGCAGGTAAAATACATCAAACATTCCTGGCACGGTACGTAATTGAAGGAAAGCAGGGGATGAGCCTGCACCGACTTACAACGCGCGTCACATGTTGGAGTGGGTTGCAAAAGTGCATGGCATTACGTGCCTTACTCGTGCACTCAATTTTAAGAGTTTTCTACTCCCACGCTACCTCGTTCTCCACGCTTCAAAACTTAGCATACCTCACACTCCTCATTTTTCTACAAAACCAATATTTTTATGGTATTTTAACTTGACCTTTTCATTTTTAAAACCCATTACTACTTGACACGCATTCCTTCAACAACCATTTTTTTATTAACTTACACTAATCTAGGTAGGGACCATACAATTTGAAATAGTCCATGTGCTTCTTCTTCTTTTTTTTAACTTGAGTGTGTTAAAAGGGTCATTAGAACACTTGATTAGATGTTTCTAGATGAGAAATGTTTTTAAAGTACATGGTTTTAAAAGAGTTTGTATTTTGTATATGTCATATATGGGTTCATAGTTTTGACATTATGTTATTTGGAAAATTAAATTAGACTTTGAATCTTTATATGTGTTAATTTCATGAGCGATTTTTATGGATATTAGTTAGATGTATTTTAAATTTGATGCACATGTTTTGTTTTGATTATGGTTTATGGGCTAACACTATTAATGAAAATTTAAGTGCAAGGGTGTGCAGGTACATGTCAAAGATAAGAACATGGTCGAGGTAGGGGGTATAGCCAATTGAAATCTTGCACACACCACGTAGATTCATATGTTTTGCATTTTGCATATAGTTGGCCAAGTGTATTATGTGAATGTATGCTTTGTGGTTGTTTGGAAATGGAGAAAATTAGTTAAAATGCATTAAATGTGGTTAGTAAAATTAAAATAAAATCGAGTAAATATTTAAGGATTGAATATGTTTATCTTGACGTTGTGCGTTATGTTTACCTTATTCGTAAATCATTTATTTATGATGATGATAATATAATAAAATATTATTACTATCTTATTTGTAGATATAAATAGTTCAAGAAATTTAAACTTTATGTGATTGATAAAAATTAAATAAATAAGTTAAATAGTTAATCGATTTACAAGTTTTCAATTAAATAAAAACTTAAATAGTTAATCGACTTACAAGTTTTCAATTAAATAAAAAATTAAATAGTTTTTAATTTAAAGAAGCTAACTAAATAGATTTATTTAAAAACATGCAAATTGTGATTTTTAAAAAGGACCAGTTTCAAAAATTAGAATGGTAGTTCAACTGGGATTGCATGACTTAAAAATCAATTAATGGTATGTTAAACACAAGAGAATTCTTGTTAAATTGTTACTCTTTGAATGGAAACTACCACCCAGGCTACGAGGAAGAGGAAAACTGAAAGTTTTTATTTATGGCATTAATGATTTGAGGCGTGAGAAGAGAGTTCTTCTAAATGGTTGGTTATTAATTAGTTTAGAGAAAGATTGTTTTTGTTGTGTCCATGTAAAGTATGTTACGATTAATGTTAGTTTAGAGAAAGATTGTACTCTTTGTGCCTGAGGAAAGTTACCTTTTGAGACGGGCGCTGAATATGGGTAATCAGGGAGTGTAGATTTTATTTTTTTCTGGATCTACTTTTATTTTGTTGTATACAACATTATGCTTTGCCAAGCTATTTAGACCATTGAGATAGATGGATTTCTTTATATATATTTGCTCTCTGTCATATCCTAGTATCGATCATAGCATGTTCTAGTATGATAGAAATGCATCATGTAGATATGTTAGGCACGCACTAGATTCCATCATGTTCATTGATTTCTCTTTGCTAAGCATTTTGTATATAGGGTTGGTGGTTCTTCATGTCAAGAAGAACTCTCCAGAGAAGCATAAGCTTCATGGCTAGGCAGAAAAAGCACATGGATCATGTTCTCGCCCTTGAGTTACAAGATGATTATTGGATTCAAGGAAATTTGAAGATTCTAGTATTTATGCACATTATGTTGCAAGTATGAAGGTGTTGTCATTGATGCCAATAAGAAGTCTGTTGACTGGTGTTGTTGTTGATGTCAACTATATGTTAAGGAAGTTTGTTGCATGTCGAGGATATTGAGAAAATTGTGAAAAAGAGAAGAAAACAAGTTGATGCAAGTTGTGCATGTGTAGTTGAGATATTGAGGAAGTGTTGTGAGTACATAGAGCTATCTTTTTTTTGTACTGTTTGAAGAAGAGATGGAATGAAGTAATGAGTTGAGTTGATGTCTCTAGTGCTTGGTTTCCAAGTGCTTTTGAGAAAATTTGACAAACAGAGTAAATAGTGTGTGCAAGTGTTCAAAATGTGCTTCAGTATTGTGCTTCGTGTTTCTTCTATGTTGATGTTATGCTTGTGTGGATTTGACAGGTTATCCAAGGTTGTCAAAGGTTGCTACATTCAGAATTTTGGTTTTTGGATCATTGTACAATGTGAGATATTTTCACCAATGTGTGAACTAGTTTTTTAGTGATGTTTTATGTGGCCTGCAAGAAATGTATTTGCTCTGCATTTCTTCACTATTTGGCTTCAGGGTGTGTGGATTTGGGAAGTTTCTTATAAGATTTGTATCTTTATGTATTCAATATTTTACTTGATTTGGTGTAATATAGAGTGAGTTTCATTTGTCAGTGTGCAAATAATGTTTACCTGTTGTTCTAAGTTGAAGTATTTATATGATGTAAGCTTGGATGAAGTGTTTGATGAATCTCAAGTACTTCGTGGATTATTATAGATCGTGTTCAAGTGAATTTTATTGTCCAAGTTTTTTGGATTGATTTAAGGAAGTGTGTACTCAAATTGTTTTATGGTGTTTAGCATGGGTATTGGCCAACCTTGTATTAGCACTACATGTGAAGTTGATGAAAGTGTGTTGAGGTGTGTTAGGATCTATTTGGGTCCTACTTAAGGAGTTATTTGGGTCACCTTCATTCCTATCCACCACAGGAATGCTTAGGTGCCAACCTATTTTGAATTTGTAAGTGTAACAGATAGTTGTCGACATTGAAGAAGGTCTTTGAAGTTGAGGAAGGTATAAATAAGTGTGGTGTTGTTGTGACATAGAAAGAATAATTAAGAGAGAAGAAGATAGATGCAAGATTGATGTGAATGATGTGTGATGTAGATTTGAGCAAAGCAACTTGCAAATTTCAATGTTAGGGTTCTTGAAGGTAGTGAGATGAAGGCATTCAAAATCATTGAAGCAAGACTATGAAAGTGTGCAAGAAATTGTGGTGGATTCTTGTTGCATTGAGAAAGTGTTCTTTGTGTAACATTTCTCTTCTATCTGTAGACACCCAAAAATATCCTCTTACAACACCTTGTCACAACATTAGGTCATTTAGACATCTTATAACATGTTTTGCCCTAGGTACCCATGCCATCATCTAATTAGTTAAATAAATCTTATTTATTTGACTAATTTCATTCATAATCCATCCATTCTGCTAATATTAATTAAATAATTTATATTATTTAATTAATTAAATCATTTCTATTTGTAATCTCTTCGTTCTTCTAATGTTAATTAAATAATTTATATTATTTAATTAATCAAGTCATAAATCCAACATTAATTAAATAAATCAAATATTTATTTAATTAATAAAATCTTAAAATATTTTCTTGCTTTCTTTCTAAAATCAGAACTCATGTGTATCTAATTAATTTATTTAATTAGATAATTCATCACTTATCCTTCTCCTCTTTTCAGGATTTATTTCCTTTAAAACGAAAAATCAATATCTTTCTATTTTATTAGAATCTTATCTCATCTCGTTGTATTTCCTCTTTTGTCAAAAATCAAATCTTCTTCTTCATCCACATCAAAACTCTATAAATGCAGACTCTCACAAGCCATTTGGGGGATCCCGATTCTTGAAGTACCATTACTCTGTCAAATTCATTTTGCAACCTTTCACCATCTTCCATCCATCATCTTTGATCTATCTATTTTTCTTCCATTATCCCCGTCCTATCATTATGATGTAATAGTGAGCAATCAACATTCCCTCAATAGTCAAATCCTTTGAAAGCTTGCATTCTCATGCGAGGTTGAGAAGAGCCATGGAGGTCAATCAAGTCTAGTTTCAGAATTGGTCAAGGGTTTTTTTCTAAAGAGGGCTTGGAGATCAAGTTTTTATAGGAGTCCCGAATCAAGAAAATAGCCTCACCATTGAGATCACGAGGGCTAAGAGACAACTTTTGACATATAACTTGACATATTTTGCTTGCAGAGAAATTTTTGAAGTTTTTATTTTATTTTTTTACTTGCAAATATATATATAGTGAATATACTTTTAAAAAATTTCTGCAAATATATGCACAGAGATCTAAGGTATTTTGTTTTATTTTTACAAATATATACACACAGGTCTGCATCATTCTTGGAAGTAATTCACGTCATAATTTTTTTTTTCCAAACACCAAAAGTATATATACATAAAAAGTTACCCTCTTGTCACAAGTATATATTCAAGGGTTTGTTGTAAATATATATATACATTTAAAGTAAAACATGTGTGTATTGCACTATTTTTATGCATATGTAGTTGTAACGTTTTTCTTTTCACGGTATTGGTAATTATTTTTTATGTATACTCCATGTACACAGCCTGCGACACTTCCTTTTGCATGGTTGCACAAGCTAGTAAAAAATCATGCGTACCTTTCTTTTTTTTAAATATAAGCTTTAAATCATTGCTTGAGTATAAGTGTTTAAACTTAGATTTAAAGTTTTTATGATTACTTTTCCTTTTTTCAGTTTATTTAATGTATTTTAAAAATGTAACTTTTTTTAAGAAAAATTTCAAGGTCTTTAACCCCTGGTCATATGGGAGACCAGGAGTTGTGCTAAACAAATTGTCAACACTCAATCATGCACTTGGTCATGTGGGGTCAAAACTTAGGTGTTTGGGGGCGTAACTTAGAGCCCCTCTTTCTTTGCACACCTTTAAAGAGGTAGTTGCACGAAAATGAACATAACTTTTACGTAACAGGTCGGATTTTCGAAATTCAAAAAGTGTTGGAAAGCTTACTCGGCAAACTACACAGTGGTGAAGACCATTTTAGGTGACTATATAATATTCAATACTCTTTTATCATTCAAAGTCAAGCTTGCATTTAAACTTCAAATGAGCATATTTTGAGCAAAATTGATCCAATTTTGACAATTATTTTTTTAAAGTGCAAAAAATATTCTGAATTTTCTGTTTATGCAATCTGTTCAGCTGTATCAATTCATCATAATCAGATTTTTATTAGACTTCATCTTTCTCATGTCACACTTTTTTATGAAAATTTACTTGTTGTTTTCTGATTTTATTACTTGTAGGTGAATCATATGGAGCTGGAAAAGCATTTGGATTAGTCACAACAACAATATGGAAAGAAAAAATAATTAGGTGCACACATTCCATCTTTCATCTCTTAATCATTGCTTGTCAACACATTTCAATTTGGGGCATAAAATTAATCTTGTTTGATCACATTATTGAAATTGGGTTAAAACGAACAAGTGTCTTCCATCACACATTTTGGCTTTGGGTTAAAAATAACAAGTGTTTGAACTATTTTACACACATCTCATTTCTAAGGGAAATTAACAACTGCGAGTGTGAATCAAGTGCATGTGTGATCAAAAACACCTCACTTGGTTTACTTTTGTCAAACCCTTCATAGGAGGCCTACTAGGGATGACCTCAATCGAAGTGTGAATTGAAAGACAGACTTGTTTGGGAGTTAAAATCTTGTTACTCTTGGCTAAGACCCAAAAAAAATTATGGGTTACCCCTTTCTCCCGACTGTGTGGTAGGATTTTGCTTTCAAATCATCCCTAGTCAACCTTGTGCATCCTAGTTCAAAACCTAATTGGCCATACCCACTTGACTAGCATTAGGCTTGTTGTTTTGTATTCGAGTGTTTGTTTAATCATAACATTTAATATTGAAAGACAAATTTATCATTGTGTTTGGTGTGTGTGTTCATGCATTTATGTATGAGATCTTGTGTTTGATATTTCCCAAGTCAAACTTCCAATAAACACTTGCCACATCATCCAAATCATCCAATATTGTCATTCCACATCATATCTTAATCATCACCATCTCCTTAATCTAATCAACATCATTTCACACCATGCCAACATTAGAAGACCTAGTACCCCAATTACAGGACCTCATCCAATCACTTTATCAAGCACCACAACCCTTAGACAAACAAACTATACACAGGCTCCAAGACCTCATCCAACAATCACAGATTCAAACAAACCAATCACTTCAAATACAACATCTCATAGCGCAAACACAATACCTCATAGCCACTTGTCAAACCCAACAAGCACAACATCAAGTCCAATCACCACATCAACAAATTTCACATCAATCCTATGTGTTACCTATATCATCATATCAACCTCATCCATGCACATATCATGTCACCCCTTCATCAACTTATCACACCTCTTCTAATGTCAACCCTTATCCATATCAATCCACCTTTCAACAACCATTATGCTATGCAACACCTCCATCATTATCAAAACAAATCATACCACAACAAGTCCAAACACCATTCCAACATCAATGCATTCAACATCAATCCTATGTGTCACCTTCATCATCATGCCAACCTAACCCATCTAGGATCCCAAGTCCACCTTGGAAACAAAATCAAGAGCCTTTCAATTCTCCATCAAATCCTTTCCCTAAATTCAAACATTTGAAAAATAAACCTATGGAATTACCTGAATCCACCCATCCACCTACCAAAGAGTCTTCAAACACCATGCCCATTCTTACAACCCCATCATGTAGTCTCCCCCTTGAGCCTATTCAAGAATCTCCCCCATTGAGCCCAAGTCAACCTCCATCATGTCTCCATGTTGTTGACCATCTAGAACATGTCGAGCCTACTCAAGAGTCATCCCTTTCCACCTCATCTAATGAATCTATACCATCTCATAATATTACCATATCCAACCCATTTGATGATCCAAGCATATCCATCTTGTATCATGATCCTATTATACCACCTCCATGGCATGACCCTAGTCCATCACAAGAACAAAGTTTTCCATTCACTACCCCATCTAATGATACCCCTCCCAATCAAGATCAAGATGTAACACCCACTCCATCACATGATACCCTTCCATCTTATGATCCTTCTCTAAATCAAGATCAAAGTCTAACTTCTATTCCATGCAATGATCCCCTTCCTCTAATTCAAGATAAAAGCATCCCTTCATCTCCATGTCATTAGCCCCTTCCATCTTATAACTAAGATCAAATGATACCATCCATCCCATCCCATGATCCTACCTTAAGTCAAGATCAAAGCACCCATTTATCTTTATGTCATGATCACAATCCTCCACAAGAGTCTCTCACCCCTACTCAAGCTATTCATGAACCCCACACCTATAAAATGGGTTCCTCTACCTTTATCCACTCCGGTTTACTTTCAACACCTATCATTTCATCCATATCATATCCTCCACAACATGCACTGGCATCTTGTTTCATAAACAATACATATCCATCAAACCTTCCATCTATCCTAGGTCCTTATCCTAGTCCATCAAACCTTCCATCTATCCTTGGTCCTTATTGTCTAAACCCTAGTTCATCAACCCTTCCATCCATTTTGGGGTCCTACATCCCTCATATCCCTAGTCAATATCAGAAAAGGTACACACCCTTGAACCTTTTCCAACATACCTACACCAACCCATCCATAATACCTTCATATCATTCATTTTTATCCACCCATCCCATTTCTCTTGGAAGCAATTTGGGTGCCAAATGTCAAAAGCTTCCATATCAAAATCCACATACATCAAAGGATCAACATGTCTCCTCGAAGAGACATGCAAAAATAAAATAAAATCTGATCCAAATTCAAAACAAAAATTCAAAGGCCACAAAGGCCCACAAATCAAAAAGAAAAATTTGAAAGGCCACAAAGGCCCATAAAGCAAAAAGAAAAATCTCAAAGGCCACAAAGGCCCATGAATCAAAAATCAAAGTCAAAAGCTATGTGGATTCCTAAAAGTCTCGTAGAAGCAATAAAATCAAAATTGGCATCCAAAATTGCTTATCCAAAAACTCCATCCAATTCTAAATATCCTTTATCACCACCATCCATTTTGGGTCCTTATATCCCAAAATCCCCATCCACTCCTCCATCTAAATCTCTAAATTCAAAAGCCACTTCTCTTCCATCACTTCACCACCCTTCAAGGTGTGTGTCGATGTTGATCTTGCCATCCTTTCCATCTATCCATCAACAAGCCTTCCAACCTCCTATCCATGAGCCAACATCCATCCCTCATTATCCTCCTTTATTCCAAACCTTTGCTTAAGTCCTTAGCTTCTTCCATCATGGTAAAATTTATGATTATATTTCCATGGTTTATTAGGGTACATATTCGAGGGATATTAGACATGAAACTTGATGCTTGAGTCCTTCCTTTGTATCCATATCCACATCCTATCTTTCATATTCCTCTTGCACTTTACACTTGGGGGCAAGTTTCGTCCATCCTATCATTCATATCCATTATCCTCTTTACGTTCATCCTTTACCTTTCCACCTTTGATCTTGACAAGGTTAAGGATCTTCTTGAACACCATACATCTTATCCTATACACTTTATCCATATCTTCCATAACATATCCTTCACCTTATCCATATTCCATCATTCTATCTAAATACATCCTTTCTTCCCTTCCTTGGTCTTGATGAGGAATAGGGGCAAAATACTTAGGAATTTGTGCCTATATCTTAACTAGTTGATCTTGATCATCTTATTCATTAGCCTTATCCTAGCATTCTTCCATTAAAATGTCTTGAAAAATTTACAAAAAAATCAAAATATTTCAAAAATACAAAAAAAACCAAAACATTTCAAAATTAAAAAAAATTAAAATATCCTTTAAAATACAAAAAAATGGAAAAAGGTCCTAAAAAAAGATTAAAAAATGAAATAGCCAATGAAAATCCAAGCAATAAAATCAATCCATCTAATCACTTCTTCCAATTTAATCTAATCAATCCAATCATTCAACCAATCAATCATCTTCATCAAATTCATTCATCCATACATCAAATCCAAATGCAATTCATCATCAATCCATACCAATCAAGTTGATCAATCTTGTCAAATTATCCAATTACATCAGTGGTCTTGATCCTAATCTTGTCATAAACCAAATCAACTAATCAATCAATCAGTCAATCGGTCATCTTTGTGTTGATCTAGGGATATATTGTTCCCTGCAATGACAACACTATCATCATCATCATCAATCAATCAATTAATCAATGGTTTATAGCTTGGCATGGGCAATACCTTGTTTGTTTTTGAATCATTTGTGCATGCTTGCTTGCTTGCTAGTGTGTGTTATCATTTTATCTTGCATTTATATCAAATCCATATCATTCCAACTAATATTCATATCTTGTGTATGTTGGAATGGATTTTTGCACCATCCTTGGCATCTAAGGTCATATCATACCTTTTGTGCATTAGGAATTTAGTGCTCTAAGTGCACTTCCTCATATGTTTAGACAAGGTTATATTATGCTAGGGCACGAGACACATCGTCACCTTGGTCCTTATACCTTGGTGCATAACATCTAGTGCTATATCAAACACCATGATTGCTCACTTTCTTGTAGCATAACGTATTATCCATCTCCTTATCCATATTTTATCATTTCATCCATTTCGAGAGCATATAGGTGTCCTTCCAACCTGCCTATCCTCTCGAGGGGGCATCATCATCCTATTCTTATATCATCATCATCTCATCATCATCCTATCTTTCTATCATCATCTATTTTCCTCTATCCATACCTTAGCTTCTTTGAAATGATGTTACTCGATACAAATCCTCATCATCTCAAACATCATATCAAAGAAGGGAAAAATGTAGACATCCAAAAATGTCATCTTACAACACCTTGTCGCAACATTAGGTCATTTAGACATCTTGTAGCATGTTTTTCCCTAGGTACCCATGTCATCATCTAATTAGTTAAATAAATCTTATTTATTTGACTAATTTCATTCATAATCCACCCATTATGCTAATATTAATTAAATAATTTATATTATTTAATTAATGAAGTCATAAATCCAACATTAATTAAATAAATCAAATACTTATTTAATTAATAAAATATTAAAATATCTTCTCGCTTTCTTTCTAAAATCAAAACTCATGTGTATCTAATTAATTTATTTAATTAGATAATTCATCACTTATCCTTCTTGTCTTTTCAAGATTTATTTCATTTAAAATAAAAAATCAATATCTTTCTATTTTATTAGAATCTTATCCCATCTCGTTGTATTTCCTCTTTTGTCAAAAAATAAATATTATCAAATCTTCTTCTTTGTCCACATCGAAACTCTATAAATACCTCTCACAAGCCATTTGGGAGTCGATTCTTCAAGTACCCTCACTCTGTCAAAATTATTCTTCAATCTTCCATCCATTGTCTTTGAGCTATCTAGTTTTCCTTCGTCATCCATGTCCTATCGTTATGCTGCAATAGTGAGCGATCAACATTCCTTCAATAGTCAAATCCTTTGAAATCATGCATTCTTATGTGAGATTGAGAAGAACAATGGAGTGAATCCCTGATAATATGCATGCTTTTTTAGATTAGATTATTCATCTTTCATGTGTGTGTTTTACAAGTAACTGCATTGAGGATAGTGAAAATATGAATCTTAATCTAATAAGATTTCATATTTAAGATTTTTCCCTATCTGCACTATCTTCTTGTATTTCTTTCTATGACAGTGAGCCCTGGTTGTGAGCCTTTTTGGACAATGTATCATATTGTTCTCTCAAGTGTATGGTGTTGTTTTACTTCTATGTTATTTGATTTTCATCCTTAAACAATATATCATGATAAGGGTTTTGATTTTTTGATTAGATACAACTGATTCACCCCCGTCTCATTTGTATTGTTCATTCAGCAATTGGTATCAGAGCAAGGTTCCTTGGAAAAGAGCTTAACCTCTTGAGGTAGATTTGGGATGGCGAACAATATTTCTTTAGAATGCCCTAGATTCGATGGCACATATTATGCATTCTAGAAGAAAAAGATGGAAGTATATCTGTTAGCTCAAGGATATGAGATTGAAAAGGCTTATCAGATTGCATATACTTTACCTCAAAATGGTTCAAGTACAAGTGTAGAGATCAAGGTGTGTGAGATCAATGCTAAGGCAAGATTTATTATTGTGAATAGTCTTTCAAATACTGAATTAGTAAAAGTTATGAGTTTGAAGACTGCTAAAGAGATTTGGGATAAGCTAGAAATCATTTATGAAGGAGATCCAAAGGTCAAACATGCAAAGTTACAGAATTTAAAGGCATAGTTTAAAATGATGTGAATGTCTGAGGATGAAACAATTAAAGTCTACATATAGAGAGTTGATGAGCTAGTAAGTACTATCAGAGGTCTTGGTGCAACAAATAAAGAATCTAAAGTAGTAAATAAAATTATCAGATCTCTTCCTAATTGTTACAGTGAAAAAGTATTTTCTATTGAGGAAATTGCAGATTTTGACAGTTATTCTAGAGATTAGCTGATTGGTACATTAATTGCATTTGAAATGATAAAACTTAGTTTGAAGAATGGTACAAAGGTAGAGACTGCTTTCAAGGCTAGTAAATCAGAGAAGGTTGAAGATTCAGATGGAGTAGATCTTGATGATGTGGAAGCTAACTTTGTAAGAAGAATGAAGAAGGGTATTGGTAAGTACAAAGGTAAACTACCTTTCAAATGTTTTAGTTGTGGTGATATAGGTCATTAAATACTTCAAGATGTTCGAAAAGAACTATAAACAATAAGAATAAGGAGAGCAAAGGAAATATGATCAAAATGGCTTACTATGTTAGAGAAGATGTTGGTATTTCCAATGATTAATCTGACTATGGAGATTTTGATGATAATCAATTCTTGTTTTTGGCTATAAAAGAATAATCTAGTTCTTCTAACTCTAAAAATTGTGTGAAGGAAAGTGTTCCAGAAATAAAGGATAAGATTTGAGGTACCTTGGTATCTTCTTTTCATACAAAAGAAGATAAGAATTATTGGGTTGTTGATAGTGGTTTCTCTAATCACATGACCAGAGACAAAAGTAAGTTTGTTAAACTTGAAAAATATGATGGAGGACTAATTAAATTTGGAGATGATTCAGGAGCTACGATTTGTGGAATAGGTTCAATCAGTTTTGATGGCAACCATAACATTGATAATGTTTACTATGTTAAGGGTTTAAGGCATAACCTTTTGAATGTTGGACAAATGTGTAGCAAAGGATATAATATTGTGTTTAAGGATGAAACATGTGAGATCAGAAAGGGTCTAAAACTATGATTGTTGTTGGTAAGAGAATAGATGGGAACATCTATCAGCTTAAGGGTGTTGATGGTCATTGATTTATGTCTTAGATTAGTGACAATTGGTTATGGCATTGGAGGATTGTTACATGAATTTTGATAATTTGGCAAGAATTAGTTCAGTTCATGCAGTGAGAGATCTACCAAGAATCACAAAACCTGTCAATGTCATTTGTGAGAGTTGTCAATTTAGAAAATAAACAAGGAGTAGTTTCAAGGGAAAGGAACAATCTACTACAAGACTACTATAATTAATCCATATAGATCTTTTTGGTCATACAAGGGTGAGAAGTCTACAAGGTGAAAGGTAATTTATGCTTTTGATTGATGGTTATTCTAGGATGACATAGGTTACTTTTCTTAGAGAAAAATTTGATGCATTAGATAAATTCAAGGCATTTAAAGCTATGGTTGAGAATGAAATGGATCTAAAAATCAATTTTTTGTGGTCTGAAAGAGGTGGTGAATTCACCCCCAATGATTTTAACATGTTTTGTGAAGTTCATGGATTAAAGAGGCATTTGTCTACCCTTAGAACTCCTCAACAAAATGGAGTTGTTGAGAGAAAAAAATAGGACTATTCAAGAAGCTATTAGGACTATAATGAAAGAGGAAAATCTACCAGAAGTCTACTGGAGAAAAGCTATTCATACTACTGTTCATATACTTAACAGAGTTCAAGTGAAAGCTAACAACACAAAAAATCCCTATAAGTTATGCTATGGAAGGATTCCTACTATGAAGTACTTTAGAGTATTCAGAAGAAAATGCTATATCAAAAGAGAATAAGAATAAAAATTTGATGAAGAAGAAGTGTAGGATGAAGAGGAAGAAGCTCCAGAGAAGACTCCTAAAACCCCTAAGTATGTACAAAAGAATCATTTTGAAGATTAGATCATTGGAGACAAGAGGAAAGGTGTATTGACATGAAGCAAAGTTACTGAAGTTGAGGTAAATTTGTGTTTACTTTCTAAAGTTGAACTTAAAATAGTGAGTGAAGCATGTAAAGATGAACATTGGATGAAGGAAACAAAAGAAGAACTTATGAAAATTGAGAAAAATTAGACTTGGGAATTGGTTCCTAGACTAGCAAACAAGAACATAATTGGAACTAAGTGGGTATTCAAAAACAAGTTGAATGAGAATGGAGAAGTGGTAATAAATAAAGCAAGACTTGTGTGTAAAGATTACTAAAAAGTGGAAGGAATAGAATTTGAGGAGACATTTGCTCCTATGGCTAGGATGGAAGATATCAAAATGTTCTTAGCATTTGCAGCACATAAGGATTTTAAAGTTTATCAGATGGATTTGAAGTTTGATTTTTTGAATGGTGAATTGGAAGAAGAGGTTTATATAGAACAACCATAAGGATTTCAATTGTCAGATCTACCGGATATGGTATGTAAATTGAAGAAAGCTCCCAGAGCTTGGTATGCAAGATTGGACAGGTACTTGATACAACAAGGATTCAGTAAGGGTACTGCAAATAGTAATATTTACTTTAAAATTGAGGAAGACAAGATCTTGATAGTGGTTGTATATGTGGATGATATTATATTTGGTGGAAGTGAAGCTATGTGTGATAAATTCGCTGAAATGATGCAAAAAGAGTTTGAAATGTCAATATTTGGGGAGATGAATTTCTTCCTTGGGTTACAAATCAATCAAACAGATAACTGAATTTTTATTTCATAGTCTAAGTATGTCAAAGATATGTTGAAGAAGTTTGGAATGGATGACTCCAAATTGGTATGCACTCCTATGGTGATTAGTTGTAAATTGAGCAAAGATGATGATTCACCTAAGGCTGATTAGAGCAAATATAGATCGATGATTGCTGGACTGCTATATCTAACTGCTACTAGACTAGATTTCATACATATGGTTTGTCTTGTGGCTATATTTTAAGAAGATCCTAAAGAAACACATGTTGCAGCAGTAAAGAGGATATTCAAATATTTAAGAGGCTCTCCATATTATGGCTTGTGGTATCCTAAAGATATTGATTTCACATTAAGTACTTGTACAAATGTAGATTGGGTTGGTTGTGTTCATGACAAGAAAATTACAAGTGGTGGTGTATTCATTCTTGGATGTAGATTGGTGTCATCGTTGAGTAAGAAGCAGGATTCAGTTTCTTTATCTATTGCAGGGGCTGGGTACATTGCAACAACATCGTGTTGTACACAAGTTTTATGGATGAGACAGACATTGAAGGATATCATAGCAGTGTATGATGAGCCTATTTCTATCTTTTGTGATTAAAAAAGTGCAGTTAAAATTTCAAAGAATATAATGATGCATTCAAGGGAAAAGCATATATAAATTAGATATCACTTTTTGAGAGAGAAGGTTATGGAAAATAAAGTGAAGCTTGAG
>CM021110.1:149157882-149473743 GCA_007115665.2 Sequoiadendron giganteum
CTATGTGGATTTGGGAAGTTGCTTATAATTTTTTAATCTTTTTGTATTCAAGATTTTACTTGATTTGGTGTAGTATAGAGTGAGTTTCATTTGTCAACGTGTGAATAAGGTTTACCAGTTGTTCTAATTTGAAGTATTTATATGATGTTAGCTTGGATGAAGTGTTTGATGAATCTAGAGTACTTCATGGATTATTCTAGATTGTGTTCAAGTGAATTTTGTTGTCTGAAATTTTTGGATTGATTTAAGGAAGCATGTATTTAATGTTTTATGGTGCTTAGCATAGGTATTGGCCGACCTTGTGTTAGCACTACATGTGAAGTTGATGAAAGCGTGTTGAGGTGTGTTAGGATCTATTTGGGTCCTACTTAAGGAGTTAATTGTTGGAATTTGGGAACACTAAGAGGGGCAGTGAATAAGTGTTCTGCAATATTCAACTTTATTATTCTAATATTTAAACCATTTCAACATTAAACTAAAAGAAAGATGCAATCACATAAAGAAATCATCCACAACACCATAACACAAGGATTTTTATGTGGAAACCCTGTTAGGGGAAAAACCACAGTGGAGGTCAATCCACAATTTGAGTACTCAAATATAAGTTTTACAAAATGGGAATGCACTTGCATTCATGCACACTGCCTAGAGCTCACTACTCAAAATAGGAAGGTTCACTGCCTTATAAAATATTCAAATTAAATCCATTTGAAGGGTTGAACTGAAGGAATAACATATTCTAATGCCAAGTTATAGTTTCGACTGAGCACATTAATTGATTTCAGACCTTTTGTTTGATTTTTCTCTTCTGCTCTACTATACTACAACTCACATCACCAATCTTATATGTATAAATGAAATCGCACAACTGCTCTTCTGAATTTTGCATCACACAATCATACACTTCACTTCTATATTGCTTCGATCCCAAAAATTATATAAAAAATCAATCTTATATATTCACATCAAAGGATAATAACATCTTCATGTTGGCTTTAACAAAGCATATAATATTTTTCAACTGATGGATTAATCCTTAAATGATCCTTAATATGTACCATCCAAAGTTGGCCATAGCATAGTGAGAACCTAAATAAGCATGTTCAAACACAAAAACATTTAAGCAATTACTCCTTAAACATCTGCAATGGCTATATCCACCAAGTTGGCCTTCTAGCACTGATAAACAAAAGCTCAATACACCAGATCCCCAATATCGTACACTGATTGATGCACAGGCACAAAAATCGAGGATAAGGTACTCCAAATACACAGTGAAATTCCTTGAGATGCACAACATGAACTACTAAACATATAATGCATATTGATCGACAAACTTAACTTTAACTGGATACCCTTTTCTTCTCTCTTACTCCTAGTATGAGTAGATACAAAAGTGCGTACCAGATCCATGACTTAGGTTGCCATCAATGAAAACACTAGATGCCAAAAATATCCACAAGCCATATGCCAACAATTTGGGTCACCTTCATTCCTATCCACTGCGGAAATGCTTAGGTTTTGACCTATTTTGAATTTGTAAGTGTAACAAATAGTTGTCAATATTGGAGAAGGTCTTTGAAGTTGAGGACAGTATAAATAAATGTGGTGTTGTTATGAGATAGAAGGAAGAATTAAGAGAGAGAAGTAAGATAGATGTGAGATCGATGCGAGTGATGTGTGTGATACAGATTTGAGCATAGTAGTGTGAATTTTAATGTTAGGGTTCCTGAAGGCAGTGAGCTGAAGGCATCTAAAATCATTCAAGTAAGACTGCAAAAATGTGTGAGAAATTGTGGTGGATTCTTGTTGCATTGAGAAAGTTTTCTTTGTGTAACATTTCTCTTCTATCTTCTTGTATTTCTTTTTATGGTAGTGAACCCTGGCTATTTTGTATGGTGTGTCCTATTCTAGTGATGAGCCCTTTTGTACTGGTTTTTCTATTACTTATATTGTGAGCTAATCCTCACCGTGGTTTTTCCCTCATTGGATTTTCCACATAAATATGGTGTTCTCTTGTGTATGGTATTGTTGTTTCAATTCTCTATTATCTTCTTTTCATGCTTAAACATTATAACATAATAAGGGCTTAATGAATGCATGTGGATCTGATTACTATTGAGGGTTTTGATGTTTTAATTAGATACAACTGATTCACCCCCCTCTTAGTTGTCTTGTTCATTCAACACATTACTTGTACTTTCATTATATTATTATCTTGTTGGTGATGGACTGTCTAAGTTAATTATTGTATCACATTATCACATGTACTTATCTTTTATGTATGGACAATATGGCATATGATGAATGGAATGAATGGATATATATTTCTCTTGTATTGATATAAATTCTATTATTTTTGTTAATTTGAATACATTTAAATTTATATAGAATCAGTACTTTATAGTATTTTTATGTTTTATGTCAATTTATATACATCATATAATTGTAGCATGTGATTTGATTTAATAAGTATATGAATTCATTTTTATCTCAAACTCAACAATGAATTATCATTATAGATCAACTCAACATTCACCATTGCACATTCCACAATTTTGATCACCTTAGACTAATCTATATGGTTTGACCTAATAGACACCACATTCAAATTCACCTTTTTATACTTAGAAGTTGATCCTTTCATAAGATAGTTGTTATCCTATGGAACCGTTCATGAAATAATTCAAATTAACAACCATGGACATATATTTAAGGACATTTCCTAGGTCATTTAAATCTATCTAGAGATCATTAACTCAAATATTTCTAATGTAATTTAAGATCATTCAAAGTTACTTATTCACTTAAGAACTATTCTAGTTCACAATTCCCTAGCATTGCATTAGTGTCACTTGTTTGGTGTGTTTTTTATTTTAAGTGAATAAAAATTAATATACATACATGACAAGTTTGATGATGACTTTATGTCCTAACACTTAACTCATGTATTAATAAAATATTTTCTCAATTAATCCAAACTTGATGGAAGTGTTAAGTTGACCTATAGGATCTTCCTTGCCTTTTATTTTGTGATTATTAGTAGTTTTATGTGTTTGTACCTTACCATTTATAAAAAATAATTTTGGCTATTAATTAACAAGATTTATCTAATGATTCACAATTCCCTAATCAATTCTATCACTAGCAAAACTAGCAATTTTCTTGTTATTTTAACGCATGTGAATTTTGTATATGCCATTATTGAACTAATTTTGGCTTGAAAACTCTTGATCTATTTGTAGTTGAATGCACCTAGCATAGAAAATTTGTACTCCCCTTCATTAATTATGGATCTACTATTATTAACAGATTGGAAAAAATCTTTGTAAGGGTCTTTTTGGTCTTTATATTTCAAAATATTTGCACGTGCCTCTTTTCACAGACACATAGTGGGTGAGTGCACAAATTGGAGGACAAAAAGTGGCCAAATCCTTGATTTTTAACAAAATATGATTGTGTTATGATAAAGTAAACATAACACAAATATAATGCATGCACACTATGTAACACACATATGTTATATAGATATATAGGAAAAGAAATAGTTATCATTCTTTTTGTGGTTGAGAGGTCAAAAACATTTCACATTAGTTACATTTGTAAGCTTGGACATCCCAAGTTATTTTGCAATGCCAAATCATATAAGAGGTAACTAATTAGAATTTTCATATTTTTTGATCAAACTTTGTTTATTGTTGTCACCTGGATTTACTCCTTTGTTGAACATGAGGTTCAACAATCCAAGGATACAATGCGAATGATCTCAAGGTGTGGGACCTTGCAATTAGAGAAGGATAGTTTCCTTCTAAGCCTAGATGCAATGTGTTGATCCAAACCAACATAGATTAAAGTAAAATATAACCCTATTCTAATGACTTGCAAAGGAAAATAGATAGGGAGATTGCAAAAAATGAAAGGATAGTGATACACCATGACTTAGTTTGAGTTTCCTCCTTTCTCACAATAGCACAAGGAACATGTAAAAATTGCCTAAAATCTATGGAGGTAAGTAATTTGATAGATATTAAGAGGGAGGGAAATCCACAATTAATTCCTACAAATTAGTTATACACAACATATATATCTAGAGAAGCAAAAAAATTATTCATATATGACGGTAAAAAGGCATTTCACAATATACTAAAAGTGAGAGTCAAAATAAGGTAATTTTATTAATTTAAAGGAATTTAAAATAGTACTAGAAAATGTAAAAATGTATAAGAGAATAACTCTTCTTCTGTTGTCCATTGTTTTCAAACTAAGAAGGACCTCTTTGAAAATGAGGGTTGCGGGACTTTTATTCTTTTGAAGGGAGGTATACACGATTCCAAATATTTGTAGTATGTTGTAGAGAGAACACCATACCCCAACCGTTATTATTGATAATTCTCTCTACATTAATGGCTCATGGGGGAGTTGAGAAATCAAGAAAAATGCCCAATTTTTTTGTTGAAACAACAACTTGAAGATGAAAAGCCAATTCTTGGGTCTACAAATAATAAATGAGGTATGGGTGATCATCACTCCCCTTTGTGGATATATGTTGATTTGCATACATAAATATTTTTTGGCACCATTCGATTTTATTTAATGGTTGTCAGTCGTTGAAATGCATCAATGCCAAAATTTTGGACATTTTGGTCCCTTTGTGAGGTTTTGAAGTGTAAAATTTTTTTTGTTGAGTGTTTCCATTTGAACCAAGTTTGTGGGAAAATGCATCTAAACTGAACCTATGAAGAAGTCCCTTTGAACTAAACCTATAGAGAAATACATTAGAGCTAAACTTGCCAACTTCACAATATTTTGATGTTCGGTTTGAATGAAAGGTTTGAATGATCACATAAACAAAAGGACAAGGTGATGTCATTATTGATTGGGGTTGCTTGAGATGGGATGATTTCAACATGACATCAACAAAGTACTACTTGTGGGAACAAGCAATTGAACTGGTTTTGTGGGAAGTCTAATCAAATTGAATGAGGGAAACTTTCAAGGGTTCAATTTAGTTGGCTAGGGAAAATCCACATAAGGGGTTGATGATGTAAGCACCATGTAAGCATGGGGCGACTGGTGGGGAAATACAACTGAACTAATTAGGAAAGAAACTTTTGAAAGGTATGGTTCAATTGGCTAGGTAATATTTATGAAAAGGGATGATATCAACATGTTGTTAGTGTTGTCACTTAGAAGTGCACCCTTGCTAAATTGTTAAACTTGTCCTACTAATGAAGCATGGGATGATCTCCCTAAGTGTGGGCTCAGATGACAAAGATCAAACTCTAGAGAGGGTTGTGTAGTCACCAAAATAATATTTAATTAAATAAATACTTTTTATTTATTTAATTTAGCCTATGACCCTTATCCTGATAATGAATTAATTAAATATTTATTATTTATTTAATTAATCTCCCCATCATCCTTTATCCACCACCTTTAATTAAATAAATTCACATTTATTTAATTAAATCCAACCTTTACCCTTATCCCCTAACCTTGCTTAAGTTAATTAATCCTTGATTGATTAAATTTATCCCTTTCCTAATCATCATTATCCCATTCTCCAACTTTTAACGCAACCTAAGTTAATAAACCCTTGGTTTATTAACTCAACCCATCCTCATTAATAAATTAATCCTTGATTAATTGATCTAACACTCATCTGTAATCATCATTATGATTATTTCCTAATTTTAAATTCCTACATCTCACCTATCCCCACTAACCTCTTATACACATTTAATGCCTCTCTTCCTAATATGTGTGAGCACATGTGTGAGAACACCTCCCCATTTCACCCCTTTCCATCTTGTGAAACTTGTCACAAGGCTAATCAATCCTCATCCTTGATCCAAACCTCACCTTCTCAATCAATCTCAACCCTCCATTAACCAATCATCTTAGCCATTGATTCCTCTCACAAAATTTCTATATAATGAGGTCTTGCCTCTCATTTTCATAACACACATTATCCATATCCATATGCTTGTCAAATCTCCATCAAATCCATCTCCATCCTACCATCATCATGCTAAAATTATGAGCAACCACATCCCTTCAATCATTGGAGCAAATCTGTAAGAAATGGGTGCTTCTTGTGAGCTCAATCCATGAAGAGAAAGAAGCTATGAAGGTATAACTTTTTTATGTATCTCCTTATGCATTTCTATCATTTCCCTTCTTACTCATCTTTCCCATCTTCATTTTGGCATGCCTGGTGGCTTCCCACCCCTTTTTTCTAACGTTTCATCTAAGTTTGTGTGCATTTTGAAGTTCCAAGTGTTGTTTTCAGGAAAATACTGCAAAGTGGCACCTAAGTGCAGACTTGTGGCACCTAAGTGAAAACTTGTGGTGCCTAGGTGCAGACTTGTGGTGCCTAAATTCAAAGTTGTGGCGCCCATGTGAACCAAAACCGTGCTTCCATTTTTTGGTGTTGTTTTCATCATTCTGACCTAGGTCTAGGGCTTCTTTGGATTCTAACATCTTTTTTTGCATGTCTTCATTGTCCTAACACTGTTTATTTTAGGTTCATCCATCATTTGCATGCTTAAACTAGGTGTTTTTCAAGTTTTGAGAGACTAGACCTTCATACAAGCTTTCTAAGTTACCTAGTTTCTTCTTCATTTTCATCTCATTTTCGTTTCATTTGGGGGAATTTTTTGGATAATTATTCATGTTTATAGGTCCCCCATATGTTCATCTATCCATTTCCCCATTTGGGTTTCCCCAAAACTTCATTTTCTGACCTTCGAGAGTCATTTTTTGGCACTTTCTGCAAAATGGCACCTAAGTGCAAAATTGTGGTGCCTCTATTCAAAATTGTTGCGCCTCTATTTTAGGGAACATATTTGGGAGTTTATTAGGTGATTTTGGCATTAAAAATTTCATTTTTAAGTCATTAAATGCATTTTTAGGTTGTTTTCTCAACTGGGTATCTAACAAGCATCAAATTTTCACCCCTAAAAGCTATCTTTTTGGCCCATTTTGCAAAACTATCACTCTGTTCACAAAATGGAACCTTTGTTTTAACAAAAGCATAGCTTTATCTATAAAATGGTGCATGGGTTTTAGGATGCATCTTTAAGTCTTCTTTCAATTGTTCTTTGCATCTAATCTTTGTTTACTAATGCATGTTGCAAGTCTTTAATGCTCATCTAAGGCACAAATCATCACATATCTATGTTTATCTTCATGCTAACACTATTTTTCTTTGATCATATTATCATCTAACCACTTATTTTGCAGCTTGAAATCGATTTTCAAAGGCAAAATCATCAAACTACTAACAATTTATTGCAAATTTGTTTGTCGAAGGCTTTTTTTTTCCACTAATCTAGGAACATTTAATTTCTTAAAGTTAATGAACTTTTGTTTGATGTTTCTTTGACTAAGTGGTGTGTATGCTCTCCTCTTGCACCTAGTGTGATCTTGAGAATTAAAAACATCACTTTTTTCTTTCTCTTTTCATCCCAAGGAACCCAACAAGTGTATGCTCTCCCCTTGTGCTTCGTGCAATCTTGGAGATCAAAAAAACTTGGATCATTCCTTTTAGGGGGGCTGCCTAGGGATTTCCTCACCCTAGGGGACAACTCCAACTCCCATGTTTTGACAGAGTATAAAAAGTGGGAGGTGAGAAAGCCACCTCTTGTGGAAGTGGATGTTTTTCAATTGGGCTATCTCCAAAAACTTTATACCTTGGAGAAGTGAAGGTGGAGAGTGGGTTAGCCTCTCCTCTCGGCTATTTGACATTGTTCTCTTTCATCTATGGATTTGGGCCTCATGTACCCTTGAAGTATATAGAGTAATCCCTATCAACCTTGTGTATCGTGGATTAAGACCTTTTGGCTATAGCTTAGTGTGGTGCAAGGGATGCAGATTGTACCCTGAAGTTACTCACCATGTACTCCCTTAGGTTGAGATAGAAATACTTGTGGTGAACTGCAATAGTTACCAAGGAGAGAGAAAAGGTGAGCCTGTGGCGTCCCTTGATGACCCTGTGCTACTAGATCTTTACCTATCTGCCTTCACAAGAAAGGGTGCTTCAGTGAACCACCCAAGTATCAAGGAGTATTAACCCAAGATTCCTTGGTTGGTGGGCCTACACTAAACTATAATCCCACTTAAATAATTTAGGCTTGTGCAAGTGCTTGAAGTTTCTTCTTATACAAAACCAATGGAAAAACAAATCAGTCTTATTGAACATACATTGCAAAAATCCATCAAACTCAACCACTTTGTTTGTTTGAGTGCTTTCAATTCTATCTCCTAGTCAAGCAATAAAAGCCTTCACCTCATCCAATCCTTCCTACCCTCATCATCCCTCCACATCCTAATCATGCCATCTTTTCCATCCTAATCATCCATTTTCATCATAATCACCTAATCCTAATCATCCCATCCTAATCCACTATTTTCATCTTAATCACCCCTTCTAATCCTAATCACCCCCCATATCATCATAAACATCCCTTATCAGATCCTTAACATCCATTTTCATACTATTCCCCCTTCTTAATCACCTTATCCTAATCATCCCATCACAATATTATATAATCATTCTAATCATCCATCTTGTCCAAATCATCCCATAATCTATATCCAATCCATCCTTTAGGATCCTAACCTTAATTTTCCTAATCTATTTTGGTTCCTACTCATTATCCTAATCATCTTCTATAAACTTTGTAAAATTTCATTATTAATCTTTGTCGTAATATCCCCTATCCACCATCATCCTTAATCCATCCTTCATTATCATCCTTAATCTTCATCCTTCATCATCATCTTAATCCAATCTACCTTTTCAACCTAATCCCATCCTAACCAAATCCTAATATAGTCCATCTACCCTCATCCAAAATCTAATCATTCATTATCCACCTATTCATCTCAATCAAGCATCCAATCCCCATCCTTAATCAAAATTAATCACTTAAACATCAAAATTTGGTTAAGGACTTAATTTCCTTCATACATCATATCCTTTCATTACTATCCAAATCATTCATCTCATCCTTAATCCAATATCATCCATTTCAAATCCAATATCCCAATCAAAAATCAAGACCTTAGATTGATTTCATCCAAAATTGCTTAAGAACATTAGCCTATCTTAATTATAGTTATCAAATCAAATCAATTCCTACTTAAGAACTTTGCCTATCTTAAGTAGAAATCAAATCAACTCTTACTTAATAAAATTATCCTATCTTAAGTATAAAGAATCATCTTTAATCAAATCAAACTATTTTAAGGTCTTGAAATTTGATCCCAATTCTAACATATCCTCCATATTCATCCTCATATCTAATTCTTCTAATCCCCATCCATTACCATAATTTCCATCCTCATCCAAAACCAATCCAAATTTTTCTTCCAATCAAACCCCAACCATGTTTAATCATCCAATCTATCCTCCATCCAACCTAATCTATCCTAATCCACCTTCTTCCATTCTAACCCAATCTAATATCATGAACCCATATCCTAATCCCTATGATGATAGTGAGAATATTGTGAATCACCTTGAATCCATTAGAAAAAAATCCTCCAAGATTTCACAAATCACTAATCCAAACTCCCTCTAAACACCACCCATACCCTCATCACCCCTATCATCCTCATGGGATCCCATCACCAAGCATCTCCTCATCCACTACTTTAATAATTATAAGGATGCCATGCTTAGCTATCTCCTTGACATTAGTGCTAAAATTCCATCCTCCCCACCTTTATCCAATCCCAATCCATCCCCTCTAGTTTACCATCCCCCTTCCTTTTACAAGGGAGACCAAGCCCTTAGCCAAAGCTCCCCATCCTAAATCCCCATCTCCACATCCTTTTCAATCTCCTCATCCTCATCATCCATTTACCAATCCATGGAAAATTCTAAATCTTATTCCACTCGTTTATCTCCCACATTCTTACAATCCACATCACCTCAAACATACCAATCAAATTCACCCCATGTCCCTCATAATAACTTCCTCCTAGGACTATTTGAAAAGGTGCTCAATTCCCCATGGAAAAAAAAGTTGTGCAATCTTTCTATGTCATGCATCCACCTCCATCACCTCCACATCAAGATAAATCCCAATCCCCTAAGTCTCATGAATCCTCTAATATTCCATCCATCCAAGTTAAAGAATCTTTCCGACCTTCCTCCCCCATCACATCATTCACATCAAATGAACCAAGTCCATCTCCTAATCCAAAGCATGCTAACATAGACCCCCATATGTATAAAGATCAAAATACCCCTTCCACTCCATTACATGATCCCTCTCTAAATCAAGATCAAAGTACACCTTCCACTTCATCTAATGATCACCCCCCCTCTCATGATCAAAACAACCATCCCACTCCATGTCATGATCCCCTTCCATCTCACAACCAAGAGGACACTACACCATCCACTCCATCCTATGATCCTATCCCAAGTCAAGATCAAAGCATCCCTTCATCTCCATCTCATGATTCTAATCCCCCACAAGATCCTGTCACCCATATCCAAGATACCCATGAACCCCCAACTAATCAATTGGGTTCCTCCACCTTCATCCATGTTGGTTTACTCCAAGACCCTATCATTCCTTCTATATCATATCCCCCTCAAAATGGACTCACATCTTGTTTCCAAACTAATAATTATCCTATTGGCAAAAATATTTTTCAAGCCATGCAGTATCAAGGCAAAGGGTTACGCCTCCATCACTAAGACATCTTAAGTATAGAGAATCATCTTTAATCAAATAAAATCATTTTAAGGTCTTGAAATTTGATCCCAATTCTAACCTATCCTCCATATTCATCCTCATATCTAATTCTTCTAATCTCCATACATCCCTAATCCATTACCATAGTTTCCATCCTCATCCAAAATCAATCCCAAATTTTCCTCCAATCAAACCCCAACCATGTCTAATCATCCAATCTATCCTCCATCCAACCTAATATATCCTAATCCACCTTCCATTCTAACCCAATCTAATATCATGAACCCATATCCCAATCCCTATGATGATAGTGAGAATATTGTGGATCACCTTGAATCAATTAGAAAAAATCCTCCAAGATTTCACCAATCACTCATCCAAACCCCCCCTCAAACACCATCCATACCCTCATCACCCATATCATCCTCATGGGATCCCATCACCAAGTATCTCCTCATCCACTACTTTAATAATGATAAGGATGCCATGCTTAGCTATCTCCTTGACATTGGTGCTAAACTTCCATCCTCCCCACCTTTATCCAATCTCAATCCATCTCCTCTTGCTTACCACCCCCCCTTCTTTTGACAAGGGAGACCAAGCCATTAGCCAAAGCTCCACATCCTAAATCCCCATCTCCATATCCTTTTCAAGCTCCTCATCCTCATCATCCATTTACCAATCCATGGAAAATTCCACCTTTTATTCCACTTGTTCATCTCCCACATTCTTACAATCCACATCACCTCAAACCTACCAATCAAATTCACCCCATGTCCCTCATAATAACTTCCTCTTAGGACTCTTTGAAAAGGTGCTCAATTCCCCATGCAAAAACAAATTTATGCAATATTTCCATGTCATGAATCCACCTCTATCACCTCCACATCAAGATAAATCCCAATCCCCTAAGTCTCATGAATCCTCTAATACTCCATCCATCCAAGTTGAAGCATCTTTCCAACCTTCCTCCCCCATAACACCATTCACATCAAATGAACCATGTCCATCTCCTAATCCAAAGCATGCTAACATAGACCCCCATCCATATAAAGATCAAAATACCCCTTCCACTCCATTACATGATCTCTCTCTAAATCAAGATCAAAGTACACCTTCCACTTCATCTAATGATCATCCCCCCTCTCATGATCAAAACACCCACCCCACTCCATGTCATGATCCCCTTCCATCTCACAGCCAAGAGTACACTACACCATCCACCCCATCCCATGATCCTATCCTAAGTCAAGATCAAAGAATCCTTCCATCTCCATCTCATGATCATAATCCCCACAAGATCCTGTCACCCCTATCCAAGCTACCCATGAACCACCTACTTATTAATTGGGTTCCTCCACCTTCATCCACACTGGTTTACTCCAAGACCCTATCATTCCTTCCATATCATATCCCCGTCAAAATGGACTCACATCTTGTTTCCAAACTAATAATTATCCCATTGGAAAAAAGATTTGTCAAGCCATGCATTATCAAGGAAAAGGGTTAGGCCTCCATGCGCAAGACATCTTAGAACTCCTTAATATAAAATAAAATCTAAAATATCATGGCCTTGGATACAAAACTCAAGATGTTGTTGCTCCTTCCCCCCATCCTAAATCTAAATTCCATCTATCTAAATCCAAATATCCATGTTCCTCATCCTCCAAATCTATCTTGGGCCCTTATGGTCCAAATCCCAATCCCTCATCCCTTCCATCTATTTTGGGTCCCTATATCCCAAAACAAAGTCCTTCATCCCCTCCACCCATATTGGGTCCTTACATTCCACCACCTAACGTTCCTATTCCAAAATCCCATTATCTCTTTATCCATCACCTTATATCCCTAATCAAGGTCAACAAAGCCACACACATTTGAAATCCTTCCAATATACTACTTACACAAACCCATCCATAATTCATCCACATCATTCATATCCATCTACCAATCCCATTGCTCTTGGAAGCAATTTGGATGCCAAATCTCAAAGGCATAAAGCCAAAAATCCATAAAAATCAAAGGATCAACATGTCCCCTCAAAAAGGCATGTAAAAACAAAGAAAAATATGATCCAAAATAAATAATCCCAAAGGCCACAAAGGCCCATGAAGCAAAAATAAAATTCAAAAACCATGTGGATTCCAAAAATTCCTATAGAATCAATGCATCCTAATGAAAAATCAAAATTGGCATCCAAACTCGCGTATCCAAAAGCTCCATCCAATGCTATGTCCTCCACACCATCTAATAACCCTTCATCACCTCCATCCATTTGGGGTCCTTATGTCCCAAAATCCACATCCACTCCTCCATTTAAACCTCAAAATCCAAAATCCACTTCACTTCCACAATCTCATCACCCTTCAAGGTTTGTGTCAATGTTGATCTTGCCAACATTATCATCCACTCATCCATATGTATTCCACCAACCCATCCAACATCCGTCCCCCATCCTTCTGATGGAGCCTCAAATTTCATTCTTCGAGTTTCATTAATTTTCTGCCACATTACTGGTCTGTCATGCTATTTGGAAGGAGCCTAGGGTTTGTATTTTATTTTTTCCTTCATAAAATATTAATGTTTTATCTTAAACCCTAGGTTGGATCTATTTCACCATTACCTTTTTGAGGGAGGTTTTAAAACGACTTATGTCCCATTGACTCGTCTAGGTTAGGCCCCTTTAATAAATTGTGTTAAATATTTCACCTGACTCTATTATTTCCTAAGTCTAGGTCGGCCCGTGCCCCGTGCTTTAAGAAAAACCTTAAGCCATCGTTTGTCGTTGACCTAGGTGATGTCCCCTTTTCTCCCCTTTTAATAAATATCTTATTTTGCAGGGAGTGCTTTTAATGACCGTCGATCTTCTTATGGTTGATCCTAACCGTTCCTCGCAATCTCTCTATCACATCACCGCTGGGTTTCAACTGATCACGATATCATGGGTGAGTGCCACATGTCTCAGCTGCCGATGCCGAAAAAAGATTAATAAAGTGTTTAATATTTGTGTCGGGTTTTAATACGTTATAAAGTGAGTTACTGAAATAGCTATGAGATGCACGTGCTCGAGATCAATGGTGGTGTTATAATCTTGATGAAAAGTCTCTCGACAATTATGTTTGGTGTTGTCGATGGATGTGTACGAACACGATCGCCGATCATGGGAATCAACGGTTGCCCGCCATTGTGTGATCCAAAGATGCGAGATGTTTAGTGATTGCGATATCATGAGTGGACGCCATGTGTATCCCTTTGGCGTTGTGTATTGTGGTGGGCCCTCGACGCTAAAATGGAGATTACATTACCCTTTTTGAAGGTCGTCGTTTGATGAACTGACAAAAACAAAAGATCGACGGCTGAAGTTTAATTTGCATCAAATGTGATTGGAGCCGTTGGCGCAGCATGCAAATGAGCTTTAATCACGGATGAGACATCTACTAGCTAATTTCAATTGACATAAAGTATTTGATTTCATTCTATCTTCACCACAAAAGCATTCAAGTGTTTTCGAAGCAGTTCAGAGACAGAGATAAAGTTTTTCAAGCAATCATAGTGAAGGTTTGGTTCTCTACAAGGTGCGAAATCTTGTGAGTTACTTTCTATATCACTGATTTATTTTGACTATGATTCTTTTAAAGGTTGTAGTGTTCTGGTCAGGGGGTTGTTGATTATTGTTGTAGGGTTACTGGTTTCTTTGAATTATTGGAAATTGCACAATTGTGTTGTAATTTCATGTTCTGGGTAGCCCTAGTTCCTTCAAGAATTTGAATTTTAAAGAAGCCCTTGTTGTCTAAGATGGCACCACCAAAACAGCACTCTCGCCATGTTGATTATTTACAGAGGAATTTGTAAGATGATTTTATGGATCAAATGCCATTATCAACAAATGACAGAAGAAGGGGTTTAGTTCTAATGAATGGAAGAACCCTGGGCGAGGGACTAGTGTGCAAAAATTATAATATTGTAGATGCTAGGGTTCCAATGACAGATCTGGAAATGTTTAGACTGTGGTATGGACAAAGAAATGTACTCCACCCCTTTTCTAATGGCTAGAGATATGACATGGGGAAACTAGTAGTGTCGAATGTGTTTCCTGACATGGACCTACTCAGAGAAGTGGCAGCACGTTATGAACCTATTACAAGGGTAATTAGGGATAATGATGGTGGGATTCTGCTAAGCATAAGTGCAATTGAAATTCAAAAGGTTTTTTATTTAAGTGATTCTAGCTCATTCTTGGTCCAAATTGATTTAGAGGAGATGAAATAGAAATATGCGAGGTGAAAGCCTCTTTTCAGATTAAAGTTACTTTCTCCTCACCTAGCCAGGGCAGGCAGTTCAACGATTCATATCAGCCCAAATGACCAGGAGCCTTTCAGGCTAAGCTATTTTTCCAATCACTTTTTGGAAACATTCTATTCATTGTGCCAAATTTTGGGATTCAGCCAAAATACAGTGATTCCCATTGCATATATGTTTACGAGGGCTCAAATTTAGCATCCCAACTTCTCCATGGTGTATGACTATGCATCTTTTCTTGTAGAAACGATACATGAGGGTTTGTTGAAGTTGCTTGTGGGGGATGTTGGCACTCCTTTCTTTTGGTACTCCCTGTTAATGCATATGTTCTTGTATAGGAATGCCAACTTCTTCTCAAAGAAGATGGAGTTGAGGCAAGAGGTGAATGGGGAGAGATTACCAGTATAGGTGTGGAGTGTAGACCTGTCTTACAACAGGGGAGGTGCCAGTTTTGTACAATTTGATAACTGTTTTGCCTCCAAACTCAGGGCTCAGTTGGTGGTAAATGTGCCAAGAGATCCTGAAGATTTGCATGACTTCCTCCGACCGAAGGTGAGGAAGCTTGATTTAAAGGTTTGCCACAATTGGGGTGACATCATCTTGTACCTCGTAAGCACTGTTCTAAGGGTGTATGGTTTCCAAGGAGCCCCACATATTCTCCCATACAATGTACCATCAATAATGGGGTTCACTAAGGTCATGTGGCAACTAGGTTGCTTTCATGAGGACAACTTGACAAGAAGAGGAAAAAGGACTTTGTTCCCTGATTATACTATTGTTTCAGATTTTGTCTTTTCCAAGGGAATATGGGTCCACTTCGGAAGGTTTTTTGATGATTATCATTCGAAGAGTGGATCTAGGAGGAAGCATGACCCTGAGGGATTCTTTTCCTTGTTCAAGCAATGAATTAAAGGTGGTAGATTTATACATGAATTCAACTTTCCTGAAGACCTAATCATAAATGAGTTTGATTTGAATAGGCAGGAATTGAATAAAGAGAAATGGATTGCCTATGAGAAGCTGTTGGCCATGGTGCATAAAATGGATCCAAAATATGATCCATTAATGGATTCTACTCCATTCCACAAGAGAATTACTTTCTTGTTGGATAATTTTAAAGAGATCATGGGCACCATGATGACCAAGAAGGTCAATTTGGAAATGGATTTTGGAATCCAGAGACTAGAGGTGAGGCCTGAGGAAACAAGGCCAACTTCTCAGCCCCTAGTTGAAAAACCTCTATACAAGAGAAAGAGGAATGATAGCAATGAGGAGGATGAGGGGGATAAGATGGGAAAAAAAATAGTGAAAGCATCATCATAGCCAACCCCAAGGATTAGAGCACCTAGAGGGATAAGGATTGTGGATCTAGATTCATCACCAAGAGGTGATCCTGCAGTGCTACCATCAGAGCCAAGCCCTAAGAGGAAAAAGATTGAGGAAACACGAGAGGCTCTAATGGATGAAATAATTGTGACTAATCAAGTAATGCAGGTTGGTATCCCTTCCCCTCCTAGATCAACACAATTGGTGTTATCTGATACGGATATCAAGGAGCAGTGTGTACAAGATGCCAGGATGGATGCCTACAAGGCATTCTTGGATGACGATGCCTTTGTGAAGACTCTTGTATTATTGTAATTAATTTGGAGGATGAAACTAGAGGAATACCAAGATAAGTGCAAGAGAAAGAGAGAATCAAGACCTGATAGGTCTAAGCAGGAGAATGATGATGAGGTCAAGGCCGAATTGATGGAGGAATTCAAAAACATCACTCTTGAGGAGGGAAGAAGACTTGTGACTCAGGCTGGTGTCCTAATTATTCCTGAGTGGGACATAGCTGATGCTGTAGCATTCAATTCTATCCTACATTCCAAGCATCCTATGCAAAACATTGAAGAAGAGGTTAAGGTAGCTTTGCAAGATTCCGCCTTCAGTGAGGAGTATGAAACTCTAGCCATATGGGCATTGGCACCCTAAGGAATAAAACCAAATGTAACTGATATTAGTCCAAACCTAACGAGAGGGATAATTATCAAGAGAGCTTCTAAAACTTTAACAATAGAAGCTACAAGCCTAACAGTAAATGTAGCCAAATTGGCCCAAAAGATAGCTGAAAGAGAAGAGGCTAAAAAGAAGAGTCTAATGGAGAAGTACAACATAATAATTGGAGAATTTAGTAGGATGCAGCAAAGGAATGTTGAGCTACAATCTAAAGTAGATAGGTTGAAATATGGGTAGGTAGGAGAATCCTCCAGTGCTCCTGGTATCAGAGCATTACCTCCTACTTCAGGATCCATCCCCCCTACTACTCCAATTGTTTCTACTCTAGGATCTCCCATCCAGACACCTGTTCTCAGTCCTACACTAGGGCCAATTGTGAATAAGTTGAGTATTCTGTGGATCCCACCAAGAAGAAAATGTTAAATAAGATCACAGAATTACAGGCTGCCTTAAAGGCAAGTGAGGATGGTGCAACTGCCAAACAAAATGAGGTGGTCCACATAGTTTTGAGACACCTAAATGAGAAGGTGGTTGGTAGATTACCATTTGTACATTCTTTATATTCTTTAATTTTGGATGGAATTAAAAACATCAATATGGTTCGGGAAATAGTTTTGCCTTTGGCTGAGAAGTGGATCCCTAGGGCTATTGATTTGGATATTATGTATAAGGCCTCTAGGTTTGATGCAGACAATAGGCTCCAGTCATTGAAGCCTACTCAAATATTTTTGAAATCATTGAAGGGATTCCAGGCCCTACATGATGATTTGAGCAGAAGAATTAGGGAGCTGGTAAAGAGCTTTGATGATTGGAGATACATTTTTTCCAGACATCACTGATGCACAAGGAAATGTTAAAACATTGCAGCAGTGGCAGGAAAGGGCACAAGAAGTTATTAATGTACATATCAAATTGACATGTGATGATTCTGATTATGACTTGTTGGTAAGTAGCATGAACAAAATAATTAATACCAACACATTCTTAGAGTCTTTTGAAAGAGAGGCCAATCAGGTTGCAGTGAAATATACACCCTACAATACTAAGGTGAATGAGGTGGTGAACTTTGACTAGCCAACGGATGAAGAGTATCAAAAATGGGTGGACAAGTATTTAATCGAAGAGGAGTAAAACGGTGTCTACTACCAACAACTAACAGCTCAATGGTTATAGTTTTAATTGATTATGTTTTTGTCTCCATGGCGGATTTTTGGTGCAGGTTTTGAGGTTTGGCCAATGTAGCAGCTATTCCCTAATGAGTGGAATTAATAGGAAGATGCTCCAATATTTGGCGATTGTAACCATATTTTTGAAATGTCACAGGGCAGTCCAATTGACTGGTGACATGTATTTTCTGGTGTGATTCTTGTTTGCTCCTTCATTCTCTATAAGAAGGATTTCAAGGCCATAAATAAGGGTTGGTAAGTTATATATTTTGAGGTGGATTCTAGGCATAGGTGCAAAGCAAGTTGTAAAGCCTGATTGTTTCAGTGTAAGTGCAATTTAGGTGTTGTGTCATTCTGTAGTCGGGTTTTGGGTTTATGAAGGTTTGATGTTTCATAACAGTACTAGTATTTGAGTTATAATGATTCATTTCAAGCTCATGTCTCTCCTTTGTATAAGCATATCATAATTTTGAGTAATATAATCAAGGGTTATTGCGTTCATCTCACTATTGTGGTGTGTATGACTTCCATTTTGGCTTTAATTCAAAGAATTAATTAAAATGCTTGATTGGAGTTATAGATGGATATGTTTATAAAGGGATTTGGTAAGAAGTATTGGGTTAGGATATACATTGATGATGTTGTAAGGCAACTGTTGTCAAAGATCTTCTATGCTATGTGTTTGAACCTGTCACAGAATTTCAAATGTTTGTGAATTGGACTCCCCAATGGTATATGGCACTGGTCTAAATCATATGTGTTTGTGAGGTTCTCTGTCTATTTGTCTCTACTTAGAGCTTGCTACCAAATTTGCAAATTAAATGACTATCTTTAGTTGTGAGATATTGTTGTAATTATCTCATGCTCCAAGTAGTTGGTATTATTGATGAAAAGCCAATTCAATTCAGTATTATCCTATTCTGTTGAGCTATTAAATGGGATTATCTGTTAATTGTTAATGATTGTTTATAAGTTCGGTGTAGAGATTATAAAAACATTATTGGGACCACCCTCCTTTGTTTTCCAGAGCCCAAAGTGTAGGAGGTTTATTGTTAAAATCCTCATCAGTTGGTCCAGGTCCTTCGAGCTGCCCTCGATTAGAATTAGCAATTTTATATGTAGAATAGGAGATAAACCTGGTTACAGTAAAACCAACCAACAAAATGGCGACTCTACTAGGGAATTTAGTTTCAATATTTCTTTGCAGTGGGTCGGCTATCCATTTTGCATAGAGTTATCATAGTATTTATGTGATTTGAAGGTTGAGGTCGTGGCTTTTCTTTTCTTTTATCTAATTCATCTGTTGTTCAAAAGTTGCGAACATCTCGTGAAGAGAATTTGTACATTATCAGTATGAGAAAATTCTAAACGTCTTTTAATTTCCACCAAGTGTTCCTGAACAGTTGGTTTTCCCAAGACAATTGGGAGGTGACTCTGAAGTCTCTGCACTAGTGTGCATTTCATTTGAATATTTAATATGCCTTAAAAGATTTTTGGACAAGCACAGAGACATGAAGAACACCAAGTCATTTGTAAAGAATCACCCAGAACAAAAATTGGAAGGTGAACTTCCTAAGATGAAGAAGAAGCAATGGATAAAGAAGAAACCAGAAACTAGAAATGTTGCTCCCGCGTCACAGAATCATGTACACCAAGGTACAAGTAAATCTCTACATCCTATCCCTAAGACTTTTGAACATGTAGCTAGACATTCTGAGTCAGATAGCTGTGCATTTTTTGATACATTATTTAATACACCTGTTCAAGAGGATGTAGCCTGTCATAATAAAGGGCCTGTTAGCGTCCAATATACTAAGAGAATAAGTAGGAGTATAAGTCAAAGCCATCATAGAGAATGCACCAGTGATGTGCCTCCTCCTCTTGCTGAAGATGATGGAACCCCTTTATTATTTAGGCAAGAAGAAGCAAACCTGATAGACTTAAGTGAAACATCAAATTCTGACATGACTTTTCCTGACCCTGAAGATGTTTTTGGGGATATTAGTTCTTTAAGACAAGAGATCCAAAAGCAAGTTGAGATTAGTATAAAAAAGTACAAAGAAAAGGAAACAAAACTGATGCATGTTATCATTGAGAGGGATAGATTAATTAGAAAATTGGCAACCATGAAACTCTTGAACCAAAGTAGACCGAACCCAGAAGAGGAGGGTCCTGTCGTACAATTTTTTTTTGATAAGGAGGTGAAGCCAGTGTCAAAAGTGAGTCCTAAAGGTCAAGCTAAGGTCCAATCAAAGCCTACAGACCCAAAACCCTTGAACCCTGTTAAGCCACAATCAAGTAATCCAGATCCTAAACTTGTTTTGGACAAGGGAAAACAGAAGGCTGAAGGGATCAAGATAAATGAGAGGGTGGTTTCTCACCATCCTAAGAAAGATCCCCTTTCACATGTGTCATCACAAATAGAGACTACCTTGGAAAAGGTTAGGAGGGAAGGGGAAGCTCTAGCAGAAGAACTAGAGAGGACTGAAATTGAGGCTGCAAATGTAGAAAAGAGAAGGAAAATAAGTTTCCTAAGAATGTCAAGTGTGGATGAGGTTGCACAAGCTACAACTTCATCAGGTCACTAGGATATTTTGAAAAATGATCCTAAACCTAGTATAGAGAATCTCACAAATAAATCTGGCCCAAAGATTCATGCAACCAAGTTCATAAATCCACATCAAGATGGCCCTAAAACTCAAAATACACGATTTGGTGAGGACTCTCAGAAAATTGATGGACTATTTCAGAGGAGACCTATACAATTGGAAAGTTATAGGCAATTGTTCTTTGATGGTATTCTAGGTTACCCAAATCCCATCCAAGATGAGTTTAGAGAAAAGATGAATAAGTTCACTAGGAATAATGCTTTTTCAGCTGAGGAACATTTGAAAGCCTTCATGGATATGTTGAATGATTATGAAGCTGAACATGAGGATGTAGTGATGAAATTGTTTGCCCAATCTTTGACTGAATATGTAACGGATTGGTATAGGGGTCTACCAAATACTAGTATTGGTTCATGGGAAGAGTTTGAAAATAGTTTCAAAGAACAATATGGTGATAAGACTAATGCTAGTTTTATGTTGAATGAATTCAACACCATCAAGAAATTAGTTAATGAGCCTGCAATAGAGTTTAACCTGAGATTTCAAAAGGCAATGTATAAATTGTTTCAAGTGATGAGACTTGATGAGAATGTTTGTTTAACTACTTATTTCATTTCTTTTGATGCTAAAATGGCATATCTCCTCAGAGATAAGGACCATCGAACCATGAGGGATTCTTTTAGAGTAGCTATTAATATTCAAAGCAATAGGAAAGCTTCTAGAAAATATGGTAGGAGAGAAGAGCCTACTCTCTTGAAGAATCCTAGGGATAAAACTAAGAAAGTCTCTACTGCAGGCCCTAAGGATGATTAGAAGTGGGATAAGGTCCTTATCTCTTTGAAGGATATAAAATTTATTGTTGCTAAGCAAGAGAAGGGTCTTGGAAATGATAAGCAACAGTATAATAAAAATGACAGACCTCCTAGACTACAAAATTATCCCTATAATACAAATTGGAAGGATTGAAAACCAATACTACAAATGTTGAAGCCTAAAACTGATCAGTAGACCCCAGATCCTTTGTAGAAGCATTCTAAAAATTTGGTACAAGATAGATCATGGTGTGAGGTGTGTAAACATCCCCACACTGAGAATTATTGTAGTGTTTCCCAACTGCTTGTTGCTGAAGGAAAAGAGGAGGATGCTCATGGGCAGATTCCTGATTTTGAGCAAAATGATGATTGTTGTATGGCTCGGTCATATATTGATGAAGCTGAGTGTTCTTTTGATGATGAATTACAAGAAGATTATGTGAACAATCAATGACAATGAAGTGAAAGCTATCATCAACAAGTTTTTTCTGATGAGGAAGGTGAGTTTGACAATCATGCCTACAATATGGAGCAGGTTGAAGATCCAGTGTCTCTAAGGAGACCATAAGAAGATGAGATTTCCCGATTGACTAAAGAGATGGCTGCTCAAACGAGAAGTACATTACAGTTAAGAAATAGAACTATGGGTGGTGAGTAGGGCAAGCTTGCTGGCCTTTTCATTAAGGAATAGAAAGATAAAAACAAGGGTGTTAAAGAAGATAGAAAAAATGATGTCAAAATCAAGGAGGTCAAGAATGACAAGATATGGGTGAAAAGGATTGAGATCCAAAAAGCCCAGTGAAGATGTTACTCCTTTTTTGGTAAAGACCAAAATGATTACCAAATCTATTGAGTCTACTCCAGAAGCAAAGAAAAAGAAACATGAAGGAAAGCAACAATTGGAAAATAAAGAAACCAGTGAAGGTATGATTCCTAGCCTGCCTAAGTACACACCCTTAGACATTTTTCAAGTATTTTCTCAAGTTAAAGTTACTATACCTTGGCTGGAGATGATGAGAATAGATGAGCATAAAGAAAAAAAATAGCCTTGATTACTAGAATTCCCAGTAGTAAAATTGAACAAGGAAATTGTAAAGAAGCCAAGAAAAAGGAAGAAATAAAAGAGAAAGAAGTGGAGGGAATTGTCACACAAATGTCCCCTATATATCTTAGGAATTCTATCAATATGTGCCTTGAGAACATAAACCCCTTTTTCTTGAGTGTTGATATAAATGGGAAAACTTTCAGAAATTGTATGATAGACTCGAGGGGCATCAAATAATGTTATGCCAGTCAAGATTATGGAAGAAATGGGTCTAACAGTAGACACTACTCAAGGTAAATGCTATGCATTAGATTCAAGAGAAGTGCCAATTATTGGGACTATTAAAGCATTGCCTTATAAATTGACCCAATACCCTAATAAAGTTTTGGCCATGATTGTTCTAGTTGCAGACATCCCTCCTCATTTTAAGATTCTCTTGTGAAGGAAATGGAGTGCATCAATGGAAGGTAACATGCAATGTGATTTGTCATTTTCTACTTTTTAGATTGATGGAAAAGATGTCAATATTGAAAGAGAGTCCAAAGTGCCACATATGATTGAGCATGATCTGACTGAGAATTTGACATGTTTTACTGACTGTGGCATAAATGAGTTCAGGGATGAGGAACCCCCTAGTGATTGTGATAAACCTGTTGCACCAATTGATATATAAGTTGAACATGTGTCAGAATCTAATGATTTGTGGACTATGTATTTTTATGGTACGAGTTCAAAGGAAGGATCCGGTGCAAGTGTGTTGCTAAGGTCTCCAAGTGGAAAGACATCGGGTTCTCTTTCACTCTATTATTTGAGTGCACCAACAATGTGGCCGAGTATGAAGCCTTGTTATTGGGACTTAATTGGCTAAAAAACATGGGATCAAGAAGCTCAAGGTAATTGGAGATTCTACGCTTGTGATTTCCCAAGTCAGGTCCATATATGTGTCAAAGAATAAAAGGCTGAAACAGTATAGAAATTTTGTTTGGGATGAATTAGAAAACTTTGATTCTTTTGGTATAAATTGGATGGAGAGGCCACAATAAGGTGGCAGATTTTCTAGCAAATATTGCATTAAGACAAGATGACATGACTTATGCAGGGATTTCAAAGGTTGAAGTGCAAACCAGACCATCTGTTCCTGATAATATCAAGAACTGACAATTTTTTGACAGTGATGATGATATATTGAGATTTTTAAGTTGTGTGGATGAATATGAAAATCAAGAAATTGATTTTGGAGCTTTTGTTGAAAAAATTGATGGTAAGGATACCATGTTTGGGAATGAATTTATTTATTTAAAGACCAACACAATTCCTAAAGGTTTAGGTTTTCTTGAAAGAGTGTTTGATAACCAGGATAGGGCAAAGACTAATTGTGTTGATTCTCATTTGGATGACCTGGAGGAAATAAACCTTGGAACAGATGCATCACTAAAAAAGGTGTATATTGGAAAGAAATTGTTACCAAAGGTGAGAAATATGTTGATTGATTTGTTAAGAAAATTCATACATGTGTTTGCTTGGTCTTATGATGATCTTAAGGCTTATAGGCAAGATTTGTTTCAACATGAAATTCCTTCAAGTAGTGATGCTAAGCCTTTTAGGAAAAAGCAAAGACCTATTAATCCTACCTTGGCCCCAAAAATGCAAGAAGAACTAATGAAGTTAAGAGATGCAGGGATTATCAAACCAATTAGACATTCATCTTGGGTCTCAAATTTTGTGCCGGTGAGAAATAAAAATGGAGACATCAGGTTATGTGTGGATTTCAGAAATTTGAATGTGTCTTCATTGAAGGATAATTACCCATTGCCAAATATGGAAGCCATGTTATAGAGGGTGACAGGCTGTGAGTTAATGTCTATGATGGATGGGTTTTTTTGGCTATAACCAAGTCATGGTTAAGGATTCTGAACAATTTAAGACAGCTTTCACTACACCTTGGGGAACTTATGTATATTTGAGAATGCCTTTTGGTCTAACAAATGCAGGGGATACTTTCCAAAGAGCCATGGATGTGGCATTCTCATATTTTATTAACTTGTTTTTGGTGATTTATCAGGATGATTTGACAACATATTCCAAGAAGGAAGATGACCATTGTGAACATTTAGAGAAAGTGTTTTGTAGAGCATTGGAATATGGCATTTCCTTAAATCCAAAGAAGTGTGATTTTGGAGTAAAGGAAGGGAAGTTGTTGGGACATATTGTTTCCAAGGATGGGTTCAAGATTGATCCAGAGAGGGTAATTGCAATAGATAGAGTCCCACAACCCCGAAACGTCAAAGGAATACAGTCTTTGTTTGGATAGGTCAATTTCTTAAGGAGGTTCATAACAAATTTTGCTTAGATAGTTCACCCTATTTCTAAGATGCTTAAGAAAGGGGCCAAAGTTGAATGGGAAGAAGAGTCAGTATAGGATTTCCAAGCCATTAAGCAAGCTATAAAGGAAGCTCTTGTGTTAAGAACCCCTAATTTTTCCAAACCCTTACAAAAAAATTCATTTGCTTCATTTCACATAATTGCAACTGTGTTATTACAAAAGAATGTTGAGGGTTTTGAACAACCTATAGCCTTTTTCAACAAATCCTTGCAAGCTGCAAAACTTAAATATGACATAAATGAAAAACAGGCATATGCACTAGTAAAAGCAGTAAAATATTTCAGGACATATTTGATGGGAGCTACCGTAATTGCCTATGTACCTAGTGCTGATGTGAAGGACATTTTTACACAACAAGAAGTGTCAGGAAGAAGATGTCGATGGATCAACAGGATCCAAGAATTCAACATTGAAATCCAAATTACCAAGCTGGTAAGAGGATAAGGATTGGCCAAGCTTATGGCCCAAAGTAATCTAGAAGCAAATCAAATAAATTTGCTTGAAGAAGAGGACAAATCACACATATGTGACATGGAACATTCTGATTGGTACAAAGGTGTGATCTATTATTTACAAAAGATGAAATGTCCTGATGATTTGAATGAAAATGAAAAGAGGACCTTGAAGTTACATTCTATCAAGTATGTTATCATAACAGGAAAGCTCTGGTGGAGAAATGGAGAAGGTGTTATGTTAAAATGTGTAGACCAAGATCAAGCAAAAGAACTCTTGAATGAAATGCATAATGGAGTTTGTGGAGGGTATTATATGGCCAAAAATACTACACACAAAGTAATGAGGGATGGGTTTTGGTGGCCTACTATTTTTAAGGATGCACACCAATTAGTGAAGACATGTGATGCTTGTCAGTGTTTCTCTGGTAAGTTGAAATTCTCTAGTAACTTACCTTTAAAACCAATTGCAGTATAATCTCCATTCCAGCAATGGGGTATTGATTTTGTAGGAGAGATAGCATGTAAATCAAGTGGGGGCCATTCATGGATATTGGTGGTCACTGATTACTTTACCAAGTGGGTGGAAGTGATTCCAACAAAGAAAGCAACTAGTAAGGTGGTAATTGACTTCTTAATGAATAATATAGTGACTAGATTTGGATGTCCAGAGAAAATTGTATCAGATAATGCAATGTGTTTCAAGTCTGAAGAATATATGGAATTTTGTGAGAAGCATGGCATCCAAGTCTCTTACTCATCACCTTACCACCCACAAGGAAATGGACAAGCAAAATCAAGAAATAAAACCTTGATGAATATTATCAAGAGAATCCTAGATCAAAATAAGAAGGCATGGGATTCTAAATTGAAATTAGCAATCTGGGCAGATAGGGTAATTGTAAAGAAGGCAATAGGTTGTGCCCCATTTGATTTAGTCTATGGGATAAATGCAAGGTTTCCCCAGAATAACCTGATGGAAATGTATAAATTTGTCTAGATGTATGATAATGAGATGGAAGATGAAATGCAGTTGAGAGTGGAAGCTCTCATAGAATTAGATGAGACCAAGAGGGAAGCTCAGATGAAAATAGCCAAATTGCAGTTGCAGGTGAAGAATTTTTATGGCAAGAAGACAACTGCAAGGAGTTTCCAAAATGGAGATATGGTTTTGATGTGGAATGCCAGGTTGGAAGACAAAGGAAAACATGGTAAATTTGATGCAATCTGGTTGGGTCCATTCCTGTGGAATAATAAGTGGGGGGAAGATTCATATTTCTTCCAAGAAATGACAGGTGATATTCTTGAATTGCCAATTCATGGAAATTTCTTGAAGTTATACTTCAGCTGAAGTATTGTTTTCAATGAACAATAGCTTAGGTTTGTATCTATGTTAGTTGTAAGTTTCCTTTGGTTGGATTGTCTTGTTCGGATAATCCTTTTTTGGTTGTCTCTACAATTGGTCTTCTCTACCTGAGATTCTTTTATTCTCACTTCATTCCTATGGAATGAACGTCCCCAATTGGAGCTATTGATGGAGCCTCAAATTTCGTTCTTTGAGATCCATTAATTTTCTACCACATTACTGGTCTGTCATGCTATTTGGAAGGAGCCTAGGGTTTGGATTTTATTTTTTCCTTCATAAAATCTTAATGTTCTATCTTAAACCCTAGGTTGGATATATTTCGCCATTACCTTTTTGAGGGAGGTTTTAAAACGACTTATGTCCCATTGACTCATCTAGGTTGGGCCCCTTTAATAAATTGTGTTAAATATTTCACCTAACTTTATTATTTCCTAAGTCTAGGTCGGCCCGTGCCTCGTGCTTTAAGAACAACCTTAAGCCATCGTTTGTCGTTGACCTAGGTGATGTCCCCTTTTCTCCCCTTTTAATAAATATCTTATTTTGCAGGGAGAGTTTTTAATGACCGTCAATCTTCTTACGGTTGATCCTGACCATTCTCCACAATCTCACTATGAAATCACCATTGGGTTTCAACTGATCGCGATATCACCAGTGAGTGCCATGTGTCTCAGCTGCCGATGCCGAAAAAAGATTAATAAAGTGTTTAATATTTGTGTCAGGTTTTAATATGTTATAAAGTGAGTTACTAAAACAACTATGAGATGCACGTGCTCGAGATCGAAGGTGGTGTTATAATATTGATGAAAATTTGCTCGACAGTTATGTTTGGTGTTGTTGATGGAAGTGAACGAACACGATCGCCGATGATGGGAATCAACGGTTGCCCGCCATTGCCTGATTCAAAGATGCAGGATGTTTAGTGATTGCGATATCACGGGCAGGTTCCACGTGTATCCCTTTGGTGCTGCATATTGTGGTGGGCCCTCAAAGCTGACATGGAGATTACATCAACATTTTTGAAGGTGGTCATTCGATGATCTAACAAAAACAAAAGATTGACGACTGAAGTTTAAATTCACATCAAATGCGATTGGAGCCATTGGTGCGACATGCAAATGATCTTTAATGGTGAATGAGATATATACTGGCTAATTCCAATCAACATAAATTATTTGACTTCATTCTATCTTCACCACAAAATTATTCAAGTGTTTTTGAAGCGGTTCAGAGCTAGAGATAAATTTTTTCAAGCAATCACAGTGAAGGTTTGGTTCTCTACAAGACGTGAAATCTTGTGAGTTACTTTTTGTATCACTGGTTTATTTTGACTGTGATTCTTTTAAAAGGTTGTAGTGTGCTGGTCAGGGGGTTGTTGATTATTGTTGTAGGGTTACTGGTTCATTTGAATTATTGGAAATCGCACAGTTGTGTTATAATTTCATGTTCTGGGTAGCCCTAGTTCCTTCAAGAATTTGAATTTTAAAGAAGCCCTTATTGTCTAAGATGGCACCACCGAAGCAACACTCTCGCCATGTTGATTATTTTGTAGAGGAATTTATATGATGATTTTTTGGATCAACTCCCATTATCAACAAATGGCAGAAGAAGGTTTTAGTTTTAATGAATGGAAGAACCCTGGGCAAGGGACTAGTGTGCAAAAATTATAATATTGCAGATGCTAGGGTTCCAATGACAGGTCTGTAAATGTTTAGATTGTGGTATGGAAAAAGAAACCTACCCCACCCCTTTTCTAATGGCTGGAGATATGACATGGGGAAAATAGTAGTGCCGAATGTGTTTCCTAACGTGGACCTAGTCAGAGCAGTGGCAACACGTTATGACCCTATTACAAGGGTAATTAGGGATAATGATGGTGGGATTCTACTAAGCATAAGTGTAGTCGAAATTCAACAGGTTTTTGATTTAAGTGAGTCTAGCTCATACTTTGTCCAAATTGATTTAGAGGAGATGAAGCAGGAATATGCGAGGTGAAAGCCTCTTTTCAGATTAAAGTTACTTCCTCCTCACTTAGCCAGGGCAGGCAGTTCAATGATTCATATCAGCCCAAATGACCAGGAGCCTTTCAAGCTAAGCTATTTTTCCAATCACTTTTTGGAACCATTCTACTCATTGTGCAAAATTTTGGGATTCATCCAAAATAAAATGATGCCTATTGCATATATGTTAATGGGGGCTCAAATTCAGCATCCCAACTTCTCCATGGTGTATGACTATGCATCTTTTCTTGCAGAAAAGATACATGAGGGTTTGTTGAAGTTGCTTGTGGGGGATGTTGGCACTCCTTTCTTTTGGTGCTCCCTGTTAATGCATATGTTACTATACAAGAATGTCAACTTCTTCTCAGAGAAGATGGAGTTGAGGCAAGAGGTGAATGGGGAGAGATTACCAATATAGGTGTGGTGTGCAGACCTGTCTTACAACAGGGGAGGTGCCAGTTTTGTACAGTTTGATAAGTGTTTTGCCTCTAGACTCAAGGGTCGGTTGGTGGTAAATGTGCCAAGATTTTTTGAATATTTGCATGACTTCCTCTAACCGAAGGTGAGGAAGCCTAATTTAAAGGTCTGCCACAATTGGGGTTACATCATCTTGTACCCTGTAAGCATTGTCCTAAGGGTGTATGGTTTCCAAGGAGCCCCACATATTCTCCAATATAATGTACCATCAAGAATGGGGTTCGCTAAGGTCATGTGGCAACTAGGTTGCATTCATGAGGACAACTTGACAGGAAGAGGAAAAGGGACTTTGTTCCCTGATTATACTGTTGTTTTAGATTTTGTCTTTTCCAGGGGAGGATGGGTCCACTTCAGAAGTTTTTTTAATGATTATCATTTGAAGAGTGGATCAAGGAGGCAGCATGACCCTAAGGGATTCTTTGCCTTGTTCAGGAAATTAATTAAAGGTGACATATTTATACATGAATTCAACTTTGTTGAAGACCTAATTAGAAATGAGTTTGATTTGAATAGGTAGGAATTGAATAAAGAGAAATGGATTTTCTATGAGAAGTTGTTGGGCATGGTGCATAAAATGGATCCAAAATACGATCCATTAATGGATTTTACTCCATTCCACAAGAGAATTGCTTTCTTGTTGGATAATTTTAAAGAGATCATGGGCACCTTGATGACTAAGAAGGTCAATTTGGAAATGGATTTTGGAATCCAGTGACTAGAGGTGAGGCCTGAGGAAACAAGGCCAACTTATTAGCCCCTAGTCGACAAACCTCTATACAAGAGAAAGAGGAATGATAGTAGTGAGGAGGATGAGGGGGATAAGAAGGGAAAACAAATAGTGAAAGCATCATCACAACTAGCCCCAAGGATTAGAGCACCTAGAGGGATAAGGATTGTGGATCTAGATTCATCACCAAAAGGTGATCCTGCAGTGCTACCATCAGAGCCAAGCCCTAAGAGGAAAAAGATTGAGGAAACACAAGAGGCTCTGATGGATGAAATAATTATGACTGATCAAGACATACAGGTTGGTATCCCTTCCCCTCCTAAATCAACACAATTGGTGTTATCTGATATGGATATCAAGGGGCAGTATGTACAAGATGTTAGGATGGAGGCTTGCAAGGCATTCTTGGATGATGATGCCTTTGTGAAGACTCTTGTATTCTTGCAATTAATTTTGAGGATGAAACTGGAGGAATACCAAGATAAGTGTAAGACAAGGAGAGAATCAAGACCTGATAGGTCTAAGCAGGAGAATGATGATGAGATCAAGGCCGAATTGATGGAGGAATTCAAAAACATCACTCCTAAGGAGGGAAGAAGACTTGTGACTCAAACTGGTGTCCTATTTTTTCCTGAGTGGGACATAGCCGATGCTGTAGCATTCAATGCTATCCTATAGTCCAAGCATCCTATGCAAAATAGTGAAGAGGAGGTTCGGGCAGCTTTGCAAGATTCTGCCTTTAGTGAGGAGTAGGAAACTCTTGCCATATGAGCATTTGCACCCGAAGGAAGAAAACCAAATGTAACCGATATTAGTCCAAACCTAAGGGGAGGGCTAATTATCAAGAGAGATTCTGAAACTTCAACAACATAAGCTACAATCCCGACAGTAAACGTGGCCAAATTGGCCCAAAAGACGGTTGAGAGAGAAGAGGTTGAAAAGAAGAGTCTGATGGAGAAGTAAAACATAATAATTGGAGAATATAGTAGGATGCAGCAAAGGAATGTTGAGCTACAATCTGAAGTAGATAGGGTGAAATATGGGTAGGTAGGAGAATCCTCTAGTGCTCCTGGTATTAGAGCATTACCTCCTACTTCAGGATCCGTCCCCCCTACTACTCCAATTATTTCTACTCTGGGATCTCCCACCCAGACACCTATTCTCAGTCCTACACTAGGGCTAGTTGAGGAAGAAGTTGAGTATTATGTGGATCTCACCAAGAAGCAAATGTTAAATAAGATCAGAAAATTATAGGTTGCCTTAAAGGCAAGTGAGGATGGTGCAACTGCCAAACAAAATTAGGTGGTGGACACAGTTTTGAGACATCTAAATGAGAAGGTGGATGGTAGATTACCATCTGTACATTCTTTATATTCTTTAATTTTGGATGGAATAAAAAAAATCAATAGGGATCGAGAAATAGTTTTTCCTTTGGCTGAGAAGTGGATCCCTAGGGCTAGTGATTTGGATATTATGTATAAGGCCTCTAGGTTTGATGCAGACAATAGGCCCTAGTCATTGAAGCCTACTCAAATATTTGTGAAATCATTGAAGAGAATCCAGGCCCTACTTGATGATTTGAGTAGAAGAATTAGGGAGATTGTAAAGGGCTTTGATGATTGGAGTGATACATTTTTTTCAGACATCACTGATGCACAAGGAAATGTTAAAACATTGCAGCAGTGGTAGGAAAGGGCACAAGAAGTTAATAATGCACAAATCAAATTGATTTGTGATGATTCTGATTATGACTTGTTGGTAAGTAGCATGGACGAAATAATTAATACAAACACATTCTTAGAGTCTTTTGAAAAAGAGGCCAATCAGGTTGCAATGAAATATACACCCTACAATACTAAGGTGAATGAGGTGGTGAACTTTGACTGGCCAACGGATGATGAGTATCAGAAATGGGTGGACAAGTACTTAATCGAAGAGGAGTAAACTGGTGTCTACTACTAGCAACTAACAACTCAGCGGTTATAGTTGTAACTGATTATGGTTTTGTCTCCATGGCAACTTTTTGGTGCAAGTTTTGAGATTTGGCCAATGTAGCAGCTATTCCCTAATGAGTGGAATTAACAAGAAGATGCTCTAGGATTTGGCAATTGTAATCATATTTTTCAAATGTCATAGAGCGGTCCAATTGACCGGTGACATGTGTATTTTATGGCCCAATGCTTGTTTGCTCCTTCATTCTCTATAAGAATTATTTCAAGCAAAGAAATAAGGGTTCGCAAGTTAGATATTTTGAGGTCGAGTCTAGGCATATTTGCCAAGAAAGTTGTAAAGCCTGATTGTTTTAGTGTAAGTGCAATTTAGGTGTTGTGTCATTATGTAGTCGGGTTTTGGGTTTATGAAGGTTTCATGTTTCATAACAGTACTAGCATTTGAGTTATAATGACTCATTTCAAGCTCATGTCTCTCCTTTGTATAAGAATATAATTATTTTTAATAATATAATCAAGGGTTATTGTGTTCATCTCACTGTTGTGGTGTGTATAACTTCCATTTTGGCTTTAATTCAAAGAATTAATTAAAATGCTTGATTGGAGTTATAGATGGATATGTTTATAAAGGGATTTGGTAAGAAGTATTGGGTTAGGATATACATTGATGATGTTGTAAGGAAACTGTTGTCAGAGATCTTATATGCTATGTGTTTGAACCTGTCATGGAATTTCAAATGTTTGTGAACTAGACTCCCCAATGGTATATGGCACTGGTCTAAATCGTATGTGTTTGTGAGGTTCTGTGTCTGTTTGTCTCTACTTAGAGCTTGCTACCAAATTTGCAAATTAAATGACTATCTTAAGTTGTGAAATATTGTTGTAATTATCTCATGCTCCAAGTAGTTGGTATTACTGACGAAAAGCCAATTCAATTTGGTATTATACTATTCTATTGAGCTATTAAATGGGATTATTTGTTAATTGTTAATGATTGTTTCTAAGTTCGGTGTAGAGATTATAAACACATTATAGGGACCACCCTCCTGGGTTTTGCATAGCCCAAAGTGTAGGAGGTTTATTGTTAAAATCCTCGTCAGTTGGTCCAAGTCCTTCGAGCTGCCCTTGATTAGAATTGGCAATTCTATATGTAGAATAGAAGATAAACCTGGTTACAATAAAAACAACCAACAAAATGGCGATTCTACTAGGGAATTTAGTTTCAATATTTCTTGTCACTGGGTCAGTTATCCATTTTGCATAGAGTTATCATAGTATTTATGCGATTTGAAGGTCAAGGTCGTGGCTTTTCTTTTCTTTTATCTAATTCCTTTGTTGTTCAAAAGTCGCAAACATCTCGTGAAGAGAATTTGTACATTATCAGTATGAGAAAATTCTAAAGGTTTTTTAATTTCCACCAAGTGTTCGTGAACAGTTGGTATTCCCAAGACAATTGGGTGGTGACTCTGAAGTGTCTGCACCAGTGTGCATTTCATTTGAATATTTAATACGAATTAAAATATTTTTGGACAAGCACAGAGACATGAAGAACACGAGGTCATTCGTAAAGAATCACCAAGAGCAAAAATTGGAAGGTGGACTTCCTAAGATGAAGAAGAAGAACTAGATAAAGAAGAAACTGGAAACTAGAAATGTTGCTCCCACGTCACAGAATCATGTACACCAAGGTACAAGTAAATCTCTACATCCTATCCCTAAGACTTTTGAACATGTAGCTAGACATTCTGAGTCAGATAGCTGTGGATTTTTTGATACATTATTTAATACACCTGTTCAAGAGGATGTAGCCTATCATAATAAAGGGCCTGTTAGCGTCTAATATAATGAGAGAATAAGTAGGGGTATAAGTCAAAGCCATCACAAAGAATGCACCAGTGATGTGCCTCCTCCTCTTGTTGAAGATGATGGAACCCCTTTATTATTTAGGCAAGAAGAAGCAAACCTGATAGACTTAAGTGAAACATCAAATTCTAACATGACTTTTCCTGATCCTGAAGATGTTTTTGGGGATATTAGTTCTTTAAGACGAGAGATCCAAAATCAAGTTGAGATTAGGATAAAAAAAGGACAAAGAAAAGGAAACAAAGTTGATGCATGCTATCATTGAGAGGGATAGATTAATTAGAAAATTGGCAACCATGAAACTCTTGAACCAAAGTAGACCAAACCCAAGAGAGGAGGTTCCTGTCGTACAAAATTTTTTTGATAAGGAGGTGAAGCCAGTGTCCAAAGTGAGTCCTAAAGGCCAAGCTAAGGTCCAATCAAAGCCTACAGACACAAAACCCTTGAACCCTGTTAAGCCAAAATCAAGTAATCTAGATCCTAAACCTGTTTTGGACAAGGGAAAACAGAAAGCTGAAGGGATCAAGATAAATGAGAGGGTGGTTTCTCACCATCCTAAGAAAGATCCCCTTTCACATGTGTCATCACAAATAGAGACTGCCTTGGAAAAGGTTAGGAGGGAAGGGGAAGCTCTAGTAGAAGAACTAGAGAGGACTGAAATTGAGGCTACAAATGTAGAAAAGAGAAGGAAAATAAGTTTCCTAAGAATGTCAAGTGTGGATGAGGTTGCAAAAGCTACAACTTCATCAGGTCACCAGGATGTTTTGAAAAATGAACCTAAACCTAGTTTGGAGAATACCACAAATAAATTTGGCCCAAAGATTCATGCAACCAAGTTCATAAATCCACATCAAGATGGCCCTAAAACTCAGAATACACGATCTGGTGAGCACTCTCAGAAAATTGATGGACTATTTCAGAGGAGACCTATACAATTGGAAAGGTATAGGCAACTGTTCTTTGATGGTATTCTGGGTTACCCAAATCCCATCCCAGATGAGTTAAGAGAAAATATGAATAAGTTCACTAGGAATAATGCTTTTTCAGCTGAGGAACATTTGAAAGCCTTCATGGATATGTTGAATGATTATGAAGTTGAACATGAGGATGTAGTGATGAAATTGTTTTCTCAATCTTTGACTGAAGATGTAAGGGATTGGTATAGGGGTCTACCAAATACTAGTATTGGTTCATGGGAAGAATTTGAAATAAGTTTCAAAGAACAATATGGTGATAAGACTAATGCTAGTTTTATGTTGAATGAATTCAACACCATCAAGAAATCAGTTAATGAGCCTGCAATAGAGTTTAACCTAAGATTTCAAAAGGCAATGTATAAGTTGTTTCAGGTGATGAGACTTGATGAGAATGTTTGTTTAACTACTTATTTCATTTCTTTTGATGCTAAAATAGCATATCTCCTCAGAGATAAGGACCCTCAAACCATGAGGGATTCTTTTAGAGTAGCTATTAATATTCAAAGCAATAGGAAAGCTTCTGGAAAATATGGTAGGAGAGAAGAGCCTACTCTCTTAAAGAATCCTAGGGATAAAACTAAGAAAGTGTCTACTGCAGGCCCTAAGGATGATGAGAAGTGGGATAAGGTCCTTATGACTTTGAAGGATATAAAATATATTGTTGCTAAGCAAGAGAAGGGTCTTGGAAATGATAAGCAATAGTATAATAAAAATGACAGACCTCCTAGATTGCAAAATTATCCCTATAATACAAATTGGAAGGATGGAAAACCAATACTACCAACGCAAAAGTCAAAAATTGATCAGTAGACCCCAGATCCTTTGCAAAAGCATTCTATAAATCTGGTACAAGATAGACCATGGTGTGAGGTGTGTAAACATCCCCACAATCAGAATTATTGTAGTGTTTCCCAACTGCTTACTGTTGAAGGAAAAGAGGAGGATGGTCATGGGCAGATTCCTGATTTTGAGCAAAATGATGTTGATTTTTGGATGGCCCGATCATATATTGATGAAGCTAAGTGTTCTTCTGATGAGGAATTACAAGAATTTCATGTGAACAATCAATGACAAAGAAGTGAAATCTATCATCAACAAGTTTTTCTGATGAGGAAGGTGAGTTTGACAATCATGCCTACAATATAGAGCAGGCTGAAGATCCAATGTCTCTAAGGAGACCATCAGAAGATGAGATTGCCCGATTGTCTGAAGAGATGGCTGCTCAGATGAGAAGTACATTACAGCTAAGAAATAGAACTATGGGTGGTGAGCATGGCAAGCCTGCTGGCCTTTTCATTAAGGAACAGAAAGATAAAAACAAGGGTGTTAAAGAAGATAGCAAAAATGATGTTGTCAAAATCAAGGAGGTCAAGAATGACAAGATATGGGCGAAAAGGACTGAGATCCAAAAGCCTGGTGAAGATGTTACTCCTTTTTTGGTAAAGACCAAAATGATTACCAAATCTATTGAGTCTACTCTAGAAGCAAAGCAAAAGAAACTTGAAGGAAAGCAACAATTGGAAAATAAAGAAACCAGTGAAGGTATGATTCCTAACCTGCCTAAGTACACACCCTTAGACATTTTTCAAGTATTGTCTCAAGTTACAGTTACTATACCTTGGCTGGAGATGATGAGAATAGATGAGCATAAAGAAAAAAAAATAGCCCTGATTACTGAAATTCCTAGTAATAAAATTGAACAAGGAAATTGGAAAGAAGCCAAGAAAAAGGAAGAAATAAAAGAGAAAGAAGTGGAGGGAATTGTGACACAAATTTCCCCTGTATATCTAGGGAATTCTATCAATATGTGCCTTAAGAACTTAAACCCCTTTTTCCTGAGTGTTGATATAAATGGGAAAACTTTGAGAAATTGTATGATAGACTCGGGCACATCAAATAATGTTATGCCAGTCAAGATTATGGAAGAAATGGGTCTAATAGTAGACACTACTCAAGGTAAATGCTATGCATTAGATTCAAGAGAAGTGCCAGTTATTGGGACTATTAAAGCATTGCCTTATAAACTAACCCAATACCCTGATAAAGTTTTGGCCATGACTGTTCTAGTTGCGGACATCCCTCCTCATTTTAGGATGCTCTTGTCTGGGAAATGGAGTGCATCAATAGAAGGTAACATGCAATGTGATTTTTTGTTTGCTACTTTTTAGATTGATGGAAAAGATGTCAATATTGAAAGAGAGTCCAAAGTGCCACATATGATTGAGCATGATCCGACTGAGAATGACATGTTTTACTGACTGTGGCATAAATGAGTTCAGGGCTGAGGAACCCCCTAGTGATTGTGATAAACCTGTTGCACCAATTGATATAGAAGTTGAACATTTGTAAGAATCTAATGATTTGTGGACTATGTATTTTTATGGTGCGAGTTCAAAGGAAGGATCTGGTGCAGGTGTGTTGCTAAGGTCTCCAAGTGGAAAGACATCGGGTTCTCTTTCACTCTATTATTTGAGTGCACCAACAATGTGGCTGAGTATGAAGCCTTGTTATTGGGACTTAATTGGCTCAAAAACATGGGATCAAGAAGCTCAAGGTAATTGGATATTTTGAGCTTGTGATTTCCCAAGTCAGGTCCATATATGTGTCAAAGAATAAAAGGTTGAAACGGTATAGAAATGTTGTTTGGGATGAATTAGAAAACTTTGATGCTTTTGGTATAAATTGGATGGGGAGAGGCCACAATAAGGTGGCAGATTTCCTAGCAAATATTGCATTAAGACCAGATGACATGACTTATACTGGGATTTCAAAGGTAGAAATGCAAACCAGACCATCTGTTCTTGATAAAATCAAGAACTAACAAGTTTTTGATAGTGATGATGATATATTGAGATTTTTAAGTTGTGTGGATGAATATGAAAATCAAGAAATTGATTTTGGAGCTTTTGTTGAAAAAACTGATGGTAAGGATACTATGTTTGGGAATGAAGTTATTCAATTAAAGACCAACACAATTCCTAAAGGTTTAGTTGTTCTTGAAAGAGTGTTTGACAACCAGGATAGGGCAAAGACCAATTGTGTTGCTTCCCATTCTGATGACCTAGAGGAAATAAACCTTGGAACAAGTGCATCACCAAAAAAGGTGTATATTGGAAAGAAATTGTTACCAAAGGTGAGAAATATGCTGATTGATTTGCTAAGAAAATTCATACATGTGTTTGCTTGGTCTTATGATGATCTTAAGGCTTATAGGCAAGATTTGTTTCAACATGAAATTACTTTAAGTAGTGATGCTAAGCCTTTTAGGCAAAAGCAAAGACCTATTAATCCTACCTTGGCCCCAAAAATGCAAGAAGAACTAATGAAGTTAAGAGATGCAGGGATTATCAAACCAATTAGGCATTCATCTTGGGTCTCAAATTTGGTGCCTGTGAGAAATAAAAATGGAGACATAAGGTTATGTGTGGATTTCAGAAATTTGAATGTCTTCATTGAAGGATAATTACCCATTACCAAATATGGAAGCCATGTTACAGAGGGTGATAGGCTATGAGTTAAAGTCTATGATGGATGGGTTTTCTGGCTATAACCAAGTCATGGTTAAGGAGTCTGAACAATTTAAGACAAATTTCACTACACCTTGGGGAGCTTATGTATATGTGAGAATGCCTTTTGGTCTAACAAATGCAGGGGCTACTTTCCAAAGAGCCATGGATGTGGCATTCTCATATTTTATTAACTTTTTTTTGGTGATTTATCAGGATGATCTGACAACATATTCCAAGAAGGAAGATGACCATTGTGAACATTTAGAGAAAGTGTTTTGTAGAGCATTGGAATATGGCATTTCCTTAAATCCAAAGAAGTGTGATTTTGGAGTAAAGGAAGGGAAGTTTTTGGGACATATTGTTTCTAAGGATGGGTTCAAGATTGATCCAGAGAGGGTAATTGTAATAGATAGGGTGATTGTTTCATAATCACCATGCATCTTATCCTATCCATATCATTCATCATATATCCCTCATCTTATCCAAATCCATCTTACCTTCCATCTTTAATCTTGATAAAGAGTCTAAGGGATCACATATCCATGCATCCATATCTTATCCACTTAGCATTGATCATCATATCCATATCCTCCATGCCCCTATCCTAGCCAATTTATTCCCTCTTTTCACCCTTGATCTTTATAGAAATCTAAGGGCAAAATATCCATACATGCTTTGGAAAATGCCACCCTTACTCCTCCACCATTCATATCCCTTATGCACTATCCTACCATCTCATCCTACTATCCTCCCATCTCACATTTACATTACCTCTAGTGTAGGGTGTCTTAGTCCTTTACAACTAGTCCTTGTACATCCATACTCCTATCCTTCATCCACCATATTCTTATCTCCCATCACCTATCTTCCATCCAATCTAAACACATTTATCTCCTATCCACATAATCCATTATCCTCCCATCCTAAGACTTGGTTCTCCCTTGTCATTTGACCCCATCCATCCCTCCATAAAATCATATCTTATTCATCCATCTATCCTTCTAATCCAATCATCCCCATTTAATCCTATCCAATGCAATCAATCCTAATCCACATAATCCATCTTTGCAAGCTAATGCATCATCATTAAGAAATCCATCATATTAATCCAGTTCAAGATTAAATCCATTGATCTAATTTAATCTAACTATCATCATAGGGATGTATCCTTCCCAATCCAATCATCATCATCACCAATCCATCAATCGGTTTTAGCTTGACTTGGAGTATAGTCCTTGTTTTCTTTTGGTTTGTTGTACATGCTTTCTTGTTGCTTATATGATTATCATTATTTGCATTTATCATGGTCTCTTGCACTCTATTTACATAGGGGCATCATGGTATTCCATATCATGGTGTCATAAGGCATATGTTTGCACTTGACCTTTTTAATCACGTACTTGGCACATTATCACCTTGGTTCCTCATACCTTGGTGCATAATGCCAAATACAATATTAAATCTAGGTTTCTCATATCATTGTAGCATGATGATCATCTATCCTCCATCTCCATCCACATCTTCATCATCCTTATCTTCTCCCATCCATCCTTAGGTATATCACCCTTTTCATCTTTTCATCCTTCATCCTTTAGTCTCCCCATCCATTTCGAGAGCACACCCATGTTCTTTGAACCTGCATGTCCTCTCGAGGGGTAATCCTACCTCCTCATCATCCTTCCTTACCCTCACTTGTGACTAGGGTATCATGCTTCTAGTCCTTATCCCTCACCCACCCACTATGTTTTATTCTTCTTTGAAATTATTTTACTTCCCTTAGTCGCAACATCATCTCAAAGAGGGGAAAAATGTAGTCACCTAAAATAATATTTAATTAAATAAATACTTTTGAATTATTTAATTTAGCCTATGACCCTTATCCTGACAATTAATTAAATAAGTATTTATTATTTATTTAATTAATCTCCCCATCATATTTTATCCACCACCTTTACCCTTATCCCCTAACCTTGCTTAAGTTAATTAATCCTTAATTGATTAACTTTATCCCTTTCCTAATCATCATTATCTCATTCTCCAACTTTTAACCCCACCTAAGTTAAATAACCCCTGGTTTATTAACTCAACCCATCCTAATTAATCAATTAATCCTTAATTAATTGATCTAACCCTCATCCCTAATCATCATTATGATTATTTCCTAATTTTAAATTCCTACGTCTTACCTACCCCCACTAACCTCTTACACAAGCCACCCTATCTCTTACACACATTTAATGACTCTCTTCCCAATGTGTGCTCACACATATGTGAGAACACCTCCCCATTTCACCCCTTTCCATATTGTGACACTTGTCACAAGGCTAATCAATCCTCATCCTTGATCCAAACCTCATCTTCTCAATCAATCTCAACCCTCCATTAACCAATCAATCTTAACCATTGATTCCTCTCACCAAATTTCTATATAATGAGGTCTTGCACCTCATTTTCATAACACACATTCTCCATATCCATATGATACTCAAATCTCCAACAAATCCATCTCCATCCTACCATTATCATGCTAAAATTATGAGCAACCGCATCCCTTCAATCATTGGAGCAAATCTGCAAGAAATGGGTGCTTCTTGTGAGCTCAATCCATGAAGAGGAAGGAGCTATGAAGGTATAAATTTTTAATGTATTTCCTTATGCATTTCTATCATTTAGATTATTACTCATATTTCCCTTCTTTAGGTTGGTTCCCTTTGATATTTCACCTAATTAATTCATCCTATTGCTGCATGTTGATAAAAAGGGTGAAATGAAACATAAAATGAAACCTATGACTAATAAGGTGATGCACCAAAATGATTTCAAAGCCTATACTATCATTTGGACAACAAAATAATCAACAATTTAAACCCAAAACATACACAACTTAGAATTTCATGTCTTTGCAAAAGTGTTTCATAACTAGTTTTAGTATGTCAAAGATAGTGTTTAAAAGGAGCTATGAATACTATCACAAATTAAACTCTATTCTTAATTGGTTGACACAAGTTATGACCTACAAAAATAGATACTTTATGCAAAAATAAAATGAAAATAGGACATAAATCAAGGGGAAAAGGCATCACCACAAGATTACATCAACCATTTTGAAGAGATTTGCACAATGAACAACTCTAAGAAGGTAAAAAGCTTATCTTTATTGATAAAAAAAGTGTTACCTAAAGTTGTGCATGCTTGAAAATGGAGTTACAAAGCTGCTTCAGCTTGAAGGATTTTTGATTCAACAAGTTGAAATACATTTCCAAGAGAGCAAGAACCGAGTGAAAATCTACCCTTAGGCTTCCTTTTAAACTAATCAACAACTTGCTAGATAATAGGAACATGTTTTAAGAAAGGAAAGACAAGTGTTCACATAAGCTTGTTTGGTTAAACCTCCTTGGGTGTCCAAAAATGTCATCCCTACTTTCTATCCCCCTAAAATGCTCCAAAAAGATGTTTGAATGAAGAAAACTTCATGTTTTGACCTTATCCACTAGCCAAAACTCATTGAACAACTCCTAGATTCTTGGAGATGCTCCAAACTAGGTCAAACTACCCTATATTCTATCCATCTATTTTCCATCTCACTCAACTTCCTCCTAAATTATAGCCATTATCCATAATTGCCCTTCAATTTATCTAATCTATCTTGACTTTCTCTCCAACTTCATAAGGCATGTGTAAAAAGGTTTGATATAGTAAAACGTATACTAGGAGTGCATAGGATATTCTTAAGGGGTTAAAAAATTTCTAGGATTCCTTTCATTTATGTTTCTTTTACCCCTATCTTTAACCAAAACATAAAAACTATCATCTACAAAGTTTTAACCATCTCTATCACCTCTCAATCTATAATCCATTCCATGGCTATAAGAAAATCATTATAAATGGGGATCTCTATCATGTGCTTATGTCTAAGATATCACAAGAATTTCATTTCCTTACCATGACTATCCTTGATATATTTATTTTGAAGACACTATGCACTTGAGCATTCCTTCATTATCTCCTTGATATCCTTCAAATACTATCATATGCATGAGCGTTGAATGTTCTTTTATCATTGAATGCCTATTGTCCTACCTTTCTCACTATCCAGTCATATAATAGTAAATGTGAAATCTCCACATGAAGGCTCTATCATTGTTCAAAAATAACTACTAAGATTGTTCATTCATGGCCACCTCTAGCTTCATTGCATAGTCCATTGTCCTTAATTTTCTCTTGAGATTGTCTTTAATGTAAGAATACTTCAACTATGATCCTTTTAACTATGGTCATGAAACTCCAACTCTTCGTCACTATCATCCAACACTTGTCATCTTGCTAACTAGCTTTACCCCTAAAACTACCCTTTGTCTTCCTTTATCCTTATACCTCACAACTCACTAATGTACTATTATAATTTATCTCTGAATTGTTATCTCCACCATTTCCATAATACCTTCACCAGGTAATAGCTTGACAGTAGATGTCAATTCCATACCTTGTCATGTCACTTGTCTTTTTGGATTTTCCCTCATATTCATACAACACTTGTCAGTTATGGCATGATTGTCATCAATAGTTTACCCCTTTATTATCATACCTCACTACCATGGTGTAAAAAACTTCTATAAGGTATAAAGACCGTGACAACACTGCCTTCACACCTAGATATTGCTCCTGCAACAATCACATGACTGTGCCCTTCTTTTATTTGATATTGATTGTCTTATAATTTTTTTATAACCTTTTAGGACTACTATTTTTGCAAAATTATTTAGCAATGACTTTGGTATGGCACTGCAAACATTTATAACATCCAAGACTCAATGTATTTGGCATTCTTTTGATTTGTAGTCTTTCCTTGTATTTGGTATCTCTTATACATTATATAAACCGAGAAACACCTCTATATCTTCTTTTAAGAATAAGGTTCAACAAAACATATAAGAGCCTACTCATGACCCTTCAATCCCTTTTTGAGTTTGATTGTTATGAATTCATGCATATGATAATTTAGTAGTAACTACAATATTGTGTTCTAAATACTATCCTTTCCCAATAATTGTGATTTTTCCTCTCCTAACTTGTCTTTAAAATTGACCAATAACCATTAAAAAATACTTTCACATGTTCTTGCATTCTAATCAGTTGAACCTTAGAGAACAACTTGCAGATATAATTGAATAGATGTAAGCTCAATTTCTTTACTTTTATTGAGATGTGTTACCAATAAGTCATCATCCATTTTCCAATCTCTGTATCATTCTTTAGGTCTCTGACATCTGCAACTTAGCATGATGGAACTTGACTTTAGGATAGATATAAATTATATCAATATGCCTACTATTGTTGATTGTTATTCCTATTTTCTTTCATCTTTGGAAAGACACTACATGGTGCTGGTAAGATCTCTCATTCTCTTTGTATCTTACTCTTTTTGTTTATAGATGAATGATAATACAGGTGGAAGATTGCATGAAGAGATAATAATATTTTTTTTATAAACTTAAACTAGCATTTTCTAGATACATCATGAAAGGATTAGTATAATATTTTATAAGCCTTTTTTATTATAATATCCCTAGATTAGAATGTTATCATCTTGATTATGATTGGGAACCATGAGTAATAATAATAGATAAGAATTTCGTTATAGAATATTCCAAAACTACCAAAAGATTTAGTTGGGACAAAAGTATGAAGGAATGTACTCTCATATAAAATTTAGTTTTCGTCCTCATGATTTTGACAAAGACCACTAGCATGTGTTGCTAGTGTTTCAATGTGACGAACTATATATATATATTTCTAGGCCCTATTTTTTCTAGATGTGCATTGTAGGTCTTTTTATATTGTGTTTATCTTTATTTTTTAGTGTTGTGTGATGATTATTTCTAGTTTATGGCCTAGTAATGGAAACTCTATAGTATCACAAAAAATTGATCATTAAAGAAAGTTATTAATTATATGATATATATATATATATATATATATTCTAGGCCCTATTTTTTCTAGTTGTGCATTGTAGGTCTTTTTATATTGTGTTTATCTTTATTTTTTAGTGTTGTGAGATGATTATTTCTAGTTTATGGCCTAGTAATGGAAACTCTATAGTATCACAACAAATTGATCATTAAAGAAAGTTATTAATTATATGATATGTTTGGTATTTTATTTCTTATTGACTATTGATGCTCCTTATCTCCATGTGGATGGCTACTATTCAAATGAGGTTCTAAATATTTACCTGCCTCGTTGTCCACTATGCATTTAACCTACCATTCTCAATGTTCAATGTTTGCAGGTTAATTTCAAACTTTCATAAAATTCATTATCAACTTCATTGGTGGTTTCATCACCATTTATTGGTTTGTCCTCAATATATCTTGGGAGTTAATTCACTTTCGCAAGGTATGGATCAAATTTTCTCTTCTTGATCCCTATGCATTTTCTTGATATCCTACTTATTTTGAACTTTATCTCTTAAACCATTATTGTGTTAATCTTGGGTGGTGTGATGGGTGAGGCTTGAAATTTTTTTCCTTGGGGTTTTATTGGTTTCTATCTATCAATTGTCTCTTGGAAATTTTCATTCATGGTGTCATATCCAAAGGTATTCTTTGGTCCAATCTCATGTGGTCCCAAGTAATATTTATTGGTGATTGATATTTGTACCTAGTTAGTGGTGGCATGATGGCGAAAATTTGAGTTTTCCCTCCAATGTCAAAATTTGAATGTTATCTAGTTGCAAGTTAAAGTTGGAAGAAATGTCGGTCATTTTTTAAAGGTTCTCTTTTAAAAAGGAGGTGAGTGATTGTTGGTCAAGATTTTGAGATGTTAATATAGAATAGATATAGAAGAGAGAGAGTAGAGTTTTCCTTATTCTTCATATGAGCTAAATGTGTATGTCCAAGATTCATTATTTCAGTGCTTCATTGTTCATGTAAATCACCTAATGAATGAACATGAAGTATAGTTTTGGTAATTTTAATGTATCCATGATCATTTTTATGCTTCAAATTACTTGACAAACTATCCTTGTCACATTTTTTTACTTGACTGTTGATTAGTTTTCTTTCATAGAGACTCTAAAACTCCTTGTAAATATTTGTATGAGGTCTCCTTTCAATAAATTAAAGAAAGTATATAGATCTACTAGTGGATGTGTAAGATATGTTCATGTGAGTGCACGATATCTTCTATTTCTTCATTCTTACACATAGATCCTAGTTTTGTTTAGATTTTTTGGTCATTGCCATCTATCATTTCCCAAACTTCTCTTAGCACATACCTCAGGGATGCCCCCTTAGTCTAGCAAAGCCAAAAGAAGAAGGAAAAATCCTTATCCACTAGTCTTTTCATGGTGTAACCTAATCATAATTTTTTCGTTTACCTCTAATGACACACCCCTAGCCTTAGGTGATATCACAAGTCTTTAGTATTTGTGGATCCACATGTTTGAGATCCAAAATATTGTCAACTTTGTCAAGAAATAGTTAATTTCAAAATCATCTCTAAGACCCTACAACTTGAATCTATTTCTAGTCATTTGTTTATTTTTTTGTAGTTGGCAACCTATGAGCTTGCACCAAAAAATTAACATTATTGTTAGGGACATTGTAAAGGGTTGAAGTTCATTAAAGACACTACTATTAGGAAAAGGTGTGTTATCCACCTTGCATAATGTTATAATGTACTTTTTATTTATTATGTGGTGTACCTAGGGAATCTAGGGATGTGTGCTTCACATGGGTCTAGCATTCTTAGTGTTGAAAATTGAGGTGTTTTCTTAGCTTAATACCTTGTAAAACTTTAATATTTCTAATCTAAATATGCTTTTCCTTTGTTACAGATTCTTTTTGGGTGATTATATGATTAATCCATTTTATTGTTTGTAGAATGTAGACATAAGTTGATAGAAGAAGTAGACAGGATATTAGAAAGATTACACAAGCATGTACCATGGAGAAAACCCTTTCAAGTAAAAAACTCCACCAAGAATTAATCTATTATTTAATGTTTGAAGTAGATTACAATAGCTTCAGTTCTTGCTTGAGAATGCCTCTTTTGCCTTCACCAAAAATTCTTCACAACCTGCAATAAAACTCACACACTCTCTCTTCAACGTGATTGAGATAAATAGACTTTAATCAACATTGTAAACTCAAAAATGAGTTACAATAACAATGCTTAAGCCCTATCCCTAAAAGGTACGCCTATCTCTTGCAAGTAGAGTTGTGTTGTGAAGAACAATGTCAAATCATCTCTTTCATCCATTTGGGCATCCCAAACCTAAGTCATAACTCAACCTTTATTCTGTAAATATCTTAAGGCTTCATCCTGAAAATTGGTGCCCAAAAGAGGGCCCCACTTAACTAAGCCTTCAGAGATATCTCAACATGTAAAGGAGCTAATTCCAAGAAGCCAACTTGGGCGCCCAAAGTAGGTCCAAGATATTTCTTGTTAACGGAAAAATTTCTCAACACCATTCATGCAAAACAATGTGCATGCATGATCCTCCATCTGTTAATTGAAAGTAGTCCCTGTTATTTGTCATGCAACTCAATTTATTAGCCATGCATTCCAAGTTAACTGAAGTCAACTAGAATTCAACTAAAAATAACTGAAGATAATTGAACCTTGACTGAACTAAACTGAACTGAACTGAACTAAATTGAACTGAACTGAACTGAACTGAACTGAACTGAACTAAACTGAACTAAACTGAACTGAATTGAACTGAACTAAACTGAACTGAACTGAACTGAACTAAACTGAACTGAACTGAACTGAACTGAACTGAACCGAACTGAACCGAACTGAACTGAACCGAACCTCGTACACATCGCCCCCTATTTTATAGGACCTCAACATGCATAAATCAAAATCCCTGTTTTTTAGGAACCTATGATGCATTTATGAAGTGTACTCAATTTACCAACTAGTTAACTAAACTCAAGGTGAGTGTCACCTCCCATGTGTGCACCCATGTGCTCCTATTTTGTAGGAGCTAACACCAAGGCATCCCCACATGCTTTTAACATTTAGAATTAATTACAAATGTCAATTAACATGATTATTTCATCAAATATTATTCTCTTCCTAATCCTAGTGTTATTGAACACATTCCAAGGACTTAGGAGATACATGAAATAAATAATGTTTAGGATTGCAATTAAATGGTATCCTATTTCCAACACTTAGGGCCACTTTATGTGTTGTATGTAACATTGGGTTGAATATTTAATGTGGGGTTGCACATGGGAATAATATTTAATATTAGGTAAACTTAGTACTCATATTAAATGAGGGGTTAATGGTTTTATAAGCTCATGGTTTTATGTAATACCACTTGGTGGTTTTGTGTGAGCTTGTTTCTATAAAATAAAACACATGGGTAGTTATCTAAGGTTGGTCGGTTGAGAGTATCTCTTGTTAGCATTTGTGAGGGTTGAAGCATGGCATGGGATGTGTGGTTACATTCTTGTTCATATAGAGTGCTTAGAGAGGGCTTGATGTTTCAAAGGTGTTCGTGGAGGACTCTGAAGATGTATTGTAATGTTTATTGCTGAATAATACATGAGTGATGGGTGCTTTTGGAGGTTGTATTTTTCCATCTTAAGGGTTTTCCTATTGAATGCACAATAAAAATGAGAGGGGGGGTGAATCAATTGTACCTTAAAACTTCAAAACCCTCACACACATTTAGATCCACATTAATATAATTTACCCTTCATCTATTATGACGATTTGGCATGAAAGACAAATAGCAGAAACTAAAAAATCAACACGTTGCACAAAAGAAAACCAAATTCTCATGGAAAATCAAAGATGGGAAAATCCACAATGAGGATTAACTCACATTTATATGAATAACAACACTTAATACAATAGACTCACTACCGGAAGGGCTCACTACCCAAAAGAGAAGAATGGCTCACTGCCCAAAGGAATCACTATTTGAAATAGGAGAGAATAGAAGAATACTGTTACAAGGAGGTTTACTACCTCAAAGCAACAGGAAGATCCACCATAAAAACTCTATGCCATCTACAACCTTCAGCTCACTACCTCCAACAACTTTAGGTTCACTGAAATTGTATACGTCATCTGCTCACTACATTTGGTAGCCTTAGGCATTTAAGCTCGCACTCAAATCATAACACTTGATCAAATTAACATCTAACTTCATATATACATCTCCAACAATTGAACTTGCTTAAATATCCTTGACGACCTCAAACAACCTTGTTTAGGTCAACCTTAATGAAATGTATGCACCTCAAACATGCAACCAACAAATAGGTCCAACACCAAACACTTCCGTGGTAGAAATAAGTGAAGGTGGACCACACTAAGGGTTAACCAAGACCCAAATCTACACTCACATGCAACACCACACTTCTACAATCCACAAAGCACATCCATAAGTAACACTAATACATTAGGTTACCCAAACCTATATTAACGCTACCAAACAATCAATTCGCTCTTCACCAAGTCAGAAAACACCCTATGGACCACAAAGCAACACTACAAAAAATCCCAGAATATTCCAACATCATTAGAATATTCTGCAACATTTTTGCAATGACCTACAACCGAGAATACCAACATCTTGTACAACCAGTAACACTTCCACATACATAAAACACGTTAACCAACCTTGTGGAACACCTTAACACATAAAACTTTAAGGGAAGGAAGGTACAAATAATATTAGCATGTCCCAAAATCCGCAAAACAAGAAACCTCAATGCGGAGAAATGTAGAGCAATTTCATTTCTCCCAAACAACCTTCTTCATAAAAAACACACTATCATACACATCTTCCACTTCCGCACGATCCAAAACTTGAAACTCTGGATATGACACCTCTGAACACCTTTGATCATATCATCCAAACCATAGAAGCATATCTTCAATCATGAAGAAATGTGGAGTATAATGCAGAGCACAACTTTGTTACCTTTTACACTCTCTTATTCAAATTTTCTCAAAAGCACTTGTAAACCAAGTGAACTAGCTTCATCAACAACATCACAAAAAAATTATCATTAGCACCACACCAAATATTGCAACAATATCCCCATCTTCAACACCAACAATCTCTCCATATTTGACACTTTCTCAACACCACACTATAGGTTGACATAGGTTGGCATCAATGACAACACTAATGACAACAAAGTGAAACACTCTCCCTGTTGACATTAATTACAACACAAATCTCCAACAATCTCCCCCTTTTTCGTTGATGGAAACACCAACTCTAAAAAACCATCAACAACAAAAGAAACCTTGCAATGGCAACACCAGCTCACAAAAGCATCCCTGCATCAAGCAAAACTCCCTTACTACGATAATTCTTACTTTTCAGAATTCTTTATTTTCTCCATGTTTTCTAGTCTTCTCCTTCCCTTTAACATCAATTCTTTTAGATTTCACTCTCCCCTTTTATTTTTTAGACTTTACTCTCCCCGCTTTGACATCAATGACAAAGGGAAACACCTACACACTTCACTTTAGGAAACACTTGCAAGAAACTCTCTTCATTTCTCTCTCTTTACTACTCTCTCCCCCTTAGGGACACAAAATATGCTCCCCCTGACTGCACCAACCAAAGACACCACTACCTACTCCCCCTTAGAGGTATCCTTCATCAGTCCAAGACAAAGAATGAATTTTTATTTGCTCACCTGGATAGATGCACCAACTTGTGTCTAGTTTAAAGGAGGGGCAATAACCCTTAGCTTCTGCCAAAGATACTCAAATGTATCTTTTGGAAGAGCCTTTTGTGAAAATTTCTTCTATTTGATCCTTTGTAGCCACATTCTCCAACTTCACTTCATTCTCTGCAACTTTCTCTCTTAGAAAGTGATACCGGATAGAGATATGCTTTGTCCTTGAATGCATTACCATATTTTTTGAAATTTTGATAGCATTTTTATTATCACACAAGATAAGAATAGGTTCATCAAATGATACTCTAATATCCTTCAATGTATGCTTCATCCATAACACTTGTGTCTAGAAACATGCTATTGCAATATATTCTACCTTTGTAATAGATAATGATACTGAATCTTTCTTCTTACTTATCCAAGAGACCAATCTACTTCCAAGAAAGAAAGAACCTCCACTTGTACTTATTTTTTCATGTGTACAACCTACCCAATCTGGATCATATAAGCACTCAGAGAGAAATCAGTATCCCTAGGATACCATAGACCAAAGTCTAAAGTTCCCTTCAAGTACATATGAATATCCTTTTTTTTACTATTGCCATGTGTGATTCTCTAGAATCTTCTTGAATTCTTTCCATAAGACATGTTGCATGCATGATAAATGGTCTAGTAATAGTTAGATATAACAATCCACCAATCATGGATCTATACTTTCTTTGATCTATCTTAGGAAATTCATCATTTTTATTTAGCTTACAACCAATAATCATGGGAGTACATACTGGTGTAGAGTCCTCCATTCCAAAATTCTTTAACATTTCTTTGACACACTTTGATTGTGAGATGAATATACCTTTATTAGATTGACTGATTTGTAGCCCAAGGAAGAAATTCATCTCCCCAAACATTGAAATTTCAAACTCATTTTTCATCTCCTCTACAAACCTCTTACACACTTCCTCATTTCCTCCAAAGATTATGTCATCAATATACACAACCATAATAAGGATTTGATCTCTCTCAACCTTGAAGTAAAGATTACTATTTGTAGTACCCTTTTTTAATCCTTGTTGCAATAAGTACTTATCTAATCTAGCATATCAAGCTCTAGGAGCCTATTTGAGTCCATATAAAGCTTTCTTCAACCTATAGACCATATCAAAATCTTTTGATAATTGAAAACCTTTCAATTTTTCAATGTACACCTCTTCTTCTAACTCACCATTCAAGAATGCAGACTTTACATCAATATGATATACCTTGAAGTCTTTATATGTTGTAAAATCCAAGAACATCCTAATGGATTTCATTCTTTCTACTGGAGCAAAAGTCTCTTCAAAATCTATTCCTTCCACTTGTGAGTAGCATTTACACACAAGCCTAGCCTTATTTCTGATAACTTCTCCATTCTCATTCAACTTGTTCCTAAATACCCATTTGGCTCCTATCACATTCTAGTTTTTTGGTCATGGGACCAGTTCCCATGTTTGATTCTTCTTAATCTACCTCAATTCTTATTTCATAGCTTTGATCCAACTCTCATGTTTGCATGATTCAATTACAATTTTAGGTTCTACCTCAGAAATTAAACAAAAGTTACTCGTTCCTCTATCATAGCAACTCTTCTTCTTGTCAACACAACTTTTCTCTTATCTCTAATGATTTGGTCTTCAAAATGATTCTTTTGCACATACTTAGGAGTCTTAGGATTCCTTTTTGGAGCTTCTTCCTCCTCCACTATCATCTCTTTTTCTTTCTCTTCTTCTTCTTCTTCTCTGCAAGGGGGTTCATAAAATTCATATCCTTCTATCAGCACTGAACTTTGATGTGATTCTTCATCCACTTTGACACTTGCACTTTCAACTATCTTCTTTAACCTTTTGTTGTAGCACCGGTATGCCTTGCTCTTTGTAGGGTATCCAAGGAATATACCTTCATATGATATTGCATAAAAATTTCCTAAGTTCTCTTCATCTCTCCTGATATAACATTTTCTTCCAAACACTTTGAAATATTTCATAGTAGGATGTTTTCCATACCATAGTTCATAGGGGGTCTTTGAATTGTTCACTCTTTCTTGTCCTCTGTTAAGAATGTACACTGTAGTATGAATTGCTTCTTTCCAATATACTTTTGATAGATTTTCTTCATTCATCATGGTTCTTGTTGCTTCTTGAACTATCCCATTCTTCCTTTCCACAATTCCATTCTTTTGAGGAGTCCTAGGAGCTGATAAATGTCTCTATATCTCATGATCTTCACAAAAATTGTTAAACTCATTGGAGGTGAACTCACCACTTCTATCGTATCTCAAACATTTTATTTTCAAATCCATTTAATTCTCAACCATAGACTTAAATGCTTTAAACTTATCTAGATCTTTAAAAAATTCCTTGATAAAGGTTACCCAAGTCATTCTAGAGAAATCATCTATCAACAACATAAAATACATGCCACCTTGAGAGCTTCTTGTTCTGGGAGGTCCACGTAGGTCTGTATGCACCAACTCCAGAGGTCCTGCAGTAGAATATTCTTTAGTTCTGAACCTCTTCTTTTTCTTCTTTCCAAACTAACACTCCTTTTAAATTGCATTGATAGGCTTTATAATATTTGGCATATCTCTCACAACTTGAGTAGAGATGATCTTCACTAGGCTCTCAAAATTGATGTGACCCATTCTTCTATGCTATATCCAAATTTCATTGATTTGAGATATAAAGTACTTAACACCACCACCTTTGAGCTGATAAACATTCTCTTATGTCCTTGTTTTTGCTACAACCAATTTTTTGGAGCTTTCTTTTATGATTTCACTATCATCATCCTAAAACACCAAGTTATATCCTCTACTACACATTTTTCCTACATAGAGAAGATTATGTCAGAGACCCTTAACATAGAGGACATCATCTATTTTATGTTTTCCATCAAAACTAATTGAACCTTTTTCCACAGATCATAGCAAATGTATCATCACCAAACTTAACAAGACCAACATCATACTTTTCAAGATTAACAAACTTACTTTTATCACCTATCATATGATTTGAGCATCTACTATCAATTATCCATTAGTTTCTCACCTTTCTTGCATGAAAATAAATCAACATGGTTCCTTCAATATTGTGAGCTATTTCCAGAGCAGTTTTCTTCACACATCTTTTAAGATCAGTAGAATTAGTTCCAACATTTAAAGCCATGAACAAGCATTCATCACTTCCATCATCCAGATATTTTGATTCTTCATCATCAAACACACCACTATCTTCTTTAACATAATAACTCTTTTTGACAAATTTACCTTTATGATATTTATCTTTGTCATTTTCAACTTTGATTAGATATTTAGAAGCATAATGACCTATATTTCCACAATTGAAACACTTAAAGGGTAACTTACCTTTGTATTTTCCAATGCCCTTTCTCAGTATTCTTAAAAAAAATTCTTCCACGTCATTAAGGTCATCTGAATCAAATTCATCATCTTTCTTGCTGACTTTAAAATTAGTTTCTTTCCTTGGAACATCTTGGTAAAAGTCTCTTAATCCAAAAGTAGTTAAAGCACCAAACATTTGATCTCTAGAATACTGATCCAAATTCTGAGATTCCTCAATAGAAGAATCTTTAGCACTGTAAGCTTTAGGAAGAGTTATCAATACATTTTTCACAACTTCGCTTTCCTCCAATTTTCCACCAAGACAATTGATAACATTGACAATTTCATCCATTTTGAGCATGTAGCCAACACTATTTTCATCTTCTAACATCCTTAGGGTTTCAAATTTGGCTTTGAAATTTTGCATCCTTGCTTTCTTAACCTTATCATCTCCTTCATAAATGCTCTGCAACTTTTTCCAAATCTCTTTAGAATTTTTGAGGCTTATCACCTTCACAAGTTTTGAATCAGAAAGCCCACTCAAGATGGCATTCCTTACTTTTCCATTATTATCATAACACCTAATCTCATCATCACTTTCTAGAGTAGTAAGCATAGTGTATCTAGTTTCAACTGACTTCCAAACACCAAATCCTAATGAGACAAGAAAGGCCTCCATCTTAGCTTTCCAAAAAGCATAGTTTGCTCCATTGAACAAAGGGACCTTGACACCATTCATGTGAGCCATTAGATCTACCTCAAGCGGTTAAGCTTCTTCCAAGGAACCATATCTCTAATACCAATTGTTAGACACACATAACAACTGAGAGGGGGGTGAATCAGTTGTACATTAAAATTAACATTAAAACCCTCATTCATCTTCAAAACCTTATTAAGAATTAGCATGAATGTAAACAAATTGAAACATAAACAAATTCACAACCATACACCATAGAACACCAGATTAACGTGCAAAAACCTTAATCACTTGAGAAAAACCATGGTGAGGATTAACTCACATTTATATGAATAACAACACCGAATACTATAGGCTCACTTTCGGAAGGGCTCACTACCCAAAAGAGAAGAATGGATCACTACCAAGTGCTCACTACCCAAAGGATTCACTATCTTGAATATAAGAGAATAGAAGAAGACTCTCACAAGGAGGTTTAGTAACTCAAATTAATAGGAAGATCCACCAAAACAACTCTACACCATCCACAACCTTCAGCTCACTACCTCTAGAAACTTCAAGTTCACTGAAAATGTAAACACCTTCTACTCACTACATATGGTAGCCTTAGGAATTTACACTCACACTCAGATCAAAACACTTGATCACATTTTGCATCTCACTTCATATCTACAACATCTCCAACAATTGAACTTTCTTATATATCCTTTGTGACCTCAAACAATCTTGTTTAGATCAACCTTAATGAAACATATGCACCTCAAACATGCAACCAACAAATAGGTTGGAACCAAACACTTTCATGGTGGAAAAAATTGAAGGAAAGAACACACTAAGGGTTAACCTGAACCCAAATCTATATTGACATGCAACACCATGCTTCCATAATGCATGAAGCACATCTACAAGTAATGCTAACACACCAGGTCAACCAAACTTGTATTAATGCTACCAAACAATCAATTCGCTCTTCACCATGTCTAAAAACACCCTATGGACCATGAAACAACACTACACAATGTCCCAAAATGTTTCAGCATCATCATAATATTCCACAACACTACTGCAACCACCTGCAACTGAGAATGCCAAAATCACGTCCAAATAGCAACACTGCCATGAAAATACAACACACTAACCAACCTTGAAAAACATATGAACACACAACACTCCAAGGGAAGGTAGGTACATACAATATTAGCATGTCCCCAAATCCATAAAACAAGAAACCTCAATGCAAAGAAATGTGGAGCAATTCCATTTCTCCCAGTCGACCTTCTTCATAAGCAACACAATGTGAAACACATTTTCCACTGTCGCACAATCTAAAACCTGAAACTCTAGATATGAAACCTTTGAAAACCTTTGATCATCTCATACAAACCACACAAGCACATCTTCAACTATGAAGAAATGTAGAACACAATGCAAAACATAACTTTTTCACCTTGTACACTCTTATTCAAATTTTCTCAAAGGCACTGGGAAACCAAGTGAAGTAGCCACATCAACAACATCACAAACACCTTCTCATCAGCACCACACTAGAGATTGCGAAAATCTCCCCATCTACAACACCAACAATCTCTCCATATCCAACACTTGTTCAACACCACACTAAAGGTTGACATCAATAAAAACGCTAATGACAACATAGTGCAACACTCTCCTTGTTGACATCAACGACAACACAAATCTCCAACAATATCTTCTTTTGCATATGGATTATGAATACTTGTTTGCATATATTTCTCTATTTGGGTTATGTGAAAATTATCTTGGGTGGATGCATATTTCCTAAAAACTAATAGTGGAAGGAAAACAAAATTATATTCTTGTGTTGGTGGTTATCTTGATCTAATTGTTTTCTCTGAGTGGTGAGTCTTTAGAAATAAAATTATTTTAAAGATCATAAAAATACTTTAAGAACTGAGAGGAAAAATAATAAGAGGTTTTGAAGAAAAATAAGGTACCATAGCTCTTGCAAGGAAGCACCATGCCACATGGAGAGAAATAAATACAAGAAAGTTAATTAAATCCTCTCTACAAGAGCATGTCGAGGATACATTAGCTAGAAATGATGGATTTATAGATTTGAGGGGTCAATATCAATACAGTTTTGATTATTTTGTTGAAAAAATAATTAGAACTCAAAGGAAAGTCCATAGACATGAATACAATGTAGAAAGGAATGAGATTCCAATTGGAGAAGAAATAGAGATATATCTAACAATTCCTATGTGTAGGAGTTGGGAATTCCTGATCTTAGCATAAATATGTGGGTGGTGTTGCAAGTATGTGTAGTTGGTGTTGTCATTGATGTCAACAAGCTTTGGTATTTTCATTGATGTCAACTATATGAGAAGGATTTTGTTGCAAGGATGTGAAATTGGTATTTATTTGGTGTTATCTCTGATGATGCTTTGATTAGTTGCATTATGTTGTCATTCATAAGTTATTGGTTTCAATATCTAGTGTTTCTTTGATAAGATTCTATTTATGGATGTATGGCTGAGTTGTTATGTTACAATTGGCTTGGTGGTGACGAGGACATGTTGAAGATGATATATTTTTAGTGCTTGGTTTTTCTCCACAATTCTTTTGGGATGAATATTATCTTGTGCGGTTTGGATATGTTGATTAGAGGTGTTCAGAGGTGTTACATTCATTATTTGGTGTGTTTGATTGTCATACAAAGGAAGGTGTGTTCACCAGTGTGTGAATTGTGTATTCCAAAGGTGTTTGGGAGAAATTCTCTTGCTCCACATTTCTTTGTAGAGTGGTTTCAAGTCTTGTGGATCTATAATAGTATTGATATTGTGTGTATCTTTCTTCAAATGAATTTGTTCATGGTTTGGTGCTTTGGAAATTAGTCTCTTAAGTTGTAGTGTATGACAAAGTTGTTTGAGTGTACTAGGTGTGTACATTCTTCAAGTGAATTTTTTTGCAAAGGAACTTGTTGAATTTTAGGGTGTTTATGGAATATTCTAGATTGTGTTCAAGTGTTATGTGGTGTTCGTGAGTCATATTTGGATTTGAGTAAGTGTGTACTTAAGTGTTAATGGTGTTAACACAGGTTTGACCAACCTTGGGTGCTTACACTACTTTCAAAGATACTTTGATCTTTGTGGAAGCATGGCATGGTGTGTATGAGTGGATTTAGATCCTAACTAAGGTGTGTTGTGGTCTGCCTTCATTCCTTTCCATCATGGGAATGTTTTGGTGCCAACTTAATTTGAATTTGCACGGTTGAGGTACATAGTCGACCTTGGAGAATGTTTTCAAGGTTGAAGGTGGTATAAACAAGTGTTGAGTTGTTGAGGTATGATAAGATAGATGAGTATGATGCGAGTGATGTGAATTATAGATTTGTAGGGTGCAAATATGTGAAGTGAAGTGCAAGATTTCATGTGTTAGATTACTGAATGTAGTGAGCAGAAGGTGTCTACAATTCTTCATGAAGACTGTGAAGGTGTTGGTGATGTTGTGGTGGATTTCATTTTTTCCTTGAGATGGATTTCTCATTGTAACACTCTTCTCTATCTTCTTTTCTATTCTGGCAGTGATCATTTCTTTCTTTTGGGCAGCGAGCCCTATTGTATTTGGTGTTGATATTACTTTATATTGTGAGTTAATCCTCACCGTGGTTTTCCCATCTTTGGTTTTCCACATAAATTTGGCATTCCTTTATGCATGGTGTTGATTTGTTTTTGTTTTAGTTATTTACTTTCATGATAAATCATTCTAACAAATTAAGGGTTAATTGGATTAATTTGGATCTGAATGTTAGTGAGGGTTTTGAAGTTTTAAGGTACAACTGATTCACACTCCCCTCTTAGTTGTCTTGTGCATTCAACAGGTGGATGGCTCTCGTCCCATACCCCCCATTTATTCATAGATAAATGAAGAGATTACCATGAGGGAGGTTGATAAGGAGTTGGATTTGTTCAACCATATCTCGTAAAGACATCAAGAATTATAGGAACAAGCTCAATTTTTGGCCAATAATGCTAATCGATAGAATTTGAATCATGTTAATTATGAAGCACATCATAAATCCTACAATCAATGACATAGCCCTAATCATAATTATTTTCCAAATGTGAGTTCCATTTTGAAGACAAGCTCAAAGATTCGCTCTAGTTAAGCAGGGTCTAGGAATGGGAAGATACTATCAATTAGATTTCTTTGGAATCCACACTATCCTAATTAAATACCCAATGAAACTAGGAGAAAGATCCCAAAGATCTAAGGAAAACACAATTACATGAGAATAACATTTATGGTGGTTTATCAATGTCACAAATGAGTACAAAATTAAACATGAGGGTGTGATGATGAAATTGTTTGTTCAACCCTTAGGAAGAAAATGCTAATGAATATTCTTGTAGTTTGATATATAGAAATGTGAGACTCATGGGAGGAGTTCACTAGATTTTTCACACTTTAGTATGGGGATAGGGTTTGATCCCACATTTACAATTCATGAATTGACTATAATAAAGAAAAGACAATATTCTAAAGGAAAATACTCTAGTCACTATGTGACACTTGTAAAGTTTGGTCTATGCCACGGTAAAAATGATTGATTAAGTCCATTTTCATATATGATGTCCTTTTATAATTTATAATGGAAGGGATTTAATGTATGATTAGAAATTCTCGATAATTTATGTTCAAATATGTTGTGTTCATTTTATTCTTTTCATTATCTTCAACCACTCCTAATTTTTAATTTATAATATTGCTTACGATTGAAAAACAATGTGAGTAATTATAATAAAACCTAAATTCAAGATCCCTAAAACCTAATATAATTAATTCAATCAATTAAAATTACAATTTAAATATTATATTAATCCCCAATTTAAATGAAAAATTTAAGAGTTAAATGTGTGAGAAAAGAGAGTTTGACACATTTATGTTTGAAGTACATTATTTACAATCTTAAGATCCTCAATTTCTCTATAATAATGATTTAAATTAAATATATAATATAAATAGTTAGAATCATACACATAATTATACTATCAACATTAACCATATTATCACATCTTGTGAAGTGTTGTGTAATGGCATAAATTGTCATGGGAGTGTAAGTACAGGTCCCTATTGAAATCATGCCCAACTTAGCTTTCAGTACAGGGCACAAAGTCTAGCCCAATAAAGGAAAAATAAATGACAAAACTTCTCAACACATAAACCAGTGCTGAGACCCTTATTTTGACATCTTGAAAAGAAAAGCTCAAGATACACACACAAAATAAGGAAAGAAAACCATAGAAACCCAAAAGTCTATTTTCATCAGAGATCAAGCTGAGGAGTGAGGTGAATGTAAGATTTTCCAGAGGGAATAACCATAGTTTCAAAACCCATAGGAAACTTCTCCAAGTCCGCTTCATTAGAGACACCATGCATTTTTTCCCTGTCTTCCAATCTACATGTGTGGCTACACTATAATTTGCAGTAAGCTATAGAGGATCCAAAACCCTCAAAATTTCAGCAAAGTTACGACAGGTGGTAGCAAGATAAAGAGCATAAAGCTTGAGCATCTTATCGTGGCCAATGACAAAAATGGCCCTTGCAATTAAGGGTATGTCGGCCCGATCCTTCTCAACAGGGTCCAACATGCCATATTGTATGGAAAATTCTCTAGTTAGGTTGGAAATATTGCATGACATCACCACTAAGAGAGGACAAATCGTGGAACGAAGGATCACTCTTTACAGAATACAATCTATAGTATTCTAACAAAAGGGAACATCACATGTCATGAAAATTCACACCCTTAATACCACCACAAAGAGGATAGTAACATAAATTGAGAAGGCCACACTTTTCATTAAAAAGATCACACTTTCTAGGAGATGTATGGTATCATCACTAAAAGAGACCATTTCTTGTGTAAACAATGTGTGGGGTATTATATGCCCCCCTTAAAATTTTAGTATACTTGATACACTAATATTTTAAGGAGATATAAAGGGATCCCTTGTAATAAGGAATGCACCTAATAAAAGGTTACCTAATCCTTGCTCCCAAGTGTAGGTACAAAGATGATCCACAATTAATGATAACAATTTTCTCCTTGCAAAATGAAATATGATTGCATAAAACCAATTTTATACCCCCATGTATGATAATGAGCATCATATGACACTACCAATACCACATGGCAAGGAGAAAAATGAATGTCATTGTAATCTATTACCCTTTCAAATTTATCATTGTAAGGGTCTAACTTTGACAATTTATGAAGGAATGTACTATCGCATCAATTTAATTTCCGTCCTCGTGATTTTGATAAAGACCACTAGAATGTGTTGCTAGTGTTTCAATGAGAAGGAATTAGAATTGAAGACAACTAACATGTTTTGTTAGTGTTGCACTTATCAAAAGGACATAGAGTTGATTTGTGCCCCAACCTCTGACTAGTTTAGGTGTTTTTACTTGTTGCACCATCTCTATGTTAACCTAGATATATATTCTAGACCCTATTTTTTCTAGTTGTACATTGTAGGTCTTTTCATATTGTGTTATTCTTATTTTGTAGTGTTGTGTGATTATTGTATCTAGTTTATGGCCTTGTAATGGGAACTCTATAGTATCATAATAAATTGATCATCAAAGAAAGTTATTAATTATATGAGATATTTGGTTTTTTATTTCTTATTGACTATTGACGCTCCTTATCTCCATGTGGATGACTACTATTCAAACAAGATTCTAAATATTTAGCTACCTCGTTGTCCACTATGCATTTAACCTACCATTATCAATGTTTAATGTTTGCAGGTTAATTTCAAACTTTCATAAAACTCATTGTCAATTTGGTTGGTTTTTGGTGGTCTCCTCATCATTTATTGGTTTGTCCCCAATCTCTCTTGGGAGGTAGTTCATTTTTGTAGGGCATGGATCAAATTTTATCTTCTTGAGCCCTATGCATTTTCTTGACATCCTACTTATTTTAAACTTTATCTCTTAGCTCGTTAATGTGTTAATGTTAGATGGTGTGATGGGTGAGGCTTGAGAAATTTTTCTTAGGGGTTTTATTGGTTTCTATCTATCAATTGCCTCATGACAATTCACATTCATGGTGTCATTTATAAAGGTCTTCTTTGGTCCAATCTCATGTGATCCCAAGCAATCTTTATTCGTGATTGATATTTGTATCTAGCTAGTGGTGACATGATGGCAAAAAAATGAATTTCCCTCCAATGTCTACATTTGAATGCTATTTAGTTGTAAGTTAAAGTTGGAAGAAAGACTAGTCATTTTTTTAAAGGATCTTTTTTGAAAAGGAGGTGAGTTATTGTTGGTCAAGATTTTGAGATGTTAACATAGAATAGATATAGAAGACAGAGTAGATTTTTCCTTGTGCTTCATATGAGATGAATGAGTTGTTAAATGTGTATTTCCAAGATTCATTGTGTCAATGCTTCATTGTTCATGTAAATCACATAATGAATGAACATGAAGTATAGTTCTAGTCATTTGAATGTATCCATGATTGTTTGTATGCTTTGAATTACTTGAAAAACTATCTTTGTCACATTTATTAACTTGAATGTTGATTAGTTTTCTTTCATAGAGGCTCTAAAACTCCTTGTAAATACGTTTATGAGGTCTTCTTTCAATATAGTAAAGAAAGTATATGGATCTACTAGTGGATGTGTAAGATATGCTCATGTGAGTCCACAATATATTTTATTTCTTCATTCCTACATATAGAGCCTAGCTTTTGTGTAGATTTGTTGGATATTGTCATCTATCATTGCCCAAAATTATCATAGCACATACCTCAAGGACACCCCCTTGGTAGAAGTAAATCCAAAAGAAGAGAAGGAAACATCCTTATCCACTAGTCTTTTCATGTTGTAGTCTAATCATATTTTTTTCTTTCACCTCTAATGACACACCCCTAGCCTTAGGTGATATCACAAGTCTTTAATATTTATGGATCCACATGCTTGAGCTCTGAAAATTATCAAATTTCTCAAGAAATACTTAATTTCAAAATCATCTCTAAGACCCTACAACTTGGAGCAATCTATAGTCATTAGTTCAACTGTGTGTAGTTGGTAAACTATCAACTTGCACCAACAAATTAACATTGTTGTTAGAAGAATTTGAAGGTGGAGGTAATGAGGAGGGTTTGTAGGAGAATGTGCTAGCTATGGAGACCAAGGATAAGCCAAGGAGGGCATCCAAATGCATTGCCAAACTAAAGACCTAGGCCTCGAAATTTTTAGCAAAGGATACCAAGGTGATTTGTGAGGAGAAGGCTTATGGTGAAAAGGTGGTGGAAATTGATGACTCGTCGGCTCATACCATGCCCAATGAGGACCTATAGGAAGTAAATAAGGGTCAAGATGAGGAGGATGCTAAGAAGAATGCTAAGTCTGAGCCTCTAAAGGTAGATCTCCTTTATGAGGACTTTTCTTATCTAAATGACAATTCTACCTCAATTTTTGAGTTGATGGACATGGCTAGGGTTGGGGCCATTGGAACTTTTAAATTAGCTAAATGGAATCTATAGGAGTTTAATAAAGTCAACATTAAAATAAGGGGTTTGAAGGAAAACTTGAAGAATGTTCTGAAAATCTCGGTGTCGAATATTCAGATTGAGAAAATTGTGGACCTTGAGGGTTCCTTCCATGATTTCAAATCTCTATGTGAAGAACAATTGGTTGGGTTAGAAGCCAAGATTGTGGGCACTAATGTAAACATAAAGAAGCTTCTCCATGCATGTCATATTTCTATTAAGAATAGTGCGGAAACCTTGGAAGTCCTATTCTAAAAGATTAGTGAGCTCAGGGAGGACCAATTGTACTTTTTTGAACTAATGGAGAAAGAGCACTCGACCAAGGGAAAAGGGAAAAAAGGTGTGAAATATGATAGTAAAGGCCCTACTGTTAAAGGGTCTGCTGATTGGAAAAATTCCTTTGAAGCTGAGAAGAAAGATAACTTGTTGGACATGATTGATTTGCATAGGATCCAGGAGCTTGAGGTGGCCAACACCTTCAGCAGTATGAAATAGTGCTCTGATCTCTTTGTTTGTTTGCTTTCTGTTGGGTCTAGGTTTTCTTCCTATTGTTTTTTCGTTTTGATGTTGTTGGGTGTTGCTGATGGTTTACTGTTTTATCTCTCGTGCAACACTCTTTCTAATTTTTTTTTTGGGTTATGGTCTACTGCTAGTATCTTACTATATTATCTTTTAAGCAACATTTTGTATCTTAAGTTGTAAAGGGTTTTGGGTCCCTTCAAAACCTGTTTTTCTTGTATAATCAAAACATTGTTGTTAAGGACATTGTAAAGCATTGAAGATCATTGAAGAAACTACTAGTGGAAGACAACCAAAATTCTATTCTTTTTTTAGTGGTTATCTTCCTCTAAGAATTTTCCCTTTTGAGTGAAGAGATATCACATCTCGACTTTTCTTGCATAAAATTTATTTGATAATAAATGGATATGGATGAGACCATTGGACAATATGTGTTTGAAGCATGGATCAATGTGTTTTCATTGATGATAAATTAGATGCTATTTTAAAATACATGCTATTGCAATTAAAATAATGATGAATTATTATGATGTGAATATTTTGATTATCGATTATGGTTTTATGAGCTAACCTATTGATGAGATATTACGTACAAATGAGTGCAGGAACATGTGAAAGGCGAGAACATGGTTGAGGTAGAGATGACCTAGTTGCTTGATGATAGTCAACATGATGGGAATATTGCATACACACTCACGTATTTGCATTCATCTTGCATTGTGAATGATAATGTTGTGCATTGTGTTATCATGAATACGTCATTTCCTATTGTACGTTATGATTTAAATTTAATGATTATGTCTTATGGTTGTTTTTTTTCGTGAAAATTAATTTAATTGGGAAAATTAAATATTTGATTTTCAAATGTTTCATAATGATAAATCTCATAAATTATATTTATATATATAATAAGGATACTATTATTTATATATATATAAATATATAAATAGGTTATTATTAAAAGGAAAACAATAATTGTATGCCCCAAAAGGACCTACTTCAAGTTAACTAGAGCGATGGCTGCCAACGGTCCGATTTATGAGGAGGCGACTAGGGTTAAGCCTAGGCAGAGTCTGTAGGGGAATGTGTCTCAGTTTTTTGAGGCTTCTACTCTAAGCGATGACGATGCCAAAGAGTTTGTAGGATGGGACATCCATAAGAGTCTTGCAAAGTTGTCATCAATTTATGCTTTTGAAAATGGAAGCTAGTTACAAATGCAACAAGGCGGTGCCATGTTAGGTGATGTTGGAGCTTCCAAGGGATCTAAAAAGCCAAGATTAGAGGAAATAAAATCTGGACATGTTACGGTAGAGAAAAAATCAATCGGAAGACCTGTCGGGGGAAATGGTGGGGAACCTGCTACCCAGGTTTGTTCTGATGCAATCACCTTGGAAACAGATGGAGAGTTGGAGAAAGAAGTAGCCTTCAATGAAAAAAATTTCCTAGGCCTAATTGGGAGGTTAAGGGGTTTCTGGCCATGCTTGCCTGATCTTCACAAATGGATCTCAAATTTCTAGAAGCCCCTGTTGGAAGGGTATGTTCAAATTTATCCAATGGCTAGAGGATTTTTTATTGTTGTGTTTGAAAAATAACCCAAATTTCAACCCAACCACATAAGTGTTTGAGAGGGTCCCCCTTTGGGTGAGACTTCCTAACCTCCCCCCCTTTGGGTGAGACTTCCTAACCTCCCCCTACAGTTTTGGTTTGATGCATGTTTGGAGGCTATAGGGAACTCTTTAGGAGACTTCGTAATGGTGGATGAGGGTTCTTAAAATCTTATGCACTCAACTTATGACCAAATTTTGGTAGAAATAAATGTGTTCAAGGTACCCCTGAAGTATATTCGACTAAAATATTCAAAGGGTTGTTGGGTACAGCCCCTAGATTATGAAGGGGTGCCCTTTAGATGTAAAATCTGCCATCAAAAAGGGCACCTAGCAGCTGAGTGTACCAAATGCAGATCTGATAAAATTGCTTCTTGGTGGAAAGATCCGTCCACCCAACACTACATAGTGGAGAAACACGAGGAGAAGCAAGGGTCCTCTCAGTTGAAAGGCTCCGAGGAGGAGAGTTGAGCATCAGAGGAACCAAATTAGGTAGAGAAGTTGTTATTGTAGGAGGCAAGAAATGAGGAGCAGCAACAGTTTCAGACAACCTCAACTCAAAAAGTGATTTTGGTTGACGTTAAGGAAACATCTTTCAAAATAGGGGTTGCAACACCAGAATGTCGAGAAAAGAAGAGTGGTGTGAGACCCCAATCGAGAGATACTGGGAAACGAAAGGTTGATGATCAACATCAACAAGATAGTAAAGGGAATGGAGCTTGGAGGAGTCCTCGGGTTTCATCTCTGGCTTGGCAGAAGGAGGCTCAATAAGGGTCGAGGACAGGTGGCAAACAATCATGGGGAAGAAAGCAAAGAAGGAGAAGAAGAAAGCTTTTGCTATGGTCCTGTGATCCCAGACTAAAGAAAGATTAAAGAAAGCTTCAAACCTTTGACCTGTTAACAGGTCTTTAGGGACTTTGATTTTAAGTGTAGCAATTAGCTGCACTTAAGTCTTAATTTTTTGTATAGGAAGGTTTAATTTTGGATTTTAGGGTAGCTCTTTGGATCATATTTTAGGTTTGGGTGGTGTTGGTATTTTTTCCAAATAGGATTTGCAATTCTCTAAGAGGTAGCCAACCTCTATAATAAATAACTACAAAGACTAGTGGCCAACTAATGAGATTCATTCAAAAACTGACATCTCCTACACTTTTGGCTCTGTGAAACCAAGGTGGGTAAACCTAAGTGTGTTCATAAGAATGTTCTATGACTGGTAAGAACACTTCTTCTTACAGATTACAGTCCCTACACATGCAATGAAATAGTAATTACTCTCGGTATTGGTAGACCAAAGAATAATAATAGGTATCTTAGAGCAACGGGATTTAAGACTTCAATGTAATATTTGCCTCTCATAGAGAGATAGGGTTTAATATTTTGATTTGTTCAGCTCTTAGACCACCATGTTTAGAATTACAGCCCTGTATTAATCTTGAAGAAAATAGCCAGTGCCTCATCCATTAGGCAGGAGTCATACAAAACGTAATCCAGATATTATGGACATATCACCATAATGCTTTACATCATGCGGATTTTAATTTTAAAAAAAACACTCCTTAGTAATCCTGAATGTATAATCATAAATCTGTAACTCATTTTCAAGCAATTTCATTAACTCATTGAGTTAAAGTAGGGAAATGAAGAACACATTCAAATATACCATTGAAAGTGAATGAAAATATCATTGATAGGCTCATTCACAACTTATGACACACAATTAGGAGAGCAATTGTTTCAAATGATTATCATTTATTGCTTGGATATCGGTAATTATATTAGCACAACTTTCTTGCTTCATAGAAAACCTGACCAGAAAAGACATTAACTAAAACCTCCAAGAAAACTGCAGTAAATGAACTGACTATACATATATTCAAAACCTCCTGGATCCAAAATCTGACTCTTAACAATGAGCCGTGAAATCTCCTTTATAGGACAGGAGAGCAACAAAGCATTAGACTACATTGTTAATTTAAAAACTGAATTTCATTTAGAATGAAATTCAAATTCACATTCCTCATCATTAGAGAGCAAAGTGCATGATTTGGGGAATCAAAAAATGGTTACATAGTAACCAGTCGGAGAGAAAAACAAAAAAGTATTCTAGGCACACGCACGTCCATATCATCAAAAACCAACCACTAGAAAAGCAACACGCACCAACCAACATTAAGTCAACCCACGGCCCCGGTACAGGCGACCGCTTCGAGTTCTCGCCTCAGTAAGATGTGGAAACACCTTCTTCCCTCTAGCCACATCAACACAACACCCAACAACCTGGCACGGTGCCAATACAGCTATTGGTTCGACTACAAGGACCTCTTCGTTTACACCCATGAGCTCAGTCAAGGCCGCCAGGTAACATCAGTAATCCAAGTCTGTTTCGGACCTATTGCCATCAAAATCTGACGAAATCATAACAAGGGAAGCGCAACGCTCAGGCCTTTTTCCAACACTTTGAGTAGCAACTTCGGGTATTCTAGGAGCAGGTTGTTCCTTATCAAGCAACGACCTCCTGACCTTTACTCTGGCACTCCTGTGCCCTACAAATTTTTCCATTGAAGAAAAATAGCTTGTAGAATACAAGAGAAAAACCACCACCTACATACAAAACAACTCAAAAATACAATGATAACACTGGGTAACTTAGCAAGAATTTATAGAGTGAATTGGTGCAAGGGATATTAATTGCTTAAATGCAATACAAGCATTTGAGCGATTAGTGGTTGACGTAGCCACCATAAGAGTATTCCAGGCTCATGAAGAAATGGCGTACAAACCATCATCGCACTTAACAGGAGGGCATCATTCGCACGTAAGAAAAAATAGGGGAAGACCCTCTGGCAAATCTGATGACTCAAATCGAGTCAATGAGTGTTGACAATCCACATCAGCACCTAGGAAAGAACACAGCTAATCATAACCCATGAAAACAGGAGGTCACAACCAGACAGTAGGTCCCACTTAGCCCTGTCGCTTCAAGAACAAAGCCACGTGTTGCCTTTTTGCAGACCTTGTAGTACTTTAGGAATATTTATTTTGATCGTGTGAGGTCTGTGAGGGACAATTATTGTTAACATCATCATTAAATCCCTTCGCTGGTGAAAAGATGGCCACTTATCATTGTTGGTGCCTCGGGAAAAGACCTCGCTCCTCTATACATGCCAGATGGTGGTATCTCGTAGACCTCGCACTACTTTAGTGACATCAGCAAGAAAACCTGCGAGGTTTGCGAGAAACAGTCCAGATCAAAACCCATGATTGGACGGTTAACCAAACTGCATATAGGACATGTAAAATATTCAGGTGGGACCGGCCTGTACAACCTTCGGCGGTATAAATGTTTAAGCCTAGGTGGCAAAAAGAGACTGACAAGCTAGGTGAAAGGGGCCGGTAAGAGCAGAGAGGAAAGGCTCAACCGGATCACTTAAGTGACTAGTTACCTTTGGTAGCAAGTCACCGTTGAAATATAACATAAGGGTTTCAAAATTTGACAATTTATATTACCATGGGTAATATAAAACCTTGAAACCCTAGCCTCCCCCGTTTGAAAATCAAAAGTCCCATAAGTGGCTCATAGTGGGGATGTATGCCCCCTATGTGCATAGCAAGAATCCAGAATCTTTGTTTTCGCAGACCAGATTACTGAATTACACAAGTGCCTTGACAGATATTTGACCATGCTTTGTCAATTGGACTTGTGCATATTGACTTGGTGGCCCCAGGCTGCCAAACAAGAGAAATCAAAATTTACCCCTATCAAAAACAAAATTCTCAGGTACTTGGAGTAAACCAAGTCTATGGTCTTTACTTCTTGATGCTTCAAAATTAATGGGATAATTAATATGCCTAGAAGTATCATAATGTTTACTTGTACTCCCTTGCACCAATTTAGTCAATGCCCTGTACCCAAACTTCAAAAGCAACATATGACCATGATAATTTTTCACCTTACTCTGCCCCTAGTCATATTTCACAGAATGTAGGCTTATTTGAGCTAAGAAGCATAAACATTCATAACTTATCTAGTTTGCAACATCACACATTCTGGCATCATCATCAACATAGAACTGAAAACTTTCATATAAAACAGTGTGCATGTTATCCATATTTCCATTACTCTACAAAGATGATACATAACTCGAGGAATCCCCACCTTGGAATTTCCCACATAATTTTGGTTGCTAGCATATGAATTCTGTCAATTTGGAATACATCCTGGCATTACAAATGTCGGCAATACTAGTTACATCATTCTCCAGGGAATGTGTAAACACATTCATCTCAGGCCTCTCAATATACATCTTCCCCTGTACTTCTTCATTTATTCTCAAATGAAAACCCTCAAAGATAGATTCAAATACATCAATTTCAACCTGGTCAAAAGAGAAAGAGCAATATGCACTAGCCTCCTTGTACTCAACACCACCTGTTGTATGTGTTAATTTTAAGTGAAAATTTTGGCACAAGCTGAAAACTTTTCACCAACAATATCAATGTCACCTTCATTATAAGCTGAGAACTTTTCACCAGCAATATCAATGTTAGAAGGTAACAGCACATCCATCTCAACTTCACATAAGCAGTTGGGAAAATTCATAGTACCAATATATTCATCAATATATTGGTTGTCTCCAATACTATTCTTTTGATCACACACTTCATTGTCCTCAAATTCCTCAACATTTATACAATAAGCTTATTCCATTGCCAGTATACCTGGAGTATACTCTAAACATTTATCATTTGAAAGTTGTTCCTTCACTTGGAAACAAGTAAGAACATGAGGTTCTACATTTCCATACAACTCTGGTAAAAAGAAAAGCTTAGTTCCATCCTTAGTACTGCAATCACTACATCTAAAATCACAATCACTGGCTTATAACAAAATCTCAGTGACATGAGCATTACAATCAGGATTAGGAAACACAATGGGTGTCTCACAAAATCCTTCCTCATTTTGTCCCTCAAATTCCTTTGTGGTTATCCAACTTTCTTCAAAAGGGCAAGTATTATCTTCATTTTGTGTTGATACATTTGTAGCTGATTTTGCAATCTCTACCCATTTAATGACTTGGGCCAAATTAGCAGGTTTTAATTCTTCTGGTAGAGCACTTAGCCTTGGTTCGTAAAGTTCACAAAATAAATCAATGCATTCATATTCATTAGGTCTAGATGAATTCTAGGAATTTGTATTAAAGCACCTAAAAATCTCAAGAAAAACTCATATGGTGATTCTTTCTCTTGGCTCTTCATATCATACAATTCTGGTACAAGAGAAGTTTGATCATCATCATTCAAACTAGACTGGCTTTCAACTTGGATCTCATTATCACCACACTACAATGGTGAAGATATAACAGTTTTAAAAACACCCTTATCATAATCAGTGCTCTGAGTAGCCAACTCTGACATTTTACAAGTACTAGTTAGGCTAGGGTAATCAATACTTGCAGCCAGATACCCATTCATCATTGAGTATTTCATTTTGTTTTCAATTTCCATAGCCATTTGATATGCTTGGTGCATGTTTGTAGGTTCTTTATCTCTTAGTAGGTAACCCATCCTTTTGTCAAAAGCACCAAGATATACAACTAAGCATTCAGCCTCACTCGGTCTTATTTCTTTAGGGATTTCTCTTAAAGCTCTTGAAAACCTGAGATTAAAATATGGGATTAGCTCCTCTTCTTTTATGTGAATTCCCATAAAACCTTTTCTTAATATGTTGGGATTGATTTGTTCACCAAATTATTCCATAAAAACTACCACCAACTGATTCCATGAGTTAACAGAATAGGCAGGTAAATAGGAAAACCAATCCTTGGCATCACCCTTCAAGGATTGCACAAAAAGCTTCATGACAACATCCTCATGATTGATTTCATAATCCCCCATTACATCTACAAAATTTTGTAAATTCTTAGAGGCTGATTCTGCACTTTGCCCTGTATAATTAGGCAAATACTTCCTAATCTTCTTAGGAATTGGATTAGGGTAACCACTGACATCACTGAAAATAAAAGGCATATACCTTTGAGTTACAAAACACCCTGAAGGGCTTAATGAAACTTGTTCTCTTTGCATATTTATGTCTGACTTTATATATGGGAAATCACTTATACCCATTTACAAATTCATCAACAATACATATTTATCAAACATATCATTTACTATCGCAACCATGATTCTATTAATGACTGAAAATAGTATTCCTTGCTTTCAGAGATATGATGCAACATAAACATTGTTTCATAAGTCCTTTTACATATTGCATCATTAGAAGTATGGAAAAACTAATCATTGTTCCTTTCTTGATGCTAGGCATCTAGTTTGGAACCATTTTCATCCTTAATTACAAACACCCATCACAATTAGAAATAGTGTACTATTTAGTTTTGATGAAATACTTGGTAGATTTTTTTGCAGCATGTATTAATCTTTTCCTTTATATATCAACTGGTTCTTCAGACAGAGTCGCCACCTCTTCAACAAAGGACTGAATTTCAACAGAAATATGAAGTTCCTTCTCAAAACTTGTTAGATTCTAGGTGTTTTGTCTACAACAGAGTTACACCTTGCTACTACCAGTCTCCCTCAAAACCACAATCCATCACCATCCAAATTTAACATTCAACTTCACTTAAACAAATGATTCTAGATAGCCTCCTTCAACCCCTTTGGATTCTCTTTTCTCATTTTCTTGTAGATTTCTCAGAAGTTCTCCCCAATAAAACCACCATTAGACTAATGATTCTAGAACTCTTGAATCCTTTGCCAATAGGATACCATAGATCATAGGATTGTTAGGTTCATTTCAACAGCCTCTTCCTTCTAGGGTTGAAAATATTCACTATGTAAATTCAGAATAGCAAATCTTTTGATATGACTCTATACCATCTGCAACTAGTGATTCAGAACTTCCCTAGTAGAGTCGCCATTCTATTGCTGTTTTTTCCAGATAGGATTTGCAATTCTCTAAGAGGTAGCCAACCTCTATAATAAAGAACTACAAATACTAGTGGCCAACTAATGAGATTCAGTCAAAAATTGACATCTCCTACACTTTTGGCTCTGTGAAACCAAGGTGGGTAAACCTAAGTGTGTTCATAAGAATGTTCTATGACTGGTAAGAACACTTCTTCTTACATATTATAGTCCCTACACACGCAATGAGATAGTAATTACTCTCGATATTGGTAGACCAAAGAATAATAATAGGTATCTTAGAGCAATGGGATTTAAGACTTCAATGTAAGATTTGCCTCTCATAGAGAGATAGGGTTTAATATTTTGCTTTGTTCAGCTCTTAGACCACCATATTTAGAATTACAGCCCCGTAGTAATCTTGAAGAAAATAGCCAATGCCTCATCCATTGCGCAGGATTCATAAAAAATGTAATCTAGATATTATGGACATATCACCATAATGATTTACATCATTCGAATTTTATTTTTTAGAACAACACTCCTTAGCAATCCTAAATGTATAATCATAAATTTGTAACTCATTTTCAAGAAATTTCATTAACTCATTGAGTTAAAGTAGGGAAATGAAGAACACATTCAAATATACCATTGAAAGTGAATGAAAATATCATTAATAGGCTCATTCACAACTTATGACACACAATTGGGAGAGCAATTGTTTCAAATGATTATCATTTATTGCTTGGATATCGGTAATTACATCAACACAACTTTCTTGCTTCATAGAAAACCTGACCAGAAAAGATATTAACTAAAACCTCCAAGAAAACTACAGTAAATGAACTGATTGTACATATATTTAGAACCTCCTGGATCCAAAATATGACTCTTAGTAATGAGTCGTGAAATCTCCTTTATAGGACAGGAGAGCAACAAAGCATTAGGCTACATTGTTAATTTAAAAATTGAATTTCATTTAGAATGAAATTCGAATTCACATTCCTCATCATTGGAGAGAAAAGTGCATGATCCGAGGAATCAAAAATCGGTTACACAATAACCAGTTGGAGAGAAAAACAAAAAATTACTCCAGGCATGCACACGTCCATATCATCAAAAACCAACCATCGAGAAAGCAAAATACACCAGCCAACATTAAGTCAACCCATGGCCCCACTACAGGCGACCGCTTCGAGTTCTCACCTCAGTGAGAAGCGGAAACACCTTCTTCCCTCCAGCCACATCAGTACAACACCCAGCAAGTTGGCACGGTGCCACTGCAGTTATTGGTTCGACTGCAAGGACTTCTTCATTTACACCCATGAGCTCTGTCAAGGCCACCAGGTAACATCGGTAATCTGAGTCAATTTCGGACCCATTGCCATTAGAATCTGACGAAATCAGAACAGGGGATGCGCAACGCTCAAGCCTTTTGCCAACACTTTGAGTAGCAACTTCGGGTGTTCTAGGAGCAAGTTGTTCCTTCTCAAGCAACGACCTCCTGTCCTTTACTCTAGCACTCCTATGCCCTACAGATTTGTCCATTGAAGAAAAATAGCTTGCAGAATACAGGAGAAAAACCACCACCTGCAAACAAAACAACTGAAAAATGCACTGATAACACTAGGTAACTTAGCAAGCATTTATAGAGTGAATTGGTGCGAGGGATATTAATTTCTTAAATGCAATACAAGAATTTGAGTGATTAGTGGCTGATGTAGCCACCATAAGAGTATTCCAAGCTCATGAAGAAACAACGTACATCCCATCATCGCACTTAACAGGAGGGCATCATTCGCACGTAAGAAAAAATAGGGGAAGATCCTCTAGCAAATCGGACGACTCAAATCGATTCAATGAGTGTTGACAATCCACATCAGCACCTGGGAAATAACACAACCAATCATAACCCATGAAAACAGGAGGTCGTAACCAGACAATAGGTCCCACTTAGCCCTGTCGCTTCAAGAACAAGGCCACATGTCGCCTTTTCATAGACCTCGCAGTACTTTAGGAATATTTATTCTGATCGTGTGAGGTCTGCGAGGGACAATTATTATTAACCCCATCATTAAATCCCTTCGTTGGTGAAAAGATGGCCACTTATCATTGTTGGCGCCTCAGGAAAAGACCCTGCTCCTCCGTACATGCCAGATGGTGGTATCTCGCAAACCTTGCACTACTTTAGTGACATCAGCAAGAAAACCTGCAAGGTTTGCGACAAACGGTCCAGATCAAAACCCGTGATCGGACGGTTAGCCAAACTGCAAATAGGACATGTAAAATATTCAGGTGGGACTAGCCCGTACAACCTTCGGTGGTATAAATTTTTAGGCCTAGGTGGCAAAAAGAGACCGATGAGCTGGGTGAAAGGGGCCGGTAAGAGCACGGAGGAAAGGCTCAACCGAATCACTTAAGTGACCATTTACCTTTGGTAACAAGTCACCGTTGAAATATAACGTAAGGGTTTCAAAAGTTGACAATTTATATTACCATGGGTAATATAAAACCTTGAAACCCTAGCCTCCCCCCTTTGAAAATCAAAAGTCCCATCAGGTGGAGTAGAGGATGTAATTAGTGTTGTATTGGAATTAGCTTTGTAATTTGTTTATTTCAATCTTCAATAAAATATACCTTATTACTGATAAAAAAAAAACAATAATTAAATAAAATAAGTTTTAAATTCAAATTGAAATAAATAAAATAAGTTTTAAATTCAAAAGATTTGCATGATAAATCATGCAATCATGGCATGAGAACATTCAGTTCTAAAATAAAAGAGGCACTCCAGTTGGAGTTAAATAATCGCATGACAATATGAACATCATTAAAAGAGAGCTCAACGAAGGAGATAGGGGTTAGTTTTTTTTATTTCATTACTACATTATCCTTGATTTGAAAGAGAACACCAGACAAAACTTGGTGAATAGTTTTCTTTTAGATAATCGACCATGTTAGTAGAATTATCTGCAGCTATTTAAGAACCTATACAATGAACATTTCGTATAATATAGAATAATAATTATGTATATCGATTTATACATATATTTATATATGTTATGATTTTTTTTATATATAATCGAATTAAAGAATAATTCATGACTGTAACGTTATATGAATTCTTCTTGTTGTTATAAAAACCTCAGTACTAATCCGTAATCTCAGCATATTTAAATAGTAGTATATATATAAACATTATGTATTTTTCGTGAAGTTAATACTGGTAAACATTTTATTTCTATTATGATGTTTCCATAGTGAAACTATAAACAAAATATATGAAACTGTCATTTAAATGTTATGGATCTGATTCTTTTATTGCATATGTTATGAAATGATTTCTTATGGATTTAACCTACATGACATCCAAGATTAGTTAGCATTTCATATACTGAAATAACATTAGTTAGAAAATCAGTTGCGTGTCAATAATATATTTAACCATCATTACGCATGAAAGGATTGAAATAAAAAAAGACCTTCATATAATCATTTTGCATGAAAAAATGGTTATTTATTTTTATGATCATTGGATATATGCATGTTATAATGTCTCCATGAGAAAATCAGTTGTCTTCTATGTGATTTGGATTTACCTTCTGGGATAGGTGCTAAATATGGACTAAAAGAGGGGAGTAGATTTGATTTTCTAGATCTACCTACTATTTACGGTTTAATTGCTTTGGCCAAAGTTATGTGTACCATTGAGATAGATGGATTTTATTTTATTCTCTCTTTCATATCCTGATAGTAGGGCATAGCATGTTTTTATGTGAAATGCATGTAGATATATCAGGTTGCATCGGCTTCCATCCCATTCCTTGTTTTGGTTAGAAGGTTGAGGATTTGGTCCAACCTATCATTTTTCTCATTGTTGCTCAATCCACTGTGGTCATTGTTCCTATTTTGGATAGAGTTCCTCAGTGAATATGATTTTGGCATTGAGTATATCAAGGGGAAAGAAAACATAGTAGGTGATGCTCTTAGCAGAAGAAGGCATCTAGTAGCCATGAATACTACAAGGTCTAATTTGAGACTACAAGTGGTTCAAAATCTACAAGGAGATGAGAACTATTCTAGAGTCAAGAGATCCTTAGAGAAGAACCCCTCAAACTGTAATTTCAATGGGTATGTATTGGAATTAGATGGAATTTTAAGATACCAAGGAAGAATGTACATCCCAAACTTAGGGGATTTGAGAAATTTGATTCTAAAAGAAGTTCACAACACATTATTCGGGGCACCTTGGTGTAACCAAGATAGTAGCAGAATTGATATCTCTATACTTTTGGCCAAGACTCAAGAAGGATGTAATTGAATATGTGGCTTGATGCTTGGAGTGCCAGCAAGTCACAACTGAGCATATGCATTAGATAGGGATTTTGTACCCACATGACATACCTTAGTATAAATGGCAAGTGATTAGTATGGATTTCATTCAAGGGTTCTCTATGTGCAAGAACAAGCATGATATCATTTTGGTAGTTGTGGATAAGTTGACTAAGGTAGTGAACTTCATTCCAAGAAATCTTAAGGATGGTTCATTGACATTAGCTAAGCGATTTTTCCAAGAGATCTTTCAATTGCATGGAGTACTTGAGATGATCATATCAGATCAAGATACTCACATGACATCTAGATTTTGGACAATATTAAATGTAGCATTGGGAACAAGATTGAATTTTAGTTCGGTATACCACCCATAAACAAATAGACAATTAAAGAGAGTGAATCAGGTATTTGAAGACCTACTTAGAATGTATTGTATGGATCAACCCGATACAAGTGGGAAGAGTATCTTCCATTGATGGAGTTTTCTTATAACAAATCCTACCATGCATATTTGGGGATGACACCATTTAAAGATCTTTAAGGGCGAAAGTGTTGCACACCTATCAGTTAGGATAAGGTGGAAGACAAAATTGTAATTGGTCCAGATATGCTTAGAGAGATAGCTGATCAAATGAAATTGATCAGGGGGAGATGGAACGAAGCAAAAAATAGGAAGAAGAGTTATGCATATAAGATATAGAACTTTCAGGCAATTTTTAGTTGGAGATAAGGTATTCTTAAGGGTTAAACCTCGAGTTAAACCTGATAAGAGTTCTATATCATTTAGAAAATCTTCCAAACTAGCACTGAGATTTGTGGATCATTTTGACGTATTGGAAGTGATCAACCCAATTGCTTACAAACTTGCTCTACCAACTACTCTTTCTTGAATCCATAATGTGTTTCATGTGTCTATGCTTAAGTCATATCATCCTGACACCACCCATATACTTGATTGGCATGCTTTACATGTATAGGATCTAGTAGTGGTGCTAGTGGAGCCCACTCGAATTCTTGATAGATGCAACATTAAGTTGCACAATATAGATATAGTGTAGTATAAGGTTCAGTGGGACCAATATTCTATGGATAGTGCTACATGGGAGAATACAAAGGATATAGACTACTCTTTTCCTTATTTGAGTGCTTAGTTTTGATAATATTTTTTTTGTTGCATCAATGTGATACTCTTATTTGTTTTAATGTGTGTAGATAATAAGACATTGGGACAATGCCTCTTCCTAGTGGGGAAGGATGTCACATCTCAATTTTTCTTGCATAAAATTTATTTAATACTAAATGGAACTGGATGAGACCATTGAACAATATGTGTTTGAAGCATGGATTATTGTGTTTTCATGGATGATAAATTAGATGTTATTTTAAAATGCATGCTATTGTGATTAAAATAATGATGAATTATTAATGATGTGAATATTTTTATTAGTGATTATGGTTTTATGAGCTAACCTACTGGCGAGATATTGAGTGCAAATGAGTGCAAGAACAGGTGGAAGGCGAGAACATGGTTGAGGTAGAGATGACCTAGCCGCCCGATGGTAGTCAACATAATGGAAATCCTATGCATACACTCATGTAGTTGTATTCATCCCGCATTGTGAATGATTATGTTGTGTATTGTGTTATCATGAATACATCATTGCCTATTGTGTGTTATTTTCTTATGTTAATCTCTCAACCCAATGCAACATAAGTTAGTTCAAAGCCTCTTGATGTGTGATCGTGAGCCAATTAGGTTTGTAGGATTCACATTGCCAGGGCACTCTTTGAAGTAGATATAATCCTTGGGTCATCTGTTTCGCCTGCCTGCAATAACTTGTGTGTCTCTAATCATAGAATTGGCAATGTTAGTAGAATTATTTATAGTTGTTTAACCACCTATACAATGTAAATTTTGTATAATGCATAAAATAATTATGCATATCGATTTATATATATTTATAAATGGTATGATTTTTTTTTATATATAACCGAATTGAAGAACAATTTATGACCATAATCTTATATGAATTCTTGTTGCTATTATAAAACCTTTGCGCTAATCCATAATCTCAACATATTTAAACAATAGTATATATATAAGCATTGTGTATTTGCCATGAAGTTAATACTGGTAAAAAATTTATTTATGTTGTGATGATTCCACAGTGAAACTATAAATTGAATATATGAAATTGTCATTTAAATGTTATGGATTTGATTCTTTTATTGCATATGTTATGAATTGGTTTCTTATGGATTTAACCTACATGACATCAAAGATTAGTTAGCATTGCATATACTGAAATATCATTAGTTAGAAAACAAGTTACATGTCAATAATACATTTAACCATCATTAGGCATGAAATGATTGAAATAATAGAGGACCTTCATATAATCATTTTGCATGAAAAGAAAAGGATTGTTTATTTTATGATCATTAGATATATGCATGTTATAATGTCTTCATGAGAAAAGTAGTTTTCTTCTATGTGATTTGGATTTACCTTTTGGGATAGGTGCTAAATATGGACTAACAAAGGGGAGTAGATTTGCATTTTCCAAATCTACCTAATATTTACGGTTTAATTGCTTTGGCCAAAACTACATGTACCATTGAAATAGATGGATGCTATTTTATTCTCTCTGCCATATCCTAATGGTAGGGCATAACATGTTCATATGTGAAATGCGTGTAGATATATTAGGTTGCACTGGATTCCATCTTGCAAGTCATTTTTCAGGTTGCTAGGCTTCTCATGCAGGGTCGAGTATTCTTCATGTTTGGAAGAATTTTAGGGAATTGTAAGCTTCGAGGTTGGGCAGCAAAGCGCCTAAGCCATGTTCTCGTCTCTTGGTTTGCGAATGACCATTGTGGTTAGTGGTGGCTAGAGACTCTAGTGATTATGTTTCTTTTATATCTTTAATTGTATTGTTATGACCATATGGGCATGAGATCCTGACTCATATTCTTGCATAAATTATATCTTGTACTCTATAATACTTGACTAGATAGTACTTCATGTGATGATGTACCTTATTTCTTGTACTTAATGTTCTGGATTAGACACTTTTATATGTGAGATGTAATATGTCATTTGTATATGTTGAAGATGTTTCATTTCATTTCTATATTTATGTGAAAATGAGTTACTATTTATTTTCATGAGATGGTTTAGGGTTTTGAACCTTACAAGAGACGTGTCTCTATTGAAATAAACTTAGTTTAAAGATCATAGAAATACTTTAGAATTTGAAAGGAAAAATAATAAGAGGTTTTGAAGAACCATAGCTCTTGAGGAAGCAGTAGGCCGCATGGAGAGCAAGAAATACACATAAGTTAATTGAATCCTCTTCACAAGAGCATGATGAAGATACATTAGGTAGAAATTATAGATTTCTAAATTTGAGGGATCAATATGAATACAATTTTGATTATTTTGTTGACAAAATAATTAGAACTCAAAGGAAAGTACATAGACATGAATACAATGTAGAAAGGAATGAGATGCCAATTGGAGACGAAATAGAGAGATCTAACAACTCTTGCATATAGGAGTTGGGAATGCCCGATCCTAGCATAAAGATGTGGGTGGATGGCTTTCATCCCACATCCCCTATTCCTTCATAGATAAATGAATTTAAATTTGACAACTTTTCGTGATGTCGTTGAACCAAAGTGGTCAATAAGTGATTGCAACGAGAGAGGTTGATAAGGAGTTGGATTTTTTGGACCATCTCTCGTAAAGACATAAGGAATTATAGGAACAAGCTCAATTGTTGGCCCATAATGCTAATCAATAGAATTAGAACCATGGTAGTTACGATGCACATCATCAAGCTCACAATCAATGACATAGCCCTGATCATAATTATTTTCCAAATGTGAGTTCCATTTTGAAGGCAAACTCAAAGACTCCCTCTAGTTAGCAAGGTCTAGGAATGGAAAGATAATGTCAATTAGATTTCTTTGGAATCCACACTATCCTAATTAAATCCCCAATGAAATTAGGGGAACGATCCCAAAGGTCTAAGGAAACCACAGTTACATGAGAATAACATTTGTGGTGGTTTATCAATGTCACAAATGAGCACAAAATTGAGCATGAGAGTGTGATGATGAAATTGTTTGTTCAACCCTTAGGAAGAAAGTGCTAAGGAATGTTCTTGTAGTTTGATATATAGCAATGTGAGATTCATGGGAGGAGTTCACTAGAGTTTTCACACTTTAGTATGGGGATAGGGTTTGATCCCACATTTACAATTCAAAAATTGGCTACAATAAAGAATGGACAATATTCTAAAGGCAAATACTAGTCACAATGTGATACTTGTAAAGTTTGGCCTATGCCAAGGTAAAAATAATTTATTAAGTCCATTTTTATATATGATGTCTTTTTCATTTATAATGGAAGGGATTTAATGTATGATTGATAATTATTCGATAATTTATGTTTAAATATGTCATGTTCATTTATTTTCCTTCATTATCTTCAACCACTCCTAATTTTTAATTAGTAATATTGATTGTGATTGAAAAAACGATGTAAATAATTATAATAAAACTAAATTTAAGATCCCTAACACCTAATACAATTAATTCAATCAATTAAAAGTTCAATTAAAATATTATATTAATCCCCAAATTTAAATGATAAATTTAAGAATTTAATGTGTGAAAAAAGAGTGTGACACATTTATGTTACAATCCTAAGATCCTCAATTCTCTATAATAGTGATTGAAACTAAATAGCATAGAATTAATGGTTAGAATCATACACATAATTATATTATCAACATTAACCATTTTATCACAAAGTGTTCTGTCATGGCATAAATTGCCATGGGAGTACAAGTACATGTCCCTGTTCAGATCATTGCCCAACTTAGCTTTCAGTACAGGGCACAAAGTCTGGCCCAGTAAAGGAAAACCAAATGACGGAACTTCTCAGCACACAAACCAGTACTGATAGGCTTATTTTGACATCTCAAAATACACAAACAAAAGGAGGAAAGAAATCCACAGAAACCCAGAAGTCTGTTTTCATCACAGATCGGGCTGAGGAGTAAGGCGAATGTAAGACTTGCCAGAGGGCACAGCCACAGTGTCAAAACCCCTAGGAAACTTCACCAGGGCGGCTTCATTAGACAAGGAAGGCAACACCATGCATTTGTCCCCTGCCTTCCAATCCACTGGCGTGGCCACGCTATAATTGGCAGTAAGCTGCAGAGAATCCAAAACCCTCAAAATTTCAGCAAAGTTACGGCCAGTGGTAGCAGGATAAAGAACAGAAAGCTTGAGCGTCTTGTCGGGGCCAATGACAAAAACGGCCCTTGCAGTCAAGGGTATGCCGGCCCGGTCCTTCTCAGCAGGGTCCAACATGCCATATTTTACGGCAACTTCTCTGGTCGGGTCGGCAATGATAGGGTAAGTGACCTTGGCCCCTGGTGTGTAGCTCTCTATGTCTCGAACCCACGACCTGTGGGTCTCTGCGTCATTACAGCTCAGTGCTAAAACCCTAACTCCTCTCTTGTCAAATTCGGGCATTAGTTTTGCCAGGGAGCCCAGTTCTGTTGTGCAGACGGGCGTGAAGTCCGCCGGATGGGAGAATAATATCGCCCAGCTCTTTTCAATGTAGTCATGGAAATGAATGGGGCCATGGCTCGACTCTGCTGTAAAATCTGGGACTAAGTCTCCCAGCTTCAAGGCCATACTGCAATAATAAGTATCTATGCTTTTACGCTGAAGAGCTTTGTGTGAGATCGGATTTATATAGAAATTGGCGTGTAGAATGGATGTGTATCAAGGGCGTGGAAATATGATAAGCTTCGTGGCTTACCTGGTTATGTCCGCCATGCCCTGCAGGAGGCAATAAACTAAACCCTTTCTGATCAATACAGACAGGCATTTACTTGTATCATATGATTTGTAGGGATCCTCTGCGAACATTGGAACTTCAACCAGATTTCTTGTAAACAGGTAGGTTTTTGTATGCCGCGTCTTCAACTAGATTGTCGCTTCATATATAAAATAAAATTACCTGGAATGACTTGATTATTGAAGGAAAGTAATATGATTTAGCTTGGGATAAGAACATTTTCTAGGTTGAGTTTGGGGATTAGGGTTGGTTTGCATTTTTAGATTTAATATGAATATATACAGTTTTGTTTTTCAGTTCGATTGATTTGTTTTTGTTTTTGTTTTTGTGTTTTTTAATAATGAAGGGTTAGAAGTATTTAGAAATGTTTTTGAAGAGTTGTCGATATGTTATTAAGAGACACATTCTCGTAGATCGATCATGGAAATATATATACAAGATCGAAAAATAGTATTCGTTAGACATGCATATGTTGTTATAATGCCTCTTGCAAATTTAGATTCATTTTAGTATATCAATTGAATTGTTATAATGTGAATCATATGTGAATATAGCTTGGAAGATGTGAAGATACTTGGATATTTATAATGAATGCATTTAGTGTCTTTAAAGTACAAGGGCATAGCAATAAATCATACAAATTTGTGTTTAATTGACCTCTGACACAAAATTAATAGGTTGAGTTAGCCAATATTTTAGTTTAAAAAGGTCAAATTTGAAATTGCGGGATCAACTCCATGACTATGAACTTGACTTGGATCTAAAATGTGGTAGATTAAGGCATGAGACAAATATATGGAAATGGTGTGTGTAGTGAATTTATGAATATGAAGAGTGTATTGGGATATATGTGCATATAGATAAGGTAAGGGATATGTGTATAGGAATGTGTATAACATATATGTAGGTGGCATAGGGCAATATACCCACTTGGCACAAAATTACACCACTTGTCACTACATAAATGTATTAAGGCACTCTCCTCAAAACATGTACAAAACTAAATAAGAAATGACATGGGTATACAGATATCATCATTACTTTTTGCCTCAACTTTGAGGTACATGTGAATCTTAGAATGATCATACATTTAAAAGAATATAACACCAACAAACATGTATGTAAAGTAAACAATTATATATCAAAGAATATAAGGGGGGTCTATATAAAATAATAGAGCTTGCAAGATATCATATAGGTTTTCTTTTTTTAATGTACTCTCCATAAGATCCTACAAAATAGAGAAAAATATTCCACGAGCAATGCTAATTTTTAGAATCCCCCCTAAATTAAATAAAATCTTGTCAAATCTTGATTTGGTGGATTGATTTTTGTGGTGAATCTATGCCTATTTTTGGGGCAAAGAATTAATTTTTGCGGCAAATTTGTGCACATTTTCCACCAATGTTACATTTTGCTAAAAAAAATTAGAGGGGTTCCTAAAATAAAATAATTTATTTGACAAAGTATTGATTGGATTCAAAAGAAATTATTAAAAAAATTATCAAGTGATTCAAATATTACATAGTGTGGATGGAAAAAAAATATTCTTACACAAAAGGATAAACATTTTCATTTGACAAATTATCAATTTGATTTAGGACATGTAATTTCCCATTTTCGATTTAAGTTTTGGTTTATGGACTAAAAGGGCATTTCTTATGTCTAGTGATCTAAATTTGTTGGAGCCTAGTTTCATAGGCCTTAAAAAAGTATAGAGAAAGAAGTTCAAGTGTTAATAGGTTTTGATTTTTGCAAATTTTTCGAGTTCGTGAAATATGTGAAAGTGTGACAAGCTAAAGGTTCAACTTGTCAACAAGTTTTATTTGTCTTGCAAATTTTACAAGTTCGCGAACTCTCCAAAAGTGCGACAAGTTTTGTATGTCACAAAGTTTACGAGTTCACAAACTCTCTAAAAGTGCAACAAAGGAAGGTAAGTGTGGTGATATGTCACAAAGTTTGAAGGTTCACATATTGACAAATAGTACAACAAAGAGAAGATAAAATTTTGCCAAATTCTTGATATTGTAAAGTTCATGAGTTCACAAACTCTATGCACAGTTGATGAAGTCTGCTAAAATACAAAATGTGCTAAAAGCTAAAGGGAATGAAAGAGAGGAAGTGGAAAGAAGGAAAGAAGAGACAGAAAAGTGATAAAGTTCTAAATGTCATAAAGTTCGTGAACTCTATGAAAGTGTGAGAAGTTAGGAAGAGGGCCAAAAACTCTAACTTGCATGGTAAAAGCACATTCAAATTTAAATTTGTGTAAGAAAAGGAATAACAATTAATGTGGTTGGTGCATGTATAATCAAAACCACTATTTTTGGAAAGAATCCTTACCAACAATTGATTCTAGTTATTTAAAGGGACAAATGCATTCATTCACGATGAATCATTCTACACCTAAAAACTCTCGCCAAACGTTATTTTAAGCACTTGTGTTCAAACAACCAGATTTGAGGACAAAAACCCTTTGATTTGTTGTAGATTTGAGGATGAAAACCCTATGGTTTCAAGGATCAGAGGATGAATCCCCTTTTGACCTATAGGCTCACTTGGAGTTTATGAATGAGATTTTAGAGCTTGCATGTTCTATTGTTGCAAGTTTGTATAAATTTGAAAATTTGTTGTGGGTTTGAGCATAATAGTTTCAATCTACATTGTTGTTGTTGTACTTGTTCTTCTACTATTGTTGCAATATTTTTTGATGTATTTCATGTGTTTATTATAAACTAGGAAAGTTTTAGAATTTAAATGTTATTTGTTTGCTCTATTTATAAATATGGGTTATTAATGTTACTAATGAAAATTTTATCACAAAATATGGGTCTTACAAGTTCTTGTTAAAATATTTAAATTTGAGATTTATTTTGGCAAGATAATTTGTTTTGGTTATTATAGTGGTACCCGAGCTAAAAATCTTGTTAGCTTGGAGGGTAAATTGAGTTATGAATCATGGGAGGATTCTTCAAATCTCTAATAAATAGGGAAAATATAGATTATTTTATTGATACAATGATACAATTATAGAAGAGCCAAGATGAAATACAAAGAAACCAAGACAAAATGAATAAATTTGTAGAATAAAATCCTAAGGTTGAGGCTCAAATCTCAATGGAGGAAGATATTGCTGCCTATTATGCCAAATATAAAATATTTTTAGTAGAGATCCAAGAGGCAATGTCTTTCTCAGATTTCATGAATATTAAGAAAGCCAAAGATACAACTAGACAAAATAACCACTATGAAATACTAGAGAGACAACATGAAGAAGAGTTTGATAGAATTTTCAAAAATTATTAGAAGTAGTCATGTGGTTTCAAATTTGTACCTTTTTTGAAAGATTCTTAAAGGTGTGAACAAAAGGGATTATGTACAAATACATAAGAAATTTGAGGGAGGAAGAAGAGAGGTCAAAACTAAAAGAAGTTACTAAAGAGGGGGAATCAAAAGCAATGTTCCTAAATGAGAAAATTACCCTAAACATAAGAAAAGAGGACCATACCAAATATGAGCTCAAAAGAAAGAAACTTTGCTTCTAATTCAAAGAACCCTTAGAGTTGAACCATAAATTTTAAGGTAAAGATGAAATGATGACACACCAGAGCTAGAGCTTCAAGCAAAGGTCAAGGATGACACAATAATGGAGGAGTATGGTAAAGAGAACTATGATTTGAAGAAATTAAATTTATCACCTTCATCAAGGAATACATAAATCCACTATATGTGGATACAACTCCTATCTAAGAATTAGAAATGGTAAAGGAAACCATTCTCAATGAAGAGTATATAATTCTGTAATATGAATAAAAAATTATGATAGATGAGCATTAGGAAGAAGAAAAAGTAGAGATGAAAGAAAGTGAAAAGAATTAAATTTTAGAAGGATCTTCCTTGCAAATGAAAGGTAGGGATCTAATGCAAAAAATATATTTTTTGACCTCTAATAGTGTAGACCAACAAAACACATATCCTTCTAAAGTTAAGATGAAAATATTTCATTTTAAATGCACAAGTGAAAAATATGCTCTTATTCTAGACACACCAATCAATCCTAAAATGATTGAATATATGTCATTGAAGGGAGATTTCTAGGATATCTATAAAAATAAAGATGACAATAATAAAAAAGTTGATTTATCAAATACTTTAATGAAGGTATACATGCATTTTGAACATCCCTATGAATTGAGATTGAAAAAATTAGGAACCTTACGAGGTGGAGCCCCCAAGATGACCTTGTTGAGAGGCATAAATTAAAGAATAGTGCCTCAATGAACACTAATGTCGGTTTTCAACTTAATAAAATTTCTCAAATATGAAACTAATGATAAGCAATGTTGACTATCTCCATGATTATAGCTTAAGGTGTGAAGACTCTAATTCCAATAGAGAATTGATATCATTCCAAGAATTATGTCAACATATGAAGCATGGAGAAATGACCAAAGTTGTCACATTCAACCAAGATTACACAAATTCTTTTACTCAATTTTTTATATGCAAAAGAATATGAGATTCGAGTAATATTTTAAAACACTCAATATTGAAGTTTGAGGTAGAGATTTCATTAGGCCCTTCCCTAATAATTCATTATATTAGTTCTTCCATGATTTATGGTGATGATCAAGGAGAGTGCAAGGTAATTCTTACTATTGTGGAGGCCAATGATTTGAAGGAGTTATTGGATAGTCGAAACCTTGATGCTTTGGAAGAAGTATTATAGTCTTTCATGAGAAAATTTACAACTTTATATTCATAACCTTCCTCAACTTTTTAACTCAAGTGGAGCATATAAGAAACTTGTAGACACCTAAAATATGACCTTGCCCAACCACACCTAATTTTAGTCTATCCTAAGCCATAAACTAAATAAATATCTATTATTTATTTAATAATTCCCATCCATTCCCATCTTTATCCTAAACTTTTAATTAAACAAATATTTATCATTTATTTAATATCTTTTGTCATAATCCTTTAATTAAATAAATATTTATCATTTATTTAATTAATATCCCTTCACATGATCCCATTAATTAATTAAATATTTTATTTATTTAATTAATTCCCTTTTTTCCTCTATCCTTGTCTATATAATCCCAACCTTTCATCTTATTCACATGATCATAATCTAAATTTGTCTTCATATGACAAATGTCCCCTTCACATGTCTAACTAACTCCTTCTCTAGATTCATTGATCCTAGACACCTATCCAAAATTCAAACTAAATTTTCATCTTATCCATTCATCTCATTATACCTCTTAATCCTAGCCATTGCCATAAGGATTTGTGTCCTTATCTCAATCCTAAACCTAGATCATATCTATCATTTGACACTTGTCATATGATTGCATCCTGTTGGAAAATGTGCCTCGACATGTTGGCTTGAACCTCTATTAAGGACTTGACGAATTTACTACGAAGTCCTTCCTTCTCTTTGGCAGTCCTTCCTTCTTTTTGGCGCTAGCATGATGAACCTTGGCTTCATCGGCAGAATGGTTGCATATCGGTGAGTGACAATGTGTTGTCTCACTGATATGCTGATATGCGATAAAAACTCTATCGGTGTGACTTGGGGTCATCAGTGGAACTCTTCACCGGGCTACGCCGATGGACCGATGGCAGATGGAAGTGTTTTGGACTCCGACGATAGTGGGAACCATAGCATAGTGTATCGAGGGGATCTTGATCTACGGTTGTGATTTGACTAATCCAACGGTGCTCGTTTTATTTCGTGCTCAGTTGAGGTGAGTACCGACAAACTCTTGTGAACCGAGCGGAATTGTCTGAGTGTTTGACAATTGGCGACATGCGAGGTGTGCAGGCTTCGAACACGTGTTTTTGTTTCAGAGAAACTTATTGGGAATATTGTAGATGCTTTTTTTATTCCCCGAAATTGCACAAAATGTGTACATGTGTCTTGGTGGTCTCTGGTGGTCTGGCGATCAGACGATTATTGTCATACTGCAGTGGTCCTTAGGCCATGCCGTAGTAGCACAGTAGGAGAAGCTTGAGGCACAGTTGACCGTTTCGATAGTCAAAGAAATGGACGAATGGTGTGACGACACGTGGCGCGATCTCATTCGTTGATTTTACATCACTATTGTAAATCAACTATTATTGGTCGAATGTTTAAATCTATGAAAGCAATGTGCATTAACTATAAGATTTGATTCGACGATTGACAGAATCCAAATCTGGGTAATTCTCTGTAACAGAATTAAATGCTTGGGCGGCCCGATGCGTGATTGTAGGGCGATCTGATCAGAGATCTAGTTGATTTTTGGTGAAGTATGGAATTAAATTGGCTCCCCCTTTGGTTGTTGGAGCGAGATAGGCATAGAGACTAAGGTGACGGTGAGAGTTGTGATTCATTGTATGTGGTAATAGCATTGGAACAAGGAGGGTGTTCGAACTGAAGTCTGTTGTTGTGAGCTAACTATCAAAGAGTGAAGTATGTAACTTTGTATGTAATCTGTTTACTGTAATATAAAGTGACTTTTCTTGGTGTGGTGGGTTTTTCTCCTGTAATGGTTTTCCCACGTATATCTGGTGTTATCTTTATGTATGTTTTATTTTTGTTGCTCTTGTCTTACTATGTATGTGCATCTCAAATGTAAGAAATTTTTAAATAATGTTTTTTTGCACTTCTCCTTTGTGCTTTTAGCGTTAGGAAAGTGTATTCTGCACCTCTTTTTTTCCTTTCAAAAAGTATCAAAGCTTGGTCAGTTGTGTTATCTTTGTTAGTAGGGCTGGTTTTTTTTGCTAACCCTATTTCAGTGGGAGTCTTGCAAAGGGAGAACCGGTTACTGATTCTACTGTTTGAGATGGTGAGTACTTTAGGTAGAGTAGAAATTGAAAAATTCAATGGTAGCAATTTTGAGTTGTGAAAACTCAAAATGGAAGACCTGTTGGTGGATAGAGACCTTTGGATTGTTGTGTCTGGAACTATTCCACAAATTATGCAAAAAGAAGATTGGGATCTTGCAGATAGAAAAGCTAGAGGCTTGATAAGACTTTGTCTAGCCGATTCTTTACTCCTGAATGTTCATGAGGAGAATATTACAGCTTCATTATGGAAAAAACTTGGTGATATTTATCAGGGAAAGTCTTTGGTGAATAAGTTATTCCTAAAGAAAAATTTGTACTCCTTGAAGATGGAAGAAGGTGCATATGTTGCAGACCATTTGAACTCGTTTAATATGAGTGTTGTGCAGTTGGCATCTGTGGGTGTGAACATAGAGGAGGAGGATCGTTGCATGCTTTTTTTATGTTCCTTACCTGATACTTGGGATCATCTGGTAATGGCTATTGGAAGTACAACAACTACTTTCAAGATGGAAGATGTGGTTGCCTCGTTGTTATCAGAAGAAATGCGAAGGAAGTCTTCAGAGATGGCCAAATAGGCTCATTTTGTTCAGGGTAGATCGAAGGAGAAAGGTAAGAAGAAGGAGAAGAAGTCTAAATCCAAATTTGAAGGGAGATCAAAGTCCCTCGTAAAAATTCCAAGGTGAAATGTTGGAACTGTGGGCAGCCTGGTCATATTCAAAAGGATTGCAAGGAGAAGAAGAAGAAGAAGACTAACTCTTCTGACAATGACTCTTCTTAGAGTGATGCAGATGTCTTCATTGCAGCCTTGGCAACTCAGGCATCAGATGATGTTTGGCTTATTGACTCAGGTGCATCTTTCCATATGATGTCTCATAGAGAGTGGTTCACTAAATACAAAAAGTATGATGGTGGAAAGGTGTACCTGGCGAGTGACTCAACTTTGGAGATTGTTGGTCGTGGAAGAGTCACAATACAATTCCCCGACGGAAGAATCAAAGGGATTGGTGATGTACTACACATACCAGGTTTGGCTTGTAACTTACTTTCTGTTAGTAAGTTGAATGATGTTGGTGTTGAAGTTTCTTTCTTGAGTAAAGGATGTAATATGACTAGAGGCGCAATGGTGTTGGCTAAGGGTGTACAAACTGGCACTCTGTACAAGCTGGATACACGTGTTGTTCAATGTAACAACGTCTCTGAAAAGTTAGGCAAAGTTTTTTGTGCAGAGGAGAAGATTGTTGTTCATGTGAGTGTGAATTCCTTGGAGGTGAAACTCCCAGCAGAGAAGACCATGTTGTGGCATCATAGACTTGATCACATAGGTGAGAAAGGTTTAAACACCTTGAAAAATAAAAATCTTGTTGAAGGGCTTGTTGATTGTAATCTTGAGTTTGATTTTGTGAACATTGCATTTATGGAAAGCAACATCGTGTTTCATTCTATTGGAGTCCTCATAAATCTTCTGGTGTACTGGATTATATTCATTCTAATGTATTTGGTCCAGTGAATGTTCCTTCATTATCGAAATCTAGATATTATGTTTCTTTTATTGATGATTATTCGAGAAGGGCATTTATATACTTTCTTAAGAGTAAATCAAAAGTGTTCGGTCGATTTAAAGAATTTAAAACTTTGGTAGAAAATCATATTGGAAGGAAAATCAAATGTTTGAGGATGGATAATGGCGGTGAGTTTTGTTCTGCAGATTTCGAAAGGTACTGCAAAGACCATGGGTTAAAGGCATAAAACTACACCTTATACTCCACAATAGAATGGAGTTGCTAAAAGGTTGAATAGGATGCTAATGGAAAAGGCAAGAAGTATGTTGAGTAGTGTTGGTCTGGAGCAGAAGTTATGGGCTAAGGTTGTGGCTACAACATGTTACCTTGTAAATCATTCACCTTGCTCTGCTCTTGTTGACAAAACACCTTTGCAAGCATGGTCTAGTAAGAAGCCCTCTCTGAGACATATTTGTGTCTTTGGGTGTGAGGCCTATACATATGTGTCGAATGAAAAAATATCTAAGTTGGAAAATAAGGCTATGAAATGTATCTTCATCGGCTATGGCATTGGTGTGAAAGGATACAAGCTCTGGAATCCTGATATTGAGAATTTTTTGTATAAAAAAAGTGTAATATTTCATGAGCTGAAGCCTTCAACTTCTGATCCATGGCTAGAGATAGATCAAAGGGAAAAGAAGAATGATGTAGTTGACATTCCTCGAACTCCAAAAAAAGAGGAACTACATGGTGTACCTGAAATTGAGGAGAGCTCTCGCAACTCTGAGAGTTCTGAAGAAGAAGAACCACAACCTCAGCCAGTGAGAAGGTCTACACGTGAAAGACATCAACCTGATAGGTATGAATTTTCTATGTTAGATTCAAACTATGCCTATGCTTTAATTACTAGCATTGATGAGCCTAGGACTGTGAAAGAGACGATTAATATGTCTAATTCAAATTACTGGTTGGAAGCCATGAATGAAAAAATGGAATCATTGAAGAAGAATGAAACCTAGGATTTGGTGCCTTTTCTTGAAGGGCGAAAGCATGTTGGTTGTAAATGGGTATTTAAGAAGAGGACTAGTCTAGATGGCAGTGCTGAAAATTATAAAGCAAGGTTGGTTGCAAAGGGATATTCCCAAGTAGAGGGAATTGATTATGGAGAAAAAATTTCCCTTGTAGCCAAGCTGACATCTATCAGATTTTTGTTGTCACTTGTAGCCGTGTATGACTTAGAGATTCAACAGATGGATGTGAAAACAATGTTTCTTCATGGAGAGTTGGAAGAAGAAATTTATATGTCCCAGCCTGAGTACTTCGTTGAAAAAGGTAAAGAAAGCTTGGTCTGCAAGTTAAAGAAATCTTTGTATGGTTTGAAACAATCGCCTAGAATGTGGTACCAAAAGTTTGACATCTTTATGTTGTCAATGGGATTTGTGAGATCAAAATATGATCATTGTGTGTATTGCAAATCTGAAAAATGATCGTGTGTTTATTATTACATTGTACGTGGATGATATGTTGTTCATAGGAAATAGTAAGACTATGATTTTTGATCTTAAGTCTCAGTTGTCTGCAAAGTTCGAAATGAAAGATCTGGGTGCAGCAAGGTATATTCTAGGGATGGAAATAACCAAGGACATAATGAACAAAATTTTTTGGGTCAGCCAGAGTAAGTATATTAACACTATTCTGGAGAGACTCGGTATGAATGATTGCAAGCAGTTAGTTGTTCCAATTTTGTAGGGAACAAAGCTATTTGTTGAAGACTATCCAAACTCTGCTACTGAGATGGAGGATATGACTAGGATGCCTTATGCAAGTTTTGTTGGCAGTTAAATATATGTGATGGTTTGTACAAGGCCAGACATTGCCCAAGCAGTGGGAGTACTTAGCTGATTTATGGAAAATCTAGGAAGGACACATTGGCATGTTGTGGAAAGAGTGTTTAGATATCTAAGGGGTACTTCAGAATATGCTTTTTTTTACCATAGAAATTTGGTTGGTTCACAGAGGACTCTCAACATTCGTTGATATGTGGATTATGATTGGGAAGGGGAGATTGATAGAAGAAGGTCTACCAGTGGATATACGTTCATGTTAAATGGTGGTGCAATCAGTTGGATGAGCAAGCGACAGACTGTAGTCACTTTGTCTACTACGAAGGCATAATACATGGCAACAACACACACCTGTAAAGAAGTTGTTTGGCTTGGTCGTTTGTGTTCTAATATTAGTTTTGATGCAGGGCAAATTACTATTTTCTATGATAGTCAAAGTGCCATTTTTTTGGCGAAAAATCCAACTTTCCATGCCAGGACGAAACATATCGATGTGCAGTATCACTTTGGTCGAGATATGGTGGAGGATGAAACGGTCTGTTTAAAAAAGGTGGATACTCTGAAGAATGTTGTTAATGCTTTGACAAAGCCAGTGAGCACAAACAAGTTCAGATGGTGTGCAAGTTCGATGGGCATTGGGGCCTATGATCATTAGTAAATTTGAAGTCTGGTGGAAGCCAGTAAGTCTTCGTCAAGTGGGAGCTTATTGGAAAATGTGCCTCAACTTGCTGGCTTGAACCTCTGTTAAGGACTTGACGAATTTACTCTCCATATCACGAAGTCCTTCCTTCTCTTTGGCGGTAGAATGATGAACCTTGGCTTCATCGACAGAACAGTCGCATATCAGTGAGTGACAATGTGTTGTCTCACCGATATGTCGATATGTGATAAAAGCTTTGTCCGTGTGACTTGGGGTCATCAGTGGAACTCTTCACCGGGCTACGACGATGGACTAATGGCAGATGGAAGTGTTTTGGACTCCGACGACAGTGGGGACCACAACATAGTGTGTCGAGGGGATCTTGATCTACAGTTGCAATTTGACTAATCCAACGGTGCTCATTTTATTTCGTGCTCAGTTGAGGTGAGTACCGACAAACTCTTGTGAACTGAGCATAATTGTCTGAGTGTTTGACACTTGGCGGCATGTGAGGTGTGCAGGCTTCGAACACATGTCGTTGTTTCGAAGAAAACTTATTGGAAATATTGTAGATGCTTTTTTTATTCCCCGAAATTACACAAGATGTGTACGCGTGTCTTGGTGGTCTCTGGCGGTCTGGCAATCAGACGGTTATCGCCATATTGCGGTGGTCATTAGGCCATGCCACAATAGCACGGTAGGAGAAGCTCGGGGCACAGTTGACCATTTCGATAGTCAAAGCGATGGATGAATGGCGTGATGACACGTGGTGCGATCTCATTCGTTGATTTTACATCATTGTTGTAAATTAACTGTTATTGTTCGAATGTTTAAATCTATGAAAGTGATATGTGCATTAACTATAAGATCTGATTCAGTGGTTGACAAAATCCAAATCTAGGTAATTCTCTGTAACATGATTAAATGTTTGGGCAGCTCGATGCGTGATTACAGGGCGATCTGATCAGAGATCTAGTTTCTTGTCGGTGAAGTATGGAATTAAATTGGCTCCCCCTTTGGTTGTTGGAGTGAGATAGGCATAGAGACTAAGGTGACGGTGAGAGTTGTGATTCATTGTATGCGGTAATAACATTGGAACAGTGAGGGTGTTCGAACTAAAGTCTATTGTTGTGAGCTAACTATCAAAGAGTGAAGTCTATAACTTTGTATGTAATCTGTTTACTGTAATACAAAGTGACTTTGCTTGGTGTGGTGGGTTTTTCTCCTATAAGGGTTTTCCCACGTATATCTAGTGTTATCTCTGTGTATGTTTTATTTCTGTTGCTCTTGTCTTTCTGTGTATGTGCATCTCAAACATAAGAAAGTTTTAAATAATGGTTTTTGCACTTCTCCTCTATGGTTTGAGTGTTAGGAAAGCGTATTCCGCACCTCTTCTTTTCCTTTCACATCCTTGATCTAAACACTAATCCTCCTTCAATCTTAGCAATCCATCATCAATCATTTCTAGCCATTGATCTTGCCTCTTCAATACTTTATATCTAGAGGCTCTCATCCGTCATTTTTTATCACTTATGAATCTATCATACCTACATGTTGTCATTTTGATCATCTACCTATCAAGATTATCACTATCATTATCAAATCATATCAAGGTTATGCTAAAGCATTGAGAAATCCACATATCAACATCAAAGGACAAATCAAATGGAATAAGGGTGCACTCCATTTCCTCTCATCAAGGAGAGAAGAAAATATTCTAAGTGAAGGTATTGTGCTTTTTTATTGGTTTTATCTTATTTTGTTTGTCTTCAATCTTTTCCAACCCTCTTCATTTTGATTGCCAGGTGGGACCCCCATCCCTAAACTAACATTTTTCATGAAGTTTTTATGATGTAGATGTCAATTTTTGGCTCTAACTATGAAGTTTTTATGATGTAGATGCCATTTTAATGATTAAAACAATGAGTTATACATGCATAGTCTGCTAGATAGTTATACCAAAAAAATTGATAGATGTGTCATTCTAAGACATAGATGCGCCAATATCCCCTACAATTGCACCACTTCCTGAAAAAATACACCAATCTACCCAAAACAATCAAATTTGCAGAAAATAGAGGTAAACCCTAATTTGAGAGATAAATTTGTTACTCTAGGGTTAGAAAGCTACAAAATCACAGTCAATAATCAAGAAGAAAACACCAAGGGGAATAGGGAACAAAAAATAAATAATGAATAAATGAAATCTTTATCCCTAAAAACCTAGTAAGTTCTCTGCTACAGATGTGTTGTTATGTGCAACAAATGGACCACAACTGAGCACAAATGTGCCAAAAGAGGGTAAAGTTGCACCAAAGTAAGGTATAGATGCACCAAACTTGAAACAAATGTTCCAAATTGGGGACAAATGCGCTAAAATGGGGACAAATGCACCAATACGACCTATAATTGCTAAAAACATGAAACACTCGCAAAAAAACATTACAATTTAAGGACTTGGAGGTTCCATCAAGCGTGCCAAAATGTATGACCTAGAAAATGACAGTGAATTCAAATAACAATAAATAAGACAATTCACAATCAAATTTAGTAAAAGATCACTCTAATGAAGCATAAAAGAAATCACATGAAATAGATGCTACAAACCTGTGTGACTCCTTTGTTGAGCTCCATTATACTCCTCTTTGGACCTTGGAGAAAAGTGTAGTGATAATTGCTCTCATATTTTTGTAGCACAAAGCACTTAGGGTAATATACGTATAGTTTCTTTGCAATGATGAGAGAGGAAGAATAGATGATAGGATGGTTCAATTTATAGATATTTGGTGATATCGATCAATAGTTGAGATCGAGTGTGGGAATGAAGAGATCAATGGCTCAAATTGTTTCAGAGGAATTGATGGATAGTTAAATGAGTGCATGATTTTAGCTAACTGTTCACATAGGTTAGTTAAGAGAATTGATTGAACAGTGGACTAAAATTGAGTCTCGATCAGCTAGTGAGGTGCAAAGACATGGGTAATTAATTATTAATTACATGTGCAAATGCATAAATAAATAAAATAATTTATTTTATTTATTTTTAGGAGAATAAATGAATAAATTAAATTGGAGAAGTGGAAAGATGAGAAATTAATTAAATAATAACGAATTATTTAATTAATGTAGATAGAGGAATAATTAGTGAGTCAATTAAATAATAAAAATTAATTAGCGTAGAGGAATAAGTGATAATATGATGAATTAATTAAATTCCAAAATTATTTAATTAATATTGGAATTAGAGGGAAAATTTGAAATTTGAATAATTAAATAATTATTTAATATTGAAGATGATTTTGGATTAATTAAATAATAAAACTATTTAATTAAGATTGAAAGAATAATTAGTACGATGCAATGACTGAAAACGTTAGTCAATTTTAAGTCTACACTACCAAATCATCTTATGACCCATGTAATTTTGGGCATTTACAACTACACCCCATGAAATGAGGAGATCAACATGAGATGTACTTGGTTTGAAACCCAAGGTTGAGGCTTTACATACTATGGTTTCTATTTATGTTTAGTGGAAAAGTCTCTAAGGTTTGAAGCTTTAGTATCATTTTATATATTTATCTTCCCTTTTAAGGTTAGGGATGTTACTAGGGCATGTAAAAGAAGAGAGAATATAAATCCACTTAGTTATCCTTAAAAATGATTTGAGCTAATTATATGTTTTTCATTCAAACAAGAGCTTTATTACAAGGTAAGTACATCCATGATATGAAAATAGATATATTTTTAGTGTTTCTCCACATTTCTAAAATCATTCTAAATAGGATGATTCCTCACTTTTTTTTTAATAGAAATACATTTCTGTATGATTTTTACTCACAACCCATGGATGTGTTTTTTTTTACATTAACAAATTATTTTTTTAATGATTATAGGTTTGATTCATTATTTAAGCTTTATGGTCAAAATTATAGGTGGGCATTCTCATTTTGCATTTGTTGACACTATTAGTTATCACTCTACTAAGATATAGACTAGGTCCCACAAAAACAAGACTATGAAGATTTTTAGTTTTATATTTCCTATCTCTTAGTACCTAACATGTGATAACATGAGATGATTGTGTAAGGATCCTTGTTACAATCCTTAAATTATTGAATAGATAGCTATTGAACTTTGATGATATTAAAGCTAAGTGACTTTCTAGCTTCTACAAGCTACGATTGTTTATATTTATGGACAAAGATCAAGTATTGAGATACTTACCATTCTAGTAAATAGAGACAGGAAATAACTTTTAATCGTTGAACCTATACTAAATGCCCATTCTTGAGTGTTACACACATCTAAACTAAGAAAAAACTTGACTATCTTAACTACTTGCCATGGTTATGTGCCATGAGAGAGGGCTTTGTCAATTTCTTGATAGATTTAAGGTTAACCATAAAATAAATAGATGAAAAATAAATACCTCAAACATTTGAAGATTATATACACTAGAATGTGAAAACGCTTGTAGAAAATTAAAAAGTATAGTTCTTAATCAAATTTTGTCACAAAAGACCATGATGTACGGTCATGAACACTATAATATTTGATATTATAAAATTCATATATTTTTACCATTATGGGTGAACTAATAGTAATTGGTACTATGGCAAGTTGAGTTTAGACTCATTGTATATATGGCATTGTCTATAAAATATCTTTATGTTTTGAATATAAATAAAAATTTATGCTAGAAAGAGTACTAGGTATCTTTATTTTGAATATATGAAATCTATTATATCATTGTCTTCTAATGAATGCATACTACTATTAGATTCTTGTATTATATCATTTAGCCCTACTACAAAGGTATGAATATGTTTGACTTAGTATTATTTCTAGTAAGAACTCAATAAATAGTTATTTGGGGAACCTATAAATATTGTTTATATGCCAAGATGCATATGATGAGGAAGCCTTAAATCTTGAGAAATATTTCAATTCATTCCCTAATAATCCTTCATATGTAGGGGTTTCAACTTAACCCTTCATTTAATAATCTTAGGGTATTACGATTGATATATAATGTTGGCTAAAATGTTTATATGATTTGGTAAAAGTTGTTATCTTTTAGAATCTACATATAAAATGAAACCCAAGGACTTTATTTTAAAAGGTATTCTATTTCAACATAATCATTTTAGTATGGTTGGTGAAGAAGTATATGATTGGTTCAAAGATTAAGCCAGAAGAATGTTTTGCAAAATTGCCCTTGGCTCTAATAGTGCTAAAAGAATTGCATTGCTACATGAGGGAAAGATATTCTAGGTACTATATTATCGTTTTATCATTTGATTTCTTAGATAATATTGTGTATCTTTTTGAGAAAACCTAAACCAAGATTTTTGATTAAAATTTATGAATTTTAAATTGAAATAGACAATCAAATAGGAATTTGGTATAGTCATACGTAATATTAAGAGCATGAAATTGTTGTAAACATGGTATCTTTTTGATGATCCTTGTTATGTGTGGGATAAAAAATAAATTAGTGGGAAATTCAATAACTTCCTATAATGCTCAATGTGGTAGTGGTAAGGAAATACATATATTTTACAATCTCAACAAGTTATCATCTCTATTAGTGATTTTCTTTGTAACTATAAATGTTGTTTAACTTTTGTATCTTATCAATATTATTAAATGATATAGTATAGGTTAATGAGGTTTTTGGTAACTCGTCATGGATGGATTGGAATCAAATTTAAATATTATTTCTAGTAATAACATAAGAAGTTAGTGTAATCAATATGTTTATCAATCCATAACCAAGTAAAGTGAGTAGATCATAACATCTATTTTAAAATTTAGATTGTTTAAATATTGCAAATAGTTCCTAGTAGGCTTCACATTAAGTGAAATATTATATAGAAGTTTTGATGTAATTATTTTGGAAATAGTGTCAATGTCAAATAGTTGATACTCATATTCTCCTATGCTTGATATCAAGGTAGATTTTAAGTCATTAATACTATGATATTTTAGATACCTCTAATATTGGAAACACTACATGTAGAGTTATATTGAGAACATATCAAGATGCACGTATTTATGCAACCATTTGGGAAGTTTTTTTTGTAATTTACAACAATCATGATAAGTTTCGTTTTAGTGTCATTGTTACCCTCCTTTTCTTAGTGAAACACTACATTTTACTATATAACTATGGAATAGTATTGGGTATTGGGGTATATGTGTTTGCATTAGAAACCATTTATTCAAAAAATTATTGGATCAAAATTCCATCTATAGTCTTGTGTGTTCAAGAGAACAACATGCGACTCTAATCCTATTTGGAAGTGGGTATGTAAGTAGTCCTTAGGTGAAGAATACCCTTGTGAATCAAGTTAGTAGGGGAGGTGTTTAGAAAATAGCTCCAAGGTTTGGGGTTGTTCCTAAATTTTATCAACCCTACCTCTTTAGTATGCTTCAACATGAGGTTGAAATTAGTGTCAGATGAGTATGAACTCGACTTTCCAATTAATATGTTCCCACTATATAGGTATGATCCAATAAAAATAAATTAACTATCATCAATCTTATCTTCTCTAAGGTTTGTTGTGTTTGGATTTCTAAAATCTACTCCAATCTTGGATGAAATTTTATAGTCACTATCATCATGGTATGTCTCAAATGTGAATACATGCAAATGTATGGTTTGAGAAAACCTGTGATCTATTGAAGCATTGCTTGAAACTATAAATTTTTCATGGGTATATTTATAATGAACATTGATGGCCACAATAGCATTTGGACCATTATAAAGCTTTCCCTTTCTTTCTTGAGGTATTTTTCTTCTAGAATTATGAGCAAGTGAATGGAGTGGATGGTCTTGACAATTGTTATTTTGTGAGTATATATTTTTCATGTATGTGTGATCAAATAAAATCCAACTCATGTGGCTTCAATGTGTTATTTGTGTGTTAATTGTTTCATCCCAAAAAAATATAGGACCATGTGTATGGGTTAATGGATCACTCTATGTGGTACTATAACTAGGTCAATAAATCCAAGGTTTATGAATCATTAAGATACCTCAATTACATTTATTTGGTTATAAGATGACCTCACATTAGAAATGAGTCTAATATAGGTGCAGTTTAGTTGACTATCACTAGTAGCATGCATGTGACAATTGATAGGTGTTAACCATTATGTCTTAGAGATTAAGCAACATTCACTAGTAGCATGTACATGAAGGATGTTAGGAGCTACTCGTGGTATGACAAGGTTTAGCCAATTTTCACTAATATATGTAGGTGGTATATGTCAGAGCTACCTCATATGATGTTGGATTAACTTTTTCCAAGAGCATGGTGGTAATAGACGTAAGGATCCATCAATTTAAAATATTTAGCAAGCCATGGAAATATTATTAATGGCCTCATGTATTGTGTGTTTTTAAATTTATGCCCTTACTGATGTTGACAAGAAGTATGGGTCTCTTTTCCCATCATCATAGTTGATAGTGAACTGACAAAAAGGATGGGATCCATGGTGTAGTATGGGATGCACTAACATTATTTTTCTAACTATGATGTAATTAAGGGTGTGAAACATAGAAAAATGGAATGGTTGATGATAATGGGGGAATGATGTTCTAAATGTAAAGAACCTAGGATCAATTCCACTTTTCCAAAGGTTTCATTAGGATGCAAATCCACAAGGTGCAAAGATTGAATTTTAACCTCAAAAGTGAGCCAATCAGATCTGGATCTAGTCCTTTTGAGACTTAGAAATGAATTGGAAATTATTTGGAATGATTAACCTAATTGAGCTATATGACTTAATATGAAAATGCAATATTCTAGAAATACATAGATTGAAACTGTAGATTGCAGGTGGATTTGGGAAGTGTCAAATGATATGTACCTATCACCAAAAGTTGGATCTGACATGTGTAGAGGGACTCAGTCACCCTTGGGTGAATGGGTTTTTGATTAGGAGTATTGAAACTAATTTTGCAGTCCTCTGATGTTGGATCTGGGCTCCTAATTCCAATTTGTAGAACTATTGGAATGTCATCAGTGAATTCTATAATTGAGTTTTTGTGGCTTGAAAACTTTGATGACAACAAATGCAACAATAGAAAAATTTCCTTCAATCTTTCCTCAATCATCTTCAAACCTATAACCTACACATTCAAAGAGGGAGAAAGTGTTGGGCCATTTAGGGGCTTACCTCAGTCAAACCTCGTGTAAGTGTTTCCACTTCCACAATGGCAATGTCAATGATAGGAATGATAATTGAAAGGAAGGAACATGGTGAATGAAAAAAATACTGCAACTCACCACCCTTCAACGGCTTCCTTGAAGGACTGAAGTCATACACATCTCCTCAAGGATTTTGATCTTGCTTGCTTGAATGTTTGAATATTTTGGAGACCTACAACAAGGGTTAGCCTTCACAAAACATGAACATTATTAACACACATAAACTCACATAGAATTTGACATGATGTTAAGATCTTGAATTGCTACAATGAAGCTCTAAAATGTTTCTCTTGACTTTCTCAATAGTGCTCTTGATCATAAGTTTTCCAGTAGATTATTTTGTTGTTGCTTGTTAGATTTCAAATGATAAAATAACTAGGTATTTATATGCAATTGTACTAATTTCTCGAATATTAGATTCCAAAAGTCGACACTTGACATTTGAATTTTGGATGTTAAAATGCCACTAACAACATGATGCAGAGCAGGGGTAGATCCTAACACAAATAAACTATTTCAACACACTTCCTCAAGGGTTTCATTGAAGACAACACATAGAACTTCTTAGTGCACCTTGTCACCATTGACAATCTATCTTATAGGGCATCCATGGAAGGAAAACACACCAACACAAAGTTAGAACAACATGGGCCAGTGGAGCAACAATGTTTCAACACGTTCCAACACATTAGACTGACTTCCAAACATTCTTCTTCCAAACAGTCATTTGGGCATTCTAGGGCTTATTGACAACATGGGAAATATGGTTATTTGGTACCAAGGAGAGAAAACCACCATGGAACAAAAAGGAAAGGACTTATGTATACTTGTTTCAATACCCTTGAAGGATTTCAAACGCTTCCCAGTCCAATGCTTGATCAACACAAGGAAACTTGTAATATTATCTTGTCATTGTTTTAAGCATAGACCTCAACATGAATCATTGAAGGAACAACTTCCAACTAGGATTCTTGGACTCATTTGGACTTGTCTTAATCATGCCTTGATGGTCTTTAGAAATTTCAAACACAATCAATCATATGATGTTACAAACCCTACCCATACATGAAAGGTCTTCACAAAAAGGCAATCAAGTGTAAACATGCAAACTTGGTGCAAAGGCTTAAAAATGAAGGATCAAGCTTCCCAATTGACTCCTTAGTGTGTATGTCCCTTCAACAACATGGAACAATGTTTATCAAACCCAAAATTGAAGAGACGATGCAAAAAATTTATCAAGCAACCATACAATAGGTTTTATGACTATTCGAATTAGGAAATGAAAACAAATTGTCAAGAATATCTCTTACACATGTGCAAATTATGGGCCCCAAACTTGTAGGAGTATGGACGATTCCAAGACAAAATTTCCTACAAGTTTTTATCATTTTTCTATGGTGGAATCTCTAGATATAACATTTTTTCAATGTCTAGAAACCCTAGGCAGGGTTTGGGATAGTTTTTACCAAAATGCTTGTAACTTTTGAAAAACTCAATGGATTTGAGTCAAACAAAAAGAAACCCCTAAAAATTCTCCAATCAACCTCTAGGCCATACAATCACGTACAATTTCATACAACGTGAAAGAATAGTCAGATTTTGCAATAAAACACAGTTTAAAGCATGCAAATTTGAAGTTTTCTTCATTCCAACTCTTTCCAACCTTGGGAATCATGCTTAAAATACATATTTATGCTAATAAAAACATTTACCATCCTCCAATCGACCCTCAACTACTTGCTTAATAAATTTGCAAATTTGTCATGACAACATTGACAACTTTTAAGCAACTTTTACAATATTTGCCTAAATTTCACCTAATGACCAAAAATGGTCCTAAATCACTTAGGATGGTCTCAAATGACCATATTTACATCAATCAATTCAAAACAAAGAAAAAACCAAAGTTTCACAATATAACCCAAAATTGCATCAAAGGTGCTCTTCCACCATACTCCCCAGAGAAAAAAGATTCAAGGTCCCCTTGAATGGAGGTCTGCAATAGTGTAACCAACCAACATATAGCATCTAAGAATGAATGTAAATCTGCCCCATTACTTGCAACAACATACTCTATGAAAGGGTACATATCAGAACTAAATCTTCAACCTTGAGATCAACTGCTCTTCTTCTCACATCTACCCTTTGCTTGCATCTGCTAACTGTACTTTGTAGCTGCTCCCTTTCTTGTTGATGAATTGCATGCATTTCAATAGCAAATTTCTCTCCTTCAATACCTTGTTTCATCTTGACCTTAGGTCTCTCACTCCTCAATTGTGCAATCTCAATAAGAGCATTTTGTCTCCTCTTTTTGTCTCTAGCCATCATGGCACCAAGCATAGGCTCTTGATCAATTTTTTTGTCCTCTTCTAAAAGAAGCAAAGCATTTCAAACTTCCAATATCTCCTTTTGTAATGTATGCAATTGATGTGCATATTCTTCATCCTCAATGGAAAACATCAAAGTTTAGTTCTCCCAACTTCTTCAACGCCATTACTTCTCATATTTTAAAGAGATCCCTACATTACAACTATGTCTTGTATTCCACACTCATTCAGTGATCCTTTCAACATATCAACTATTGATTGAAGGGGCTTGGTCTGAGAATCAACAACATAAACTATATCTCCCAAATCTGCAATGTTTAATGTTGCCTTTTCCATTGGATTTTCACAATGATTGGCCTTCTCCTTTTCCCTGTTCATATTAGTTTGCAAAACAAAAAAATTGAACCTCTAGCTTGGGATTGAGCCTCTTAACCCCATCTTGTATTGGATTACATTCACCAAACTGCTTAAGCAACTAAAAGTTAACTTGGGTTGCATCCTCAAATTCCAATTGCAAACACTTAACATATTCATCTAAATTGAAAGGTTTGCCTTCCTATTCTAGCAACTTTATATGAGGACTGATACCTCTTCCTTGGATTTCATCTACCACTACATTAACATGCTCCTGTAACAAATGTTGGATATCCAATGGTAACGCATCAACCCTAGTTGTTGTCATAACAGTCCTAGGTTTGGTTATGCTTGCAAAGCCCTTTTCTTCCTTTTCTATGGTGTGTACAAACTCCTTACTTACCAACATTACACTAGATCCCACTTGTGATTCTTGATTTTCTTCTTTCAAAGGTGTGAGAGTGTAAGAGACCCCATCCTTCTCTATGACATATGTGTTTTTCCTACCATCATGGACTGCCTTCCTATCATATTTCCACAGTCTACCTAGCAGCATATGGCAAACATCCATGGGAATGATGTCACACAATACTTTGTCCTTGTATCCCCCTATGTGGAATTCTACCCAAATTTTCTCATTCACTAACACTTGTTGCCCTTTGTTTAACCAAGAAACCTTGTATGGAGTTGCATGAGGTAATTTTTTCAACTGTAACTTCTCTACCATTTCAACTAAAACCAAATTTTTAGTACTACCAGAATCAATGACAACTTTACAAAATTTATCCTAGCATTTGCAAGTATTCCTAAAGAGTGTCTTTCTCTGTGGTGGTTCCTTCTCCATGGGCACTTTGATCAATTTTCTTCGCATCAGCAAAAACTCTCCAACTTGTGTTGGAGAATTCACACTTTTAGCATCTTCACTGTGTGCAACTTGATTCTTCCTTTCACTCCCAAAATAAATAGATGACTATTATTCGGGGAATTTCCATGCTTGATGGCCTAAAAATTTATTACATTTGTAACATTTTCCAGTGAATCTATTTGTTCCTCCTCTACTCCCAAATCTAGCCCTAAAATCTGATATTTTGCCCTTAAAACTGCCTCTTGAATCTACTGCTTGTTCTTGGGTATTACTTGTCTCTCCTTGACTCTCATGTGACTATCTTGAATCATAAAATGATCATCTTCCTCTAAAGGTCCTTCCTCTACCCCTGCTTTGCTTTTCTTGTCTCCTTCTCAACTTTTCTTCAACCTTTATGGCTAGTTGGTAGCATTCTTCTACTATCTTAAGGCTTGTGAGACTTAATTCATCTTGTATGCTATATTTTAGTCCATTAAAATACCTTTCAACCTTGTCAACATCCTCTTCCATATGGCCTACTCTAATACACAATTTTTTAGAATTCTTTTGTATAGGTCTTTACATCCATGTATTTTTGTTTCAAATTTTGTAATTGCCTATACAATTGAATGACATAATCACTAGGTAGAAATTTACCTTTTAACTTTGCAACCATTCTATCCCAAGAGGTGATCTTTTCCTTTCCCTTCTTCCTTCTCTCTTCTTGCACATAGTCCCACCAAAGAGATGCATGGCCCTTCAATTTTCTTCTTGCCAACTTCACTCTTTGTTTCTCTGGCACATCTTCAAATTCAAAATATTTGTCTAATTCTCCAATCTAATCAAGAAGTTCCTCATTGTTTAGGCTACTTGAATACATTGGGAGTTTCAACTTCAATTTGGAACCTTCACCTCTAACTACTTTTAGAAATCTCTCCAACCTCAACTCTTCAACATCTCTTTCTTCATGGGGTTCCTCTTGTTCTGGATTGTTTTCATTCGTTTCTTCTTCGTGATCACTCAAATCTCATGTGATCACACCTCTTCTCTTATTTGTATCAACTGTTGCGAGCCTTGCATCAAGACTTACTCTCATCTCTTGGGAAATTTTGTCTCCCATCTCTTTGGCCAACCTTTCTATTGCTCTTTCAACAACATTTACCCCTTGGAGGCATCTTTTCTTTTCACAACACACCAAACTAACTTGTTTTTTACTTTATTGGCTTTGATACCAATATGATGCAGAGAATGGGAAGATCCTAACACAAATAGACTATTTCAACACACTTCCTCAAGGGTTTCATTGAAAACAACACATATAACTTCTTAGTGCACCTTGTCACCATTGACAATCTATCTTATAGGGCATCCATGGAAGGAAAAAACACCAACACAAAGTTAGAACAGCATGGGGCAGTGGAGCAACAATGTTTCAACACATTCCAACACATTAGATTGACTTCCAAACATTCTTCTTCCAAACAGTCCCTCCAAACAGTCATTTGGGCATTCTAGGGCTTATTGACAACATGAGAAATATGGTTATTTGGTACCGAGGAGAGACAACCACCATGGAACAGAAATAAAAGGATTTATTTAGACTTGTTTCAATACCCTTGAAGGATTTCAAACGCTTCTCAGTCCAATGCCTAATCAACACAAGGAAACTTGCAATATTGTCTTGTCACCATTTCAAGCATAGACCTCAACATGAATAATTGAAGGACAAAATTCCAAATGGGATTCTTGGACTCATTTGGAATTGTCTTAATCATTCCCTTATGGTCTTCAGACATTTCAAACACAATCAATCATATGATGTTACATACCCTACTCATACATGAAAGGTCTTCACAAAAAGGCAATCAAGTGTAAACATGCAAACTTGGTGCAAAGGCTTAACAATGAATGATCAAGCTTCCCAATTGACTCTTTGGTGTGTATAGACCTTCAACAACATGGAACAATGTTTATCAAACCCAAACTTTAAGAGACAATGCAAATAATTTATCAAGCAACCATACAATAGGTTTTATGACTGTTTGAATTAGGAAATGAAAATGGACTGTCAAGAATATCTCTTACACACATGCAAATTATGGGCCCCAACCTTGCAGGATTTTGGATGATGCCAAGAAAGAATTTCCTACAAGTTTTTAGCATTTTCCTACAGTGGAATCTCCAGATATAGCATTTTTTCAATGTCTAGAAACCCTAGGTAGGGTTTGGGACAATTTTTACCAAAATGCTTGTAACTTTGGAAAAACTCAATAGATTTGAGTCAAACAAAAATAATTGCAAAGGTTATGAACCCCTACAACTTCTCCAATCAACCTCTAGGTCGTACAATCACGTACAATTCTATACAACGTGAAAGAATAGTCAAATTTTGCAATAAAACACAATTTAAATCATGCAAATTTGAAGTTTTCTTCATTCCAACTCTTGCCAACCTTGGGAATCATGCTTACAATACATATTTATGCTGTTACAAACATTTACCAGCCTCCGACCGACCCTCAACTACTTGCTTAACAAATTTGCATTGTCATGACAACATTGACAACTTTTAAGCAACTTTTACAATATTTGCCTAAATTTCACCTAATGACCAAAAATGGTCCTAAATCACTTAGGATGGTCTCAAATGACCTTATTTACATCAATCAATCCAGAACAAAGTAAAAACCAAAGTTTCACAACATAACCCAAAATTGCATCAAAGATGCTCCTGCACCACAACATATTTAAATTTGGGTCCTAGCTAAGAAGGGAGACCCATTCCCCATTTGCCCATCGGTGAATGGGTCCTGGCCCAAATTTCCGAGACACACTTAGTCGGGAGAAAAATAACAATTAGATGCATTTATTCAATACTTGTAATCCTTCGGAAAACAATGAAAATTAAGCCTTGGAATGCATAATTTGGAAAATTAGGAGCTTAATTAAGTCCAATAAATTAGGGGGACAAAACATAATGTGAAATTGTTAAAGGTGACAAATTTTGAGACTACAAAGTGTTTGTGAACTAAGTAAAGGGGAAGGTGTATGTAGTAGGGTCACATCCACTTCCTTTTTGCTAGTTGGTAAATATGTGTACTCATGATGCTTGTATCTTTTGTTTACTCTATGAATGTATGATGTGTGTATGAGCTAGTCACATTATGTATATGTGACACATGCATGACCTAGTCATACTATGTATATGTGATGTATGCATGAGCTAGTCACAATGTGCATTCATGATGCATGCACGAGTTGATCACTATGTGTTATGTGATGTATGCATGAGCTAGTAGTTATTTGTATGGGTGATATATGTTGAACTAATCATTATGTGTATATGTGATGTACTTATGAGTTGGACACTATGTAGTTTTATGATCCTACTTTTTGTTAACATTGTGCTAACATCTATTTGGGATATGTTTGACATCATACTATAGTATATAGATTGAATTTGAAGTATGAGCTCAATTAATAGTTGTGATTCAAAAGAGTGGTTAGAGATCTTATCCTAGTTGGGTGGACGAAGTCATTCTATGTTTGGTGTGTGAACTACAAAGCCTTTGATTTCAAAATAATAATATGTAGGTAGGACCTTTTCAAATGAACCCCAAAGGAATAGATTTGGGTCTAAGGATTTGTTGTGATATACAAGCCTGTCATTTTTAGTGCAAGAATGTAATATTGTGGCACAAAGTTATCATTTCTATGGTTTGATAAGGTTATGAAGCTAACACTTTTAAATTGAAAAGAAGTTGCTTGATTGATTAAAATGTACTTGAACTGTATGAAATTGATTAAAATAAAAAAATTGATAGTAACCAAGGGTGTTTATTATAGGAACATGATCATTATATTCTTACCACCTATAAACAAGCTCAAAAAGGGAAGGTTAATTCTATTTAAACATGATTTCAAATTAGATAAAAAATTATAGTTCAATTATGAACAATTCTATTTTTACTTGTCCATCAAATTTTATACTTTATGTTCCATTCTTAGATACTGTGAGAGTTTATATTCATTCTTAAATAATGGCCTAATACATTTGGTACTGCGAGAGTTTATATTCATTCTTAAATAGTGGCCTAATCCATTTGGTACTGCAAGAGTTTAAGGTTTGGTTTGATAGTTTACATGGTTAAGCTGTTTTTAAAATTGATATACGTATATGTATATGGTAGAGATTATCATGTCAAATATTTCACTTCAAATTTGAGATTTTGTAAAATGTGGCAGAAAAAAGAATCAAGTCGTTAAAAGAAAAATAGATTATAGAAACACATAATGAAGCACAAAATAAAATGTTACACATTACATGTCACACTCACATGGAGGAAAATTGAAAGAACTATCTTGTACTTCCCAAACAATGAAGAAATTTTCTCCTGACCACTCTGCAAAGGAAAGAGCACTTCTCATTCCATGATAGAAGAAATGAATAAGACAAATGCTGTTGGCAGGTGTGGGGAATAAGCTTATCTTTCCTGTTAAAAGCTGACCCACATACTACATTAGGCTTGATATTGTAGAGCCTAGATCGCCATATGATACAGTAGGAACTTATTCAATAGCATCCGGGATGGGCATAGATGCCAATGTCCACTGAATATCACAAGAATGTTATGAACTGTCACCAGTAGTTTTCCCCAACCTCAGACATCAGCATTGCAAGGGAATTTGATTAATTGCAGAACCAACATACTTGACATGAACTTCTTGAGGCAACAAACGATACTTGATACCAAGCTCCTCAAAAAATTTCTTCATCTCCAATACAAGTTCAGATCTTCGATTCGATTTCTCAGCCATGTTCTGATGGTTCATTGTGTGCATTGTATACAAGGCCATTTTCATATTATTCATGTTCTCAATATCTTTTACGAGCACACTATACTTTGGGTGCCAGTGCTGAGGCTTGCTCTCAAGATATCTGCAAACCAAAATGTATAAATTTTAAAGAGTGAAAGTACATCTGTTATGATCAGATCAATTAGTGCTGGAGAACTAAATATGGGGAATTCATAAACCCAAGAAAAGGAAGAAATTACTTTGCTGTTCTCTCCTTAAGCGAAGCAATCTTTTGCAGTGGGGTTGAAGCATCCACACTGAACTCAACAGAGTCACCCATGTCTGGACTGCGGTAAAAGTTACTAATCGGCTTTGTGGCTAATGCAGAGTTTGGATAGTATACTTTTTCATTGTCATGCTGTAAGAAAACTGTGGTAAGAATGTTCATTTCTTCCACAATCATCTGTAACGGAACAAAATATGCTCATTTTAGAATTAAGATATTGTGTTTTCATTTGTACACAAATGGATAGAAATCCTATGACATTGTAAGCAAAATTAAATGTTTCTTGGTGAGGATCAACAAAATAAAAAGGAGGGCTGTAGATGCTCCTCTGTCTTCGTCGCTTACCTGAACACCATCCACAACACATCGATCCCCAACATCAAAGGGATGCATGACGAATACAAACACAATTGCTTCGAAGATTGTTTTGCAGGTATTGCCAAAGATGAAACCTGCAAGTACCAGCTGAGATGATACCAGTACGATAACATGGGTTGTGGCAATGCCCATTACTAGCAGAACCACAACTGTTATGACAATGCTGACCACTGCATTGGCAATTTGGTGCAGCTGTTTGATAGCAGTTTTGGTATCATTCAGAGAATGGGCTAGTGATTTCCTTTCCAAATAAACATTCACCTGACAATCAAATTGAAGACATGCTCAAAATGTTGAAAGATGTAAAACAAAATGCCCACATGCCTTCAAACAGAGCACTCTGTTTGTGGCCTTGAGCATCCCAAGCCTGATAAATATTGTAACAATCTAAAATTTTCAAAAAGAAAAGGGAAACGAATGCAAAAGAATGCGTACCACCCAATTCTTGAGAACTGATTTTCTAATCTTGCCGCTGTCAAGACCTCCTTCAAAGAGGGGAAAGATTGAGGCAACCTCATTTTTCTTCAAGAATCTTAGAATGTCCTCCTCTTCTATATACCTGAAAAGCGTGGAATCGGAATCAGAAATGAACTGAACTGATATTCTACAAAAATAGAACTGTAAAAGAACTCTAGGGTGGATCCTAACTTTGCTCCTGGCTTCGCAACATTCTTGAAAATGCTCTTTGCTGCAGCAATTGCTTCTAATTCACTTGTGATCTCTTTGTCTTGAGGATGATCATGTTTGCCCATGGATTGGTCGATGGTGTGAGAAATGGTTGAAATGCCAGAGTGCCTGATCACACTAATGAGCCTCTTCATGTTCCAGGCAGAAACATTCTTTGGGTTCATTTTGTGCAGCTGATCCACATTGATTACCTTGGAGGTTTTCTCTTCTCCTTTCCCCCCACCGACAATTTTCCGGCGGCTAACCCCCAAAGTACTACTAAAACTCACCCGACCTTCTCCTACAGGGGACTTGCTGGGTGATTTATTTCTCTCATCAATCAGGCTCTGCTGAATCTCCATAATGGGTGGCCCTGATAGTGTCTCCAGCACATACTGGTGGAAGATGGACTCCTGGATCCTGTCAAAGAATGTGTTAACATGAAAAGTGGAAGCCATAACCTTTATCAGCAAAGTCTTAAGCAACCATATGACTGCTGCCACCAAAAAGGAAGCCAGCAGCCTGGTTATATAAGAAAGTGCCTTGTGGTTCTTAGTAGATCTCTCCACTCTAGGGTCGAACATGAGACTCCAAGCAAGAATCAGCAGCCCAAGCCAAAGACAATTCTGCACGCTCTTTCTAAGCCCATATACAAAATATAGAACCTTCTTCCTCAACATAAAATTCCTCTCCACAAAAAATACTAGAGCACTAATTAGCCATCCTGAAACTAGCCTTCCGCAGAACATGACCAATATCATCAAGCACCATTTCCAGAGCTGCAAACCCCATATCATCCGGTGTTCCAAGGGGCCAACTGTTAGAGTTGAAACCAATGTACTGGTGAGCAACACAAAGGCAATCCACTCCAGAAGCAGCCTTATGCCAACTTTATGTTTCCTGTACATGACATCTCACAAATAAGCGAATCATCCCAATAAATAAACAAAAACATTGAAGGACCACAGATGAATTTAGCCCAAGCGAGTTAAAATTGATCCTCATCAAATATAAAATCAGACGATAAAGCACAGCCAAGGAAGTTTGTATGAAAATAAAAATAAAATTAGAGAGTTATAAAGACGAACTTTGAAACGAGTAAATATACGCTGAGCTTTAATAATTCTAAACAAGCAAACACATTTTAACCAACACTATAAAGCCTTTAAGTTGAAAGGAATTTTATTTGTGATTTGTTTTAAAAATATATTAGTTATCAAAAGATTGTAGTTCAATTGGTTGAGCACAATTGGTAAGAGTGATGGTATGTTTCTTGATTATCCATCCACCAAAGTTCAAAACCTTTAGAGGTATATTATAAGAGATGAGGCTGAGATCGTGTCCCAAGTGACTTTGGTGGATAGATACCTCTCAAACTTTGACTCTTAGCTGAAGAGGTATCAACATAGACTCTGTTTTTTATATTGAATAACAAAACAAATTCATAGATAATATTAAATCCTCTATTAAAAAATATTAATTATAAAAACAAAGTAGTGTAACAATCTTCCTTTGCAATGGAAACGGATCATTTTAGCCTGAAAGAAGTTCATAGTGATCATCATACAAAAATCAGACCATCAGATGATGAAACCAAGCTTGGGAATTTCTTTCAAATTGAAGTCACATAAAGAACATTTTAAACAGATAAACACACTTGATAGTTAGTACCTGGATCATTTTAGCCTAAAAGAAGTTAATAGTGATCTTGATCAAATCTATAATCAGACAATAGAATATAAGTTAGGAAATTTCTTTCAATTTTTCTTTAAAAGCAATTCTTTAAAACACTTAAAAGTGCTTTGTTAGACACGGTGATGATCTATACACCTACATACACTTTGATGGTAGCAATCATCTCTAAAAAAGTAGAAACAGTTTGGTGGGTGCTAAAGACAGTTTAGTCTATAGGTTAGGCAACTATCTTTTGAAAAAGTAAACCTACTTTAGTAGGTGCTAATCCAAGATGTTAAAAGTCTGGTCGGTGGAAATGCTATTGGATTGTGTTTGCCACACCATTAAATGTACCAAGACATGGCAGCATGATACCTTGAATTCAGGTGACACCAAATTCATTTTTTATATCTTAGAGCCTGTATAATTGTAAAGAGATCATCGACATCTACTTGATGATCCGAGCCACCATTAAGATGCGCATTATTTAAACATGAATTTGATAAATAAACAGTCAATAGTAATTTTATACTTTATCAAAATATTTAAAAATAACTATTCAGAAAGAGATAAATCAATAAGCATTTGGGATATTCTTAGAAACCCAGATAAATCAATGAACATTTGGGATATTCCTAGAAACCCATCAGGAGGATAAGAATGATCTTACTTGCGAGGGAGGTCCCCGTCCTTAAAGGGGTCGGGGTCGAGGTCGAGGTCGTCCTCCTCCACAGCAACTGCAGAACGAGGGGTGGAGGCAGCCATTCCTCCACCTCTAGAAGGCGATTGTAATCTCTGTGCAGCATTGTCTTGGATGACATTGATATTGAGAGGGCTCAGAAGCCTGGACTCCACGAAGCGTGACTTAGGCTTAGACAGCAAGGATCTAGAGAGCATAGGAGCTTGACTCACCTTCCCCTCCTCTCCATCGAACTGAATTAGCCCAACTCCATCAGAATCCATGTTTGAAAGAGTAACGTCCCGCTCGATCGGCTTCGGCTTGGTCGCAGGGTCGAGTCCACCTTCCCCTCCATCCTCTTCCTCTGTTCTCTTCCCGTCAGCACCACCATTTTTGGTAGTGATGTTGAGAACAACCGCATCATCCATTCCGATTCTACTGTTATGCTGATGGAAAGGAATTACACTTATGAGCTATATACTTTGCAATCGAATTAGGAAAGTACATAATCTGTGCTGTCCTCTTAGAGTTTATTTTGTGTTTTTTCTCCTTTTTCTCGAGGCATGGTGATGCATCTTCATCGGCATAGGTGGGACAACGAATGAAATGCATATGAAATTGCAGAGGGGCCCCGGCCATTTGATTGCCTGCTCCTCGATGGCAAACTATGTCCCCACTCAACTTTTATGCACGTAAAGATATTCAGTCTTTACGAGAAAGAAAAGCCAACAAAATTGTAGGTTAAAAATGTCTGTAATGTTTAAAAGAATACGAGAAGCAATGATGGTCCAGACTCCGAGCTTCCATTCTTGTTCTTGGAATTATAGGTGATGCTGTAATTGTTTTAAGGGTGGTCTGTTAATCGTATATAAAGTCATTCTAATTATAAATATATTTCTTGAAGTAGGTAGTAGTTGTTTCTTTTCGTTTATTTATTGTGTTGACACGTGCTTTAAAGAGCTCTTTTCAGGAGTAAATTGATTATTCATTGAGAAAATGCTTTTTGTATTTGTAATGATTGATGTTATTGTCATGGTGAAGAGTGTATACGTTATGTTTGAAATATTTGTTTTATATTATTTTGTACAAGTGTCTTAAGTATTTGGTCTTAGCATATAGTTTTTGACTTATTTGGCATTCTTTTGATTCAAATTTTAAAACTAGCAGTTGCGTGTAATGACATGCAACGATAAGCTAATAGGCGGAGGAGAAGACCAAATGGCAGGGATATGTACATGCATAGAAGGAATTAGAGAGGGGGATGCTAAGAACAATCAGGGAGAGAACATAGCAGTTGAAGACGAATGCACAATTGCTATCGTGACCATATAGAACAATATACAGGCAAGAAAATGGTGCTTTGAAAGAATACGTAAGTGCATAAAAGGGAAATTTACAGAATTTGGGAGTAGTTTATTGACAGCCAATAGATAAAATTAACACAAACAATAACCATTGAGGGAAAATAAATTTGAATTGAGTTTTTCAATACAACTATGCACAAGAGAATATTTTGAAGTTATTTGAAATCCCAAAAATATTCTATGATAATCAAGAACAACCATAGTCAATGTTACAAATGAAGAGCAACATTCCTATCAAATGGAAGTGTGAAGCATTTAACAAATATAAATAGCTCATATTGGCAATCACTGGTTGTAGGCTGCTTCTTTGATGATATGATCATTATCATTATGTCCATTATAGTATTCTTCTTATCGCTGAATTTGTTTGTCTTGAGTATGTTCTGCAAAAATAAAGGAAAATGTGAAGTTTAATGCAATGAACATGTGTCATTGTTAGACAATATCTAAATTAGGAAACATAAACAGTTCTATAATTTATAACAAATAATATGTAATGCACCTACAATAGAAGAGATCAAATAAATAAGATGTAGGCATACCTTGTGCACGCAGCGAGATGCAAAATCTTTATGATTATAAGTCCTATATAATTATGTTCTGGTACTTGAGAATTTTGTTGAGTTGAAATCAGTGTTATACATTTTTACAAGTATATACAGTTGTATCATTTATGATAAAGAATTTGAAATGCAGTTGTGAAATAAGAGATGCAATAAATTACATCTAGCCTTACCTTGTATATAAATGGAATGTAGTTGCAGCTCGAATCCATAAATGAACTATAGGGAATCCATACATGGAATATTGGTAAAGCCACAGAACAACAATCAACAATGCCCTATGGAAAATAACATAAACTGTTTTCGAAATATTATTTTTGAAATCCTCGACAAAGGGTTTTTTCCAAATGTACCTCTTCCCACTTGCTTTAAAGGGGTTTCCCAAATGCACCTCTTCTCGCTTTCTTTCTCTCAACTCCCTTCTTTCTCCAACCACTGCAAAAATGGAGAAAAATTTATCAGAGCCGAGACTTTTGTATTGCTTTTGCAACCATCGCCACTACACGCAAACCATAAACGAAATAATATACTTTAAGCTACACAACAATAGTCAACAATGTACAAAGGGTTTTTCCAGATGCACCTCTTCCTGCTTGCTTTCTTTCAGCTTCCTTCTTTCTCGAACCACTGCTAAAAGCAAAGGAAACTATCAAACACTAAAAAAACCACAAAACAAAAGAATTCATAGTAACAAACCCATGCAAAAAATACAAAATAACCTTCAACCTTCACAAAACCTCCACCACTGATCAAACTTGCACCTTCACAGAAGCTCGCCAACGAAAACCCTAGTCACAGTCTTGGCTCACAACTCTCATAGCAAGGAAAGCCACATAACGACACCCAACAATGCCTTATCAAAAATTACACAGATTGTTTAATTGGCTCACTATCTCTTCTCAAGTTTTAAATGGCAGGTGGTATTACAACCATCGCCACTATACGAAAAGCATACAAAAATTAATGTTGATGCCAACCAGCATTTAATTTTGCTGGCCTTCTCTATCGACGTGCCAAATGCTTTTAATAAAAATCTGCCACCTTTTTTTCTACTGAGAGTCGAAAGCCAGAAGGGTAAAAAACCAAGAAGGCTGACAAAAGTTCCGGCCAAAGTGCACACAATAAGCCTATCGGCTTTCTCAAGTTTTAAATGGCAGGTAATATTACAACCATCACCACTATACATAAACCATACAACAATTAATGTTGATGCCAACCAAAGTTTAATTTCGTTGGCCTTCTCTATCATGTGCCAAACGCTTTTAACAAAAAACTGCCACCTTTTTTCCGACCAGGAGCCGGACGCCGAAAGGGTTAAAAACCGGGAAGGCTAACTAAAATTTTGGCCAAAGTGAATACAATAAGCCTATCGGATAATTAATTCTAAAAAATTAACATAATTGCTCCTCAAACATTCTATAGCTTTCAAACTATGAACTCATCTTTTATGTTCGAATTTGCAACAAGGATTTGACCATCTTGTTCAAAATTTCAATTTCTCCCTGAGCTTGAGCCAACAATTTTCTAGTTAACCATTATTCATCATTTCACCAAAGCCTTCAAATTGAGTGCCTATATCAATTATAAAAGGACCTCACTCATAGGTCATTTCATAATACAATTGATCCATAATCCCACATGTTTAAGGACAATCACAATACATATATTTGTCACAAAGGATCACTCATCAATCATTATTTGACCTTCTACATCAACTCTTACATCAATAAACAAAAATATCTAGCTCTTGTGCTAGGTTATTACAATATCCATTGCATTGCATTCCACTTGCATCAAGTCTTAAGTCTTAATAACTTTACAATAACATACTCACATCAACATCACTTTGCATTGCTACTTGATTTCTTCCAACTCTTTTTTCAATTGTTAAATCAAATCTTGGGGTTTGTCATAAGGTGAAGATACTTAGACAATAAGGTAAATCTGTGTATACAAGTACAAAAGTTTTGAGAATATTAAGGATGAATTTGTGATTGAAGGTTGAATTTGCACATTAGAGAACAAATTTATGTGCACAAATATCAAATCTATGTGTCCAAAGTGACCCCAAACTCATAGATAGTGTTGGTTCCTTTCCCAACTGATGCCTTGAAATCTTCTGAAGGATAGCCAACTCTTATGCTCAAGGACTTCAAGGTCAGTGGCCAACAAACGAGAGATTTATCTCACTCTTTTCTCCCCTGCGCTCAGGGTCTACAAAACCTAGGGGGGTCACCCCTAATAACACTGGATGTAGATATTCAGCTAGTGGTGCAACACAATGTCTAGCAAATAAACTTCATACTAAACAACAAGGGTTTGTATGGCTACATTCATGAATGGCACACCCCTTTTTCTCATTTCAATCTAGGCATGAAGTTTAAATAAAAAATAAACATAAAACTAAAAGCATAAAATGGTTTCTTAAATTAAGATTTGTTTTTGAGGATGGGGGAAGAAAATAATGCAACACTAGTGCCTACATTGGGCTATAATGTCATATATTATGCATTGTATATGACATAACCAAACATATTTTGGTGGTCATCTAATAGAGTATCATCTTATGCTAATCCAACCTGCACAAGCCTAGTATGCAACCATACTTAACAATCCCTAGAAAATAATAACATTCTCTTTAATTTATGGCAAGAATTTATTCTATCCCTTGGACAAATAGAAAACCATTAAACTAACTCAAGATAGAAAATGTGCTTGAAAAGCTAATATAACCCTTGACTACATAGCTTAAAGAAAATTATCATTCATAATTGGAGGCAATTACATCAATAGTATATATTCATATAAGCCACAGTTTCAAAATACAGAGGCACTACCAATGTAATAACTAACATAGGCCTTCACCTTTGGCATTCAACATTTTTCTGTACATAGCCTTTTCCTTGGCCAAAACATAGAAGCTTAGAGCCTCCCAAAATCTTAGAACCCTTTATAATGAAACAAAAAGTTTCTTTTATACAAGATAAAGACTCAAAAAATATGTTGAGGAGGAGAGTGTTCAACACTCCAAACCCATACATTCACATTGATTATTGTGTGGGTTTGTGCATCGAAGAATGAAGATCGCTTGAGAAATCTGTGATTTGGGTATGACAAATCAACAAAAAGGACACCTACAGGCAATAAAGAGGCATGGCATCATTTATCCCACTTGCAAAAATTGAGAGATGCATTAAATTTTCTCCTTGTATCCTCCATGATTAGATCTAGCAATTGGGAAAAGTATCTACAACAATAATGGCGTTTACGACTGAAAACATGTCAATCGAGAGCATTGCTAAAGTTTTGGGCCCGAAATAATCATTGGTTTAAACATTAAATGGCTCGTTAGCCTGAAATATCATCTTCATCGGACATCAGGTGTCGAGCCTGCAACATACAGCTTGATGAAGACAATGATACAAAGAATGTTGAAACACCGAGTCCCAAAAGAGAACCCTTGTCAGACATCAGGCTTCAGGTCTACCTCTTACTGAAAGAATGGGAAGATGAAAGTAAAAAGTGGAAAGAATAGAAAGAATGCAGAGGGAAAGAAAATGTCAAGATTCAAGGGTTAGGAATGAGACTTAATCCTTATCATAGATTTGTGATAAAGGATGAGAAGAAATATTGATTTCCAAAAGATCGAAGAAGTTACGACATCAGGAATCGGGAGTCATGATGAACTCTTATGTCTTATTCAAAATCATGATAAAGGATATGAGAAAAGACCGATTCCCAAAAGACTGAAAAGTTACGACGTTGGGAATCAGGAGTCACGATGAACTCTTATGTCTTATCACAAAATACAATAAAGGATAAGAGGGATACCCAATGCCCGATGTTCAAAAGTAAGACATTGGGGATCGAGGATTGAGAAGAACATTTTTGTCTCATCACAAAGATAAGACAAAAGGTAGAGGAAAGAACCAATCTCTGAAATATGAAAGTAAGACATTGGGGATCAATGATTGAGAAGAAGGCTTACACCTTATGACAAAGTGATGGTAAGAGGTAAGGAGGAAGGCCGATCCTCGAAGTTTGAAACATCGACACTTAACCATTTTTTAAGGATTCATCGGGACTTCAGTAATAGAGGGGAGGGGGCTTATCACTTATGAAAATAAAGTGACAAGGGTTAAGGGTTAAGACCAATGGTTGAAACTTGAAACACTTGGGAAAGGGATGGAAAGAAGGGGAAAATAGGTAGGAGATTGGGAGCGATAGAAATGACACTCAAGCAAGAAGACAACCGAAAGTCAGAAAGACCCAAAATTTCAATACTTAGCCATTTTTGGATTTTTTGGGCATAATTCATGCAAGATGGCCCATATAAGATCTCTCATATCGGTTTTCATTGATGGTCCGCATGGGGGGGACACAAACTGAAAACAAAAAAAGAACTATAAATTCATCAAATTTATAGGTGCCAACTATTAGAGTAATCATGCATTAGCTAATAATTAATTAATCTTTAATTAATTATTAGTCTAATTATTTATTTGCATGCACTTAAGCTAAACTTAGGAGTTCTTTATTCAATTAACTAAGTGTTTTTATGTTAACTGAAGTGAGCACTATTTAGGGTTTTTCTCCTATATAACACTCAACCCTCATTGTAATTATCTCTCGAGCTTTCATATCTTTTTGATAGTCTCTTACTTATGTAGCTTTTTTTTATTGAGGAATATTGCATATATTGTTTGCAGATCTCTTGCGTGGAAGGTTTATTTGTTTTTTGTTTGATCTTGTGGCTTGTAGTTTTGTGGTTTTTCACAATTCTAACATGGTATCAAAGCACGGATTCATCGAACCCCTTCCTGATTTATGAGGTTTTTTGCTTCAACAAGGGTTACAAACTTCAAATTTGAATCCTCTTTGCATTTTTTTGCAAATTTTGGAGCCAGACTTTTTTGGTGCATTTTGGCACAAAAATAACCTCACCGTTGGATTCACAGCTATCAAGAAAATCAAATGTGGTTTGTGTTTTTCCTGATTTGGATTCCTGATGCCAGATCTGCAAGGGTTTGAAGTAGTTGCCTTTTTTCTAGATCCGGAGGGTAGCTGCCAATTTGGTGCATTTTGGTGTGAAACAGACCTCGCCGTTGGATTCAAGAGGTCAATTCCATGAATTTTGACTATAAATTCACCCTATTTAGGTGTCGGGAGAATCTGCGGAAAAAAAATTGTACAGGGGCCCATAGGACCCCTATACGATTGCCTATACATGACTTTCGAAAAAAAAAATTAGGGTCGACATGTTTTTTTTTTTTTTAAATTTGCATTTCCAAAAAAATCTTTTGGTAGAAATTTTAAAAATTAAAAATTAAAAAAAGTGTTGTTTTTTCAATTAAAAGTGGGGCGGCGTTTTTCATTTTCAAAGGGGTGAATTAAATTGCAAGGTACCACAGGGTACCTACTTGCCATGGAAAGCCCCTGCACCCCAAACACCCGCGGTCGACTTATTTTCTAACACCCAGCGGCCTATTCCCCGAAAGCGTTGTTTTACAGCCCCTCTTTATCATTAGCGGCATTGTTTTCCAGCCCCTCTTTATTACCTCCTCAAAACAATCAAATCAACAACATCGAAACACAACAAACGCAAACCCCTAACAAAAACAACTATCCAAAACACAAGTACACATAGTTGTCGGAACCTATCAAAACCATCATGAAGAAATTAGTTGATTCAAACTTGATAACGCTTCCCAACTTTGAAAACTACCAAGAACCACAAAAGAAGCTATCCTGGTACAACGAGAACGATCTTTGTGACTTTCACAAAATCAAGGGACACAAAATGGCAAACTACATGAGGCTCAAAAATATTATCCAAGACCTCATAGAAAATGACACCATATTTGTCAAGGTACCAGTCGAGAATCAATATCTTAATATATACAAGAACCTTATGCCAGATCATAGCAAAGGGAACAACAAAAAAGATAAAGATTACACAAATGTGCAACATACCTATTCCAATGTGGTCGCTTCTTGCGATAGTGTTATCACCATTGTCACCATCAAAGGGCCTAGAGCAGAGTGTGGAGTCACCACACAACATGCTAAACTCACCATCCAAGGAGTCACATCTTAATCTAGAGCACAACCTACTTTTCCAACATCCAATCCTAGCAAGTATAATCTCTTAGATCAACTTAAGAAGACCCCCACACAGATATCAATCTTAGAACTATTAAGGCTATCCCTCGCACATAGGGAAATCTTAGAGAAAGCTTTGTCAGAGTCATTTGTCCCTGAGGATATTGATACAGATCAGTTTCAAGCTATGGTAGGGCATATCACTAATCATCTTCTCACCTTTTCAGAACAAGACCTACCATCATAGCCATCTCATAACTGTTCTTTGCACCTTGAGGTTGTCATTCATAAAAATAAGGTCAAAAGAGTCTTAGTAGATGGATGTGTTCGTCTAAACATTTGTACCCTCCAGTTGATCAAACACCTTGGATATTCAGAGGACAAAGAAAGCAAAGAGTACCACCATCAGAGTATATGACAACCAAGAGTGGGTATCGCAAGGCATCATTTCCCTACCCATCCAAGTGGGACCCATCATTGTAGAAACTACATGCCAAATGTTAGACCTTGACCTTCCCTATAAAATCCTACTTGGTCGACCGTGGATCCATGCCCTAAAAGTTGTAGCCTTGACCCATCATCAGTGTGTGAAGTTTCCTTTTGAGGGTAGAGAAATTACCATCCATGGAGATCCTGATCCTTTTTACTACTGCAAGAACCTTGAAGCCAAGTTCTATAAGATCCCCTAAATACCCAAGAATGACAAAGGGCCTACACCATCTACCTCATTTGTTGACCCATTATCCCTTGCATCTACCTCAGAAACGAAGATACCTATTGTATAGAACATTCCTGACATCAAAGTAGTAATCTAGGATGATGGTTGTGGGAACTATAGGCTAATGAAGAATACCTTTGTCATAGGAGAGCTACCTCTTTCTCCTCAATCACATGGGAAACCCACATCTAGCAATAAGGAACTCGAAACAATCAAGATGGCAGCTACTACCTTCACCAAGTGGGGGGATTTGAACCAAGAAGATATCAATGAGGAGGATATCTCTACACTCCTCTATCAAGATGAATGACTTGTCCCTGCTCTTCCCATGGAAGATAACAACAAAGGCTTGTAGCTAATGAAGGGAATGTGATACAACAAGAATGAGAAACTAGGACAAAATGATAATGGTTTGCTAGAACCCATAGTTCGTGAGAAACGATTAAAGAATCCCGGCCTAGGTTATATTAATAGCAAGGTCACCCTTATCGGCAAAGGTACTTCCGCTAAATGAGTTGAGGCTTCCTCTTGGTTACCTACATCATGTGATACAACCTTAGATGACTTCCCCCTTGATGTTTCTGACCTATTTGAGAATAACTCCCTCTTCATGATATCCATAACATCCTTTACTCCGAGCGAGCAACCAACTAAAATACACCTAGTATACCCACAATTTATTGACTTACACAAACAAGGACCACTGATTCTAGATTTATTCAAAAACAATGAAGCGATCTCAAAATTCATGGGACTCTGTGACAACTTATCATTGGCAAATCACAAATCAGGTTTTGGCATAGAGCTAGACACAAGGGCGTACTATGGGGAGACGATTGAATCCTTTAGTCACAAAATTGACGAAATACAAATAACATGCAAATCTTTAAGTGAAAATCACACTATGAAACTTTATGATCCTAAAATAGTGAAAAAAGGATCCTAAAATAGTAAAAAAAGGGACGTATATGAAGGTGAAAACCTCTTTGACGTGCCCAAGGATGAGGGATTCAATCTCCCCCTCAGTGCAATGCATCTAGAGAAGTCAGCAGTTTTAGCTGAAAAGGCCACTCTAGTCAATGTAGGAACAAAAGAATCACCCAAGATCACTTTCTATGTTGAATCCTTGTTGGATGAAGAACAAAAGAACCTAGCAGAATTCCTGAAAGAGTGAAGAACCAACTTTGCATGGTCATACAAAAATATGCCAGGGCTTGATCCAAAAGTAGTTGTGCGTCACTTAGCAGTTTATCTTGAAGCTAAGCCAGTAAAGCAGAAATTAAGGAAGATGCACCCTTAGATAGCACTCTTGGTGAAACTTGAGTTATGAAAGCTTCTTGACGTTGGATTTATCTAACCAATAGGTTATCCCGAGTGGGTTTCAAACCTTGTACCAGTCTCAAAACCCACTAGGGGCATCAAAATATGCACATATTTTAGAGACTTAAACAAAGCATGCATGAAGGATGATTTCCCTCTTCCTAACATCAAACTCATCGTGGACTTAACAGCTGGGCATGAAATGCTATCACTCATGGATGGTTTTCAGGCTACAATCAAATCATGATCGCCAAGGAGGATCAACACAAAATTGCATTCACTTGTCCATGGGGAACCTATTGCTGGAACATGATGCCATTTGGGTTGAAGAACACAAGAGCTACCTATCAGAGAGCAATGACCTTCATCTTTCATGACATGATCCACAAGAAAGTCGAAGATTATGTGGATGATATTTTGGCCAAATCAAGGAAAAGAAGTGAACACATACAAGTCTTAGGACCCATCTTTGACAGACTTGAAGAGTACAAGGTACAATTGAATCCAAAAACGTGTCTTCGGGGTAACATTAGGGAAACTTCTTGGCTATATCATCTCACAAAGAGGGATATAAATTGATCCAAAAAAGGTAAAGTCCATCCTTGACATGGAACCACCACAAATACTGGAGTAGATGAGAGGATTACAAGGAAGATTACAATCCATCAGAAGATTCATAGTACATTTATCAAACAAAATCCACCCTTTGTCACATCTTCTCCATAAAGGAATAACTTACAAGTGGTATGAGAAGTGTGACAAAGCTTTCCAACATATCAAGGACTATCTATTGACACCTCCAGTGCTCATGCCACTGATACCAAACAAACCATTGATCATGTATATCTCAACAATATTAGCAGCACTAGGTGCTCTTCTAGCACAACATAATGAAAATGGAAAGGAAAGAGCTATCTGTTACATCAATAGGACCTTGGTAGGCTATAAAATGAACTATTCATCCATTGGGAAAGCATTCTTACCAATGGTTTTTGCTTCAGAAAATTTTTGACATTACATATTGTCACATCAAGTCAAGCTTATTGCAAAGATCGACCCATTGAAATACCTATTATAAAAAGTAATGCTCATTGGGAGAATGGCTAAATGGGTGATGATCTTGACAGAATTAGACATAGAGTATGTGGAACGCAAGGAAATCAAAGGACAAGTGATCATAGACCAACTGACAGAGGCACCCATTGATATTTGAATTCCCTGACGAATCAATGTTCCTTGTCAATCTAACAAATCAGTGGAAGATGTACTTTGATGGATCATTCACCCAACATGGATTAGGAGCGGGCATTCTTTTCATCACCCCTCAAGGTGATTACATCCCAAAGTCATACAGGTTATCATTTTCGTGCAATAACAAAATTGTTGAGTACAAAGCCTTAATCATAGGTCTAAGGATAGCACATCAATGGCAAATACAAGAGATGAAAGTCTATGGAGACTCACGGCTAGTTATCAACCAAGTCAATGACGACTATCAAACTAAGGATGACAAGCTTACTCCTTATAAGAAGATGGTAGAGAGTCTTAAGGAATTTTTTATTGACATAACTTTTGAGAAGATTCCTCGCATGAACAATCGAGCAAAAAATGCTATGGCAACGATAGGTTCATTATTAGACATGTCGAACAATGTCCTCCAATGTGAATTCTTGGTAGAACAACTTCTCGTACCGACTTTTGAAATTCGTGAATTTGAACTTGTGTGCATCATCGTTGGTCTTGGATCCTTATGGTATCATGAAATATTCACTTACCTTAGCCACAAAACCCTCCCCCTCGATATCACCTCCAACCTTAAAAAAGACCTTTGTCAAAAAGGCATCCCAATTCATGATCCTAGGCTATACCCTATACTGCTGAAGCATTGAAGGGACATTACTAAGATGTCTTAACCAAGAGGAAGCCTTGACTGATTTAACAAAAGTCCATGATGGCATATGTGGGTCCCATTCTAGTGGTATGACTTCAGCTAAGAAACTATTGAGGATGGGGTACTATTGGCCAACCATGGAAAAAGAAGCCCATCAGTATGTGCAGAAGTGTGTCCAGTGTCAACAACATGGAGATCTGGTTCATGCTCCAGCTCAGGAATTGTAACCAATGGTCACACCTCGGCCTTTCTCCTAGTGGGGGCTTGACCTCATAAGAAAGATCACTCCAACCTCATCCAATGGCCACAAATTTATCATAATAGCCACTGAGTAATTTACCAAGTGGGTTGAAGCCATTTCGATGACTTACATAATGGGGAAGCAAATTTCTAAGTTTATCCTGAATTACCTAATCTTTTGTTATAGTGTTCCACAAATTCTTATCTCAGACAACGTAACACCCTTCAAGAATCAAGATGTGAAAGAGCTATGTCAAAGATTCAACATCCAACACTGATTATCTACTCCATATTACCCTAGGGCAACAGTCAAGCTAAGGCTATGAACAAAACCATGCTAAAAATCCTCAAGAAAATAATCAATAAAGTTGGTCGTGAATGACATCTATAGTTGAATCCCACTCTTTGGGTATATCAAACCAGTATGTGCACTCCTACATGTGCAACCCTATCCTCCTTGGTCTACGGATCAGAAGCCATCTTGCCTATTGACGTTGAGCTCCCATCACTGCTAGTGTCTTTACAGAACCTGATCACCGGTGAAGAATACAAAGTATCTCGGCTAAATGAGCTAGAATTATTGGATGAGTGTCGTCTTGGCGCCCAAAATCACTTGCAAGTATATCAAAATTGACTGAAACGAAGCTATAAAAATAAGATCAAATATTGGTCTTTCCAGGTAGGGGATCTTGTCCTAAAACAAAATCAAAAGAATCTTCTAGATCAAGACAATAAAGGAAAGTTTGAGCCTAATTGGTTGGGTCCCTTTCTCATCATAGCAAGTTATGGATTGGGAGCATATCAATTGTCAAAACTTGAGGATGAACCCTTGTTTCTCGATCAACAACTTACATCTTAAAAAAAATTGTGCCTAGTTTTGAAGGGTGTAAATCTGAAAATACAAAAAAATAAAAAAAATGATCAAAATCCAAAAAAAAAAGAAAAAAGGATTGAAAAAAAGTAAAGGAAAAAATCGTCCTCTAATGAAAACCACTTCGATGGTGCTTTGGGCAAGTACCTTGGTGAAAACCTGGCAAATAGGCACCTCGTGTAAATAAAGAACCTCCATCCATCTGTGGCTCTTTATTCTATCATTCTTGGCATCCTGTCCATCCATCACATCCGTCATCCTATTTATTCCATCATCCATCTACATCCTTATCATATCTTGATGTTGTGAAGTATCGTATCCCCTTTAGTACTACTTGGCATGTTCCTAAGGTCAATTTGTCCTACCTATATTGAGGTAGTCTATTATATCACATTGGGGGCAATTTAGTCAGGATCAGATCGAGTTCTTGTATATTTTAAGGTTATTGGAAATCTTATCAAAAATCCCAAAAACAGTTGTAAAACGTTCATCAGAAAATCTAAAAACATCCAAATTTTGTACAACTAAAATCCAAAAACATTCAAAAAATTGTAAATTCAAAATCCAAAACATCCAAAACACATCAAAAATCCTAAAAAGGTCAAAACATCAAAAATCCAAAAAAGTACCTTGTTGAACTACAGGTCTCTGAGCTTGAACGTAGGCATGGCCATCATTGATGTGCCCCCGAGACACCCTAGGTCATTCCTTTAGGAGTTCGTCATAATAAACTGACATTCCATCAACTGTTCATGTCTCATCTTCAAATAAGTCGAGTCAGTTGAACTACGTGGTCTTTGTGTGTATAACGTAGGAAAGGCTTATCTTTGATCAACCCCTGAGGCCCCTAGGATAGGTCTTTTAGGTTAGGTTCTTGGTCAAAACTCTTATAAAATCCCTAAACATCCAAATATCGAAAAATCCCTAAACATTCAAATATCAGAAAAATCTTAAACATTTGCAAAATATCAAAAAAATCTTAAACATTTGCAAAATCTTGAAAAAGCCTTCAATATTTGAAAACTTACAAAACACAAAAACATTTGAAAAATGAAAAGCCCAAAACATTAGAAAACATTGAAAAACCCTAAACAATCTCAAATAATCTAAAAACTAAAACATCCACATAAACTTTCAAAAAGACTAAAAACAACTTCAAAACATTTTCAAAATACCAAAAACATTGACGTATTCCAAAAAAATCCAAAACCATCCATCCCATTTCACTTTCACCCACAATAAACCTTCATCCATAATAAATCGACCATCCCCTTCAACCTTTGGTAAAACAAATAGAAAGCAAGTATAGCAAGTCGTAACGTGAGAACCTAATTGTCAAAATCTAAAGTCTAAATCATAGGTAAATGTGTCAGTGGAGTTTTTATTAACGACTTATCATAAATCTCATCATCATCCTACATCAAACCATCTGATCAACATGTCCTAGGATGTATCCTTCCTGCAATGGACATCAGCATTAGAAATCACCTTAGCTAAATTATACTGGCAAGAGATATAGATAACACTAACTGTTTGTCTTTGATCTTTTCTTCTGATTTATCTTAATGACCCATTCTGAGGACCTCTATCAAAATGATTTAGATAGAAAGGTATTCTTGTAAAATAATCTTGGGGCATACTTGCTTAGTTGTGTGTAGGGAGGTTGTTTGGAGTAGATTGTTAACTATTGTGTATGCTTTGGTCCAATGTATTCTAAACTACTAAACTACATTCCGACGAGGTTTTTGTATGTCAAGGTGCAAACAAGAACTATCCTATCTATTTGCAGAGTCAAATTTCATTATACTAGATACAATGACGTCCTAGTTATCAATACCTTGATGCATCGTGTCTATGTGTTATATCAAAAATAAGGAACGAAAAAAATCCCAATCCCAAGATATGAGTAAATCATCATCATCATCATGCATTTTTCATCACCATCTCTAATAAAGTCTTGGTAGATCATCGACTTGTTGGATCTTTTGAGGCAATCATCAAAATCAATGGTCAAACGTAACATGTTTCCTCTATCTTCTCTCCATGCTAACCTGGTATCATGACAATCAACAAAAACATCATCAATGCATCCATCTTGCATTCACAAATCATCAACATGCATACATCTCACATCATCACAAACATATCATAATAAAAAATAATCCACTGCATCACATTATCATTTAAGTTATGATGAATAATATAGATTTGTTATTCTAAGCATCTTAAAATCGTTGCATACATATCATAAACATACATCGCATTCTCATATCATAAACATGAACATCTGCATTATCCATACATTAATCCATATGCATACATCGTCATATCATAAAAATGTATAAGAAAATACACAAAAATAAATACATCCATATCATTTTCATAAGCATAACATTTGCATATCACATCATCCATCCCTTAACATGTCATAAAAAGATACTGGAAAGGAAGTGCATCCATCCATTTCATTACATTACATCACATATCATCACATATCACATAAGCATATATAAGCATCACATCACATCAACATCAAATGCATCCATACATTCATAAGGAATGAAATAAAAGAACACATCGCATATCGAATCTGTATCATATCATATATATATCAAAAAATTAATGTCATGGTACAATATTTGAGTTCGTGTATGTATATTGATCAAAAATACAATATCCATGAGGCTATCAAAAGGGATCCCATGAATGTATATATGTATAAAGAATTGTGCAATAATAATAAAAATGTATGTACAAGCAAGCTAGACCTGATGGTTGCTCCCCACACTAGGTTTTCTCTCTGCCTTTCCAAACCCTTGGGGTAGCATTTTACCTTTGTCGAGAAATCAACCCAAAATTCAAAATTTCTACTTGATTTCTCGAAGGGACAGGGAACCAACTTATTCCTTCCATTGGAGCATCTAAAAAATATAAGCAACAATTTTTTTAATCCGAAGGGCATCGATCTTTGAACCAAAGTAGTAGGTTGTCTCTTTTCCTTTCTAGACCCTTGGGGTAGCATTTTACCTTTGTCGAGAAATCAACCCAAAATTCAAAATGTCTACCCAATTTCTCGAAGGGACAGGGAACCAACTTATTCCTTCCACTGAGGCATCTAAAAAATATGAGCAGCAATTTTTTTAATCCTAAGGGCGTCAATCTTTGAACCAAAGTAGCAAGTACCTCGCTTCAAAGAGGGGAAAAATGTAGACACTAAAAAATGTCTTGAATGATATCATGCACTCAAATTAGGTATACTAACATCATTTCCTCCTAAAACCCATCATATTTTTGCTCAATTGATTAAATTGTCTAGCTATTTAATTAATTGCATCATCTTCATCCATTAACCTAACCGATTTAATTAGGTTAATTCACCCCCTTCCACGCTAACATTTCATCTCATTAAAATAAATAAATCAAACTATTTAGTTTAAATCCCTAAATATTCTTATTTAATTAAATAACCCTAAGTTATATAATTAAATGTCATTCCACCTTTTCACCATTCATTAAATCATGTTATTTAATGAATATTATTTAATTCTTCTAATTCACCTAATTGCATAATTAATATTATTTAGCTATCAATTATCTAATAAATCTAATTTCCTCCCACTTGCAATGGAATATTCCTCCTTTGCACATTCCTCCAAAAAATGGAATATTCCCATGGAATATTTGTTTGCACAATTTAATTTAGTTTTAATTAACTAAATATCCTTTTTCCTCACCCATGAGAATATTCCAAAGAATATTCTCTCTCCTCGCTCATTTGAAAAAGGAGAATATTCCTTTTTCTCAACAAACTTACTTAGCTTCATATGCAAGTTACCTTGTAACTTCTTGTGCAAGTTAACTTTTGACCTCTTGTACAAGTCAAAAGTGTGTTTGTTTGGACAAAAGCGAACCCTTGATTAAATCTCATCTTGCATTCTCATCCATTGATGAGAATCCACGATCCATGCCTCCGACTTCTTTCATCCTTGACCATTGATTAGCCTTTTTTATCTCAACCCTCCATTTCTCATTTGTCCTCTTATAAATAGGTTACTATTTTGAGACAAATGGATCCATCTTTCAAAAGAAAACTTATGTTGTTGAAATCATTCACACACTCATATTTAACACACATTTAACCTCATTTTAGCTTATTTCAATTGCATCATATTAGCTTAGCTTTCATTAATGGCTTCCATGATCACATAATGCATCCATTTAGCTTGTTTATTAATTAGGGTTTGAATCTTTTAGCTTAGAATCCACTTATATTAGCTTAGCTTTTGCATATCTAGATCATTTTTAGCATAACATTATATTAAACTAGCTTGCATCATGCTCATTTAGATTAAAATCATATTTTCATACACATCTCACAACCATTCCATCAGTTTTCTTCAATAAAACTAACTAGGGCAAGCTCATTTATCCACGGGATTGGAAAAGGGTTGTCGTTTCACATCAACGCGACACCACTCCCCCAATAGGATAAGTTTCAATGGATTAGATTAGAGGTTTTTCAAGCTTTCGTATTTTAGTATGTTAGTTTCAATGGCTTATTGTCTTTGTTTTAAATTGAATGATCTTTATTGGATTGATGTTTAGTGGCATAACTATACTTTGTATCATCATTGATCAAGTGTAGTTGGCCCTTACTAATTCGTCGATCATAGATAGTTATACCAAAAAATTGATAGATGTGTCATTCTGAGACATAGATGCACCAATATCTCCTACAATTGCACCACTTCTTGACAAATACGCCAATCTACCCAAAACAACAAAATTTGCAGAAAATAGAGGTACCCTAATTCGAGAGATAAATTTGTTATTCTAGGGTTAGAAACCTACAAAATTACAGTCAATAATCAAGAAGAAAACACCAAGGGGAACAGGGAACAAAAAACAAACAATGAATAAATTAAATCTTTATCCCTAAAAACCCAGTAAGTTCTCTGCTACAGATGTGTCGTTATGTGCAACAAATGCGCCACAACCGAGCACAAATGTGCCAAAAGAGGGTAAAATTGTGCCAAAGTAAGGTATAGATGCACCAAATTGGAAACAAATGTTCTAAATTGAAAACAAATGCGCTAAACTAGGGACATAGGCACCAATACGACCTGTAACTACTAAAAACATGAAACACACAAAAAAACATTACAATTTAAGGACTTGGAGGTTCCATTGAGTGTGCCAAAATGTATGACCTAGAAAATGACAGTGAATTCAAATAACAAACAATAAATAAGACAATTCACAATCAAATTCAATAAAAGATCACTCTAATGAAGCATAAAGGAAATCACATAAAATAGATACTGTAAACCTATGTGACTCCTTTGTTGAGCTCCATTATACTCCTCTTTGGACCTTGGAGAAAAGTGTAGTGATAATTGCTCTCATATTTTTGTAGCACAAATCACTTAGGGCAATATACGTATAGTTTCTTTGCAATGATGAGAGAGGAAGAATAGATGATAGGATGGTTCAATTTATAGATATTTGGTGATACTAATCAATGGTTGAGATCGAGTGTGGGAATGAAGAGATCAATGGCTCAAATTGTTTGAGAAGAATTGATGGATAGTTAAATGAGTGCATGATTTCAGCTAATTATTCACATGGGTTAGTTAAGAGAATTGATTGAACAGTGGACTAAAAGTGAGTCTCGATCAGCTAATGAGGTGGAAAGGCATGGGTAATTAATAATTAATAATTAATTACATGTGCAAATGCATAAATAAATAAAATAATTTATTTTATTTATTTTTAGGAGAATAATTATGGAAGAATAAATGAATAAATTAAATAATTAAAAATAATTATTTAATTGGAGAAGTGGAAAGATGAGAAATTAATTAAATAATAATGAATTATTTAATTAATGTAGATAAGAGGAATAATTAGTGAGTCAATTAAATAATAAAAATTAGTCAATTAACGTAGAGGAATAAGTGATAATATGATGAATTAATTAAATTCCAAAATTATTTAATTAATATTAGAATTAGAGGGAAAATTTTGAAATTTGAATAATTAAATAATTATTTAACTATTGAAGATGATTTTGGATTAATTAAATAATACAAATATTTAATTAAGATTGGAAGAATAATTAGTGTGATGGAATGACGAAAAGCGTTAGTCAATTTTAAGTCTACACTAACAAATCATCATTAGACTGCCATGTTGACCCATGTAATTTTGGGCATTTACAACTACACCCCATGAAATGAGAAGATCAACATGAGATGTGCTTGGTTTGGAACCCAAGGTTGAAGCTTTACATACTATGGTTTTTATTTATGTTCAATGGAAAAGTCTCTAGGGTTTGAAGCTTTAGTATCATTTTATATATCTATCTTCCCTTTTAAAGTTAGGGATGTTACTAGGGAATGTAAGAAAAAAGAATATAAATCCACTTAGTTATCCCTAAAAATGATTTGAGCTAACTATATGTTTTTCATTAAAACAAGAGCTTTATTACAAGGTAAGTACATCCGTGATACTGAAAATACATTTTTTAGTGTTTCTCCACATTTCTAAAATCATTCTAGATAGGATGATTCCTTGCCTTTTTTGAAATATAAACACATTTCTTTATGATTTTTACTCACAACCCATGAGTGTATCTTTTTTTACATTAACAATTTTTTTTTTTATGATTATAGGTTTGATTCATTGTTTAAGCTTTATGGTCAAATTTATAGGTGGTGCATTCTCATTTTGAATTTGTTGAGACTATTAGTTATCACTCTACTAAGATATAGACTAGGTCCCACAAAAACAAGACCAAGAAGATTTTTAGTTTTATATTTTCTATCTCTTGGTACCTATCATTTGATAACATGAGATGATTGTGTAAGGATCCTTGTTACAATCCTTAAATTATTGAATAGATAACTATTGAAATTTGATGATATTAAAACTAAGTGACTTTCTAGCTACAAGATACGATTGTTTATATTTATGGACAAAGACCAAGTATTGAGATACTTACCATTCTAGTAAATAAAGACAAGAAAAACTTTGAATTGTTTTGATTGGAGGTAAAAAATGGGTTTTGAAGGGGCCCAGAACCCTTTACAAAATAAAGCAGATGATAAAAAAAGAGAACAACATTACGTAGCAATCAACCCAATGACAACGAACCAATAGTTAAAAAGCAGCCAAAAAGAAGGTAGCCAACCAACAACACTACATATTGTTCAGAATCTCTACAACTTCCATTTCAGTAGTAGCCATCTTCTACGCATTATCCACAGTATTAGACACCTATATACCTGAGGCCCCAGCCTAAGCTTTCATTATATTTTTATTTCTGACCCCTGGCCCACCAATTTTTACCTCACCACTCAAAACACTACCTTTTATAGCACCCTTTTCACCAGCACAATCCACATCCAGTAGCTTACCCTCAACATTAGTATTATCAACAAACATAGTATCCTTTCTCTTTTTTGCAATAATCACAGGGGAGATCACCTTGGCAGAATCTGAAATGCCCAAAACCTTAGATACATCTCCACTCTTCATCACAACATTCCACATTTTATCAAATTTATCCTCAAGGGATAAGATTCGTCCTTCCAAATTCTATTTCAAATTGATGGTTTCCTCCACCACAATATTAGCCATAGTATTAAGAGAATCCATCATATTATCAATTTGTCTTTGGACAGAAGGTTCCTTAGCCTTACTAGCAACACCTCTAATTCTAGCATTGGTCCTATTAATCTCATGGAAGAACCACTTAAAAAGTTTAAACAACACATTAGCACTCTCACGGGCTGAGCCCAACACATCAGACAACTCCTCCCTATCAAAGTTTTCAATCCGTTTCCCCTGAAAAACGTCCTCATCAAAAGAACTAACATGAACCTTATCAACAAAACTATCCTTACCTTTGTCAGCAGAGACATGAGTCTTCATCTTTCAAATGGAGCTAGCAATTTCCTCCGCAACAACCTTCATATTCATCATCCTATCCACATCCACTTTGCTATTTCCCACAACATGTCCTCCACCCACATCCCTTTCCTTCCCTTGCTTTAGCATCCCAATGTCAGCACTCAAAGAGGCCTCACCAAAGATACCTCCAACCAGGGAGAGAGGGAAACCCTTCTCCAGGAATTGGCCATCAATTCTCAACACCCTTCTCTTCTAGCTCCCCTCCTCAGTCTCTTGCACTTGTATAGTCACTGGGGGAAGAGAGGAAGCTTCCCCATAAAGTTAATTTTTGTCCTTAACCCCCTTAGAAAGAACATTTGCTACCAACTCGTCACTGCAAGTCGTATAGCCCTCTTTATCATTTGGCTTCCTTTTCCCAGTCTTACCTGAAACAGGGAAAATGGGACCCTCCTCAAAAGAGGCATAAAAATCCAGGACATAGTCAACATCATCATCCCTAACAGACTCATAATATTTACTCAAAATAAGCCTCCTCTTCTTAGATTTTTACTAACCCCTTTCCTCTCATGATTCCATCCCATAACCCTCCTGAGGTTTAGCAATATTTTCCTTCAAAGACATAAGAGTTTTATGCACCTCATGAACTTTGACATGTTCATAGATCAGGAAAATTAACCCCACATGTAGGACAAGGTTCTTGGGTTTTTTCATATGATCCTTAATCCTTGAGTCAAGTGACATCAACAAATAGTAAGGAAAGGAAACCCATTTCTTATGTTGAAAATGGTTAAGCAAAAGGAAATGGTAAATGCTAATCATCGTATACTTGCCTTCCAAGGTGACATACCTCATAATCTATTCAACCACATCACGCCACAAAAATTTCAAGGAACTCCTCTGATAACCACTACTCTTTGCCATTTTCAAATTAGCAGCCTCATTCCCTTTAAAGAAAATAGACATCGCAGACTGCAATTCTTTTTTGTCTCTAAACACCTTCATACCCTGCATAGCCAAGCTTGTAATTTGGGCTATGAATTCTTCATTAACCACAACTTCCCTACCACCCAAATTCAAGGTTCTCTCATTCCACCCTTAAGAAACCAAATCGGTGACCTGGGGATTGTTACCATGCAGTTTCTCCATATACAGAGTTAAGCCACCCTTCTTTAAAATCTCCCACACCTCCTTCCTCTGCTTAGCAGAAACACAAGACTTAGGCTAAATGCAGTTTTTGTCCCCACCCATCACAAAAGACTTAAAAAAAAAATCCAAGCACACAACAGAAACCTTAGGAGACTAAGACAAACACCACCCAGAGCAGAATTAAACAACAGAAGACTCTAGAAACTAAGGCGAATATCACCCAGAATCTGTGTGAAGCCAGCAAAAGGATAGATATGCAATAATGAATTTGAACTCCAGTCCTTGTGAAAGTCGTCCCCCATACTCATAACTTTAACATCCTCGTTCATAACATTCGACCACGTGAGTAAGGACATACACCCTTCAATGCAAACTAAGGCCGGCTTAAGATTAGCACTCATTATTAATAATAGTCATTGCTTCAAAAGGAATAGGATCATTTAAATCCCACTCCTTTCTTTCTCTAACACCAAAGTTAGCGAAGAAATCAACTAACATATTTCCCTCTCAATATATGGGAGATATAAACATTATCAAAGGAATTGATAATTTCAATGGAGTCCCTGACCAAGGCATCAATAGTCCAAGACAAAGGTGAGGCATTCTTCAAATTGTTTATAATATTCAGAGAGTCACCTTCCAACCAGACCTTCCTATACCCTTTTCTTTGAGCCAATTTGAGTCCATGATAAAATAAATTTGAGAGTGGTACGTACATCTAAACTAAAAAGAATCTTGACTATCTTAACTACTTGCCATGGTTATGTGCCATGAGAGAGGGTTTTGTCAATTTCTTGATAGATTTAAGGTTAACCATAAAATAAATAGATGTCCTCATTTTAGATCTTGTTTGATTATATCTCTTTGGCTTGGAATGAATATAGTACTACCTTAGAGAAAAATAAATACCTCAAACTTTTGAAGACTATATACACTACAATGTGAAAATGCTTGTAGAAAATTAAAAAGTATAGTTCTTAATCAAATTTTGTCACAAAAGACCATGACCTACAGTCATGAACACTATAATGCTTGATATTGTAACATTCATATATTTTTGTGATCTTTTTACCATTATGGGTGAACTAATACTAATTGGTACTATGGAAAGTTGAGTTTAGACTCATTGTATATATGGCATTGTCTATAAAATATCTTTATGTTTTGAATATAAATAAAAATTCATGCTAGAAAGAGTATTAGGTACCTCTATTTTGAATATATGAAATCTATTATATCACTGTCTTCTAATGAATGCATACTATTATTAGATTCTTGTATTAGTATCATTTATCTCTACTACAAAGGTATGGATATTTTTGACTTAGTATTATTTCTAGCAAGAACTCAATAAATAGTTGGGGAACATAAAATATTGTTTAGATGCCAAGATGCATATGATGAAGAAGCCTTAAGTCTTGGGAAATATTTCAATTCATTCCCTAATAATCCTTCATATGTAGGGGTTTCAACTTAACCCTTCCTTTAATAATCTTAGGGTATTATGATTGATATATAATGTTGGCTAAAATGTTTATATGATTTGGTAAAAGTTGTTACCTTTTAGAATCTACATATAAAATGAAACCCAATGACTTTATTTTAAAAGGTATTCTATTTCAACATAATCATTTTAGTGTGGTTGGTGAAGAAGTATATGATTGGTTCAAAGACTAAGCTAGAAGAATACTTTGCTATTAAAATTGCCCTTGGCTCTAACAGTGCTAAAAGAATTTCATTGCTACATGAGAGAAAGATTCTAGGTACTATATTATCGTTTTATCATTTGATTTCTTAGATAATATTGTGTATCTTTTTGAGAAAACCTAAACCAAGATTTTTGCATAAAATTTATGAATTTTAAATTGAAATAGACAATCAAATAGAAATTTGGTATAGTCATACGTAATATTCAGAGCATGAAATTGTTGTAAACATGGTATCTTTTTGATGGTCCTTGTTATGTGTGTGGGATAAAAAATAAATTAGTGGTAAATTCAATAACTTCCTATAATGCTCAATGTGGTAGTGGTAAAGAAATACATATATTTTACAATCTCAACAAGTTATCATCTCTATTAGTGATTTTCTTTGTAACTATAAATTTGTTTAAATTTTGTATGATATTGATATTATTAAATGATATAGTATAGGTTAATGAGGTTTTTGGTAACTCATCATGGATGGACTGGAATCAAATTTAAATATTGTTGCTAGTAATGGCATAAGAAGTTAGCGTAATCAATATGTTTATCAATCCATAACCAAGTAAAGTAAGTAGATCATAACATCTATTTTAAAATTTAGATCGTTTACATATTGCAAATAGTTCCTAGTAGGTTTCACATTAAGTAAAATATTATATAGAAGTTTTGATGTATTTATTTTAGAAATAGTGCCAATGTCAAATAGTTGATACTCATATTTTCCTATGCTTGATATCAAGGTGGATTTTAAGTAATTAAAACTATGATATTTTAGATACCTCTAATATTGGAAACATTACATGTAGAGGTATATTGAGAACATATCAAGATGCGTGTATTTATGCAACCATTTGGGAAGTTTTGTTGTAATTTACAAGAATCATAATAAGTTTCTTTTTAGTGTCATTGTTACCCTCCTTTTCTTAGTGCAACACTGCAATTTACTATATAACTATGGAATAGTATTGGGTATTGAGGTATATGTGTTTGCATTAGAAACCATTTATTCAAAAAATTATTGGATCAAGATTCCATCTATAGTCTTGTGTGTTAAGGAGAATAACATGCGACTCTAATCCTATTTGGAAGTGGGTATGTAAGTAGTCCTTAGGTGAAGAATACCCTTGTGACTCAAGTTAGTAGAGGAGGTGTTTAGGAAATAGCTCCAAGGTTTGGGGTTGTTCATAAATTTTATCAACCCTACCTCTTTAGTATGCTTCAACATGAGGCTGAAATTAGTGTCAGATGACTATGAACTCAACTTTCCAATTAATATGTTCCTACTATATAGGTATGAGCCAATAAAAGTAAATTAACCATCACCAATCTTATCTTCTCTAAGGTTTGTTGTGTTTGGATTTCTAAAATCTACTCCAATCTTGGATGAAATTTTATAGTCACTATCATCATGGTATGTCTCAAAGGTGAATACATGAAAATGTATGGTTTGAGAAAACCCATGATCTATTGAAGCATGGCTTGAAACTATAAAGTTTTCATGGTTATATCTATAATGAAAATTGATGGCCACAATAGCATTTGGACCATTATAAAGCTTCCCCTTCCTTTCTTGAGGTATTTTTCTTATGGAATTATGAGCAACTGAATGGAGTGGATGGTCTTGACAATTGTTATTTTGTGAGTATATATTTTTCATGTATGTGTGATAAAATAAAAGCCAACTCATGTGGCTTCAATGTGTTATTTGTGTATTAATTGTTTCATCCCAAAAAACTATAGGATCATGTGTATGGGTTAATGGATCACTCTATGTGGTACTATAACTAGGTCAGTAAATCGAAGGTTTATGAATCCTTAAGATACCTCAATTACATTTATTTGGTTATAAGATGACCTCACATTAGAAATGAGTTTGATATAGGTGCAGTTTAGTTGACTATCACTAGTAGCATGCATGTGACAATTGATAGGAGTTAACCATTATGTCTTAGAGATTAAGCAACATTCACTAGTAGCATGTAGGTGAAGGATGTTAGGAGCTACTCGTGGTATGACAAGGTTTAGCCAATTTTCACTAATACATGTAGGTGATATATGTCAAAGCTACCTCATACGATGTTGGATTAACTTTTTCCAAGAGCATGGAGGTAATAGATGTAAGGATCCATCAATTTAAAATATTTAGCAAGCCATGGAAATATTATTAATGGCCTCATGTATTGTGTGTTTTTACATTTATGCCCTTACTGATGTTGACAACAAGAAGTATAGGCCTCTTTTCCCATCATCATAGTTGATAGTGAACTGACAAAAAGGATGGGATCCATGGTGTAGTATGGGATGCACTAACATTATTTTTCTAACTATGATGTACTTAAGGGTGTGAAACATAAAAAAATGTAATGGTTGATGATGATGGGGGAATGATGTTCTAACTGTAAAGAACCTAGGATCAATTCCACTTTTTCAAAGGTTTCATTAGGATGCAAATCCACAAGATGCAAAGATTGACTTTCAACCTCAAAGGTGATCCAATCAGATCTGGATCTTATCATTTTGAGACTTAGAAATGAATTGGAAAATGATTTGGAATGATTAACCTAATTGAGCTATATGACTTAATATGAAAATGAAATATCTTGGAAATACACAGACTGAAACTATAGATTGTAGGTGGATCTGGGAAGTGTCGAATGATGTGTACCTATCAACAAAAGTTAGATATGACATGTGTAGAGGGACTCAGTCGCCCTTGGGTGAATGGATTTTTGATTATGAGTGTTGGAACAGATTTTGTAGTCCTCTAATGCTAGATCTAAGCTCCTAATTCCAAGTTGTATAATTGTTGGAATGTCATCAGTGAATTATGTAACTGAGTTTTTGTGGCTTGAAAACTTTGATGACAATAAATACAACAATAGAAAATTTGCCTTCAATCTTTCCTCAATCCTCTTCAAACCTATAACCTATACATTCAAAGAGATAAAATGTTGGGTCATTTAGGGGCTTGCCTCAGTCAAACCCCGTGTAAGTGTTTCCACTTCCACAATGGCAATGCCAATGATAGGAATGATAATTGAAAGGAAGGAATGGTGAATGAACAAAATTCTACAACTCACCACCCTTCAATGGCTTCCTTGAAGGATTGAAGTCATACACATCTCTTCAAGGATTTTGATCTTGCTTGCTTGAATGCTTAAATGTTTTGGAGACCTACAACAAGTGTTAGCCTTCACAAAACATGAACATGAACACACATAAACTCACATAGAATTTGACATGATGTTAAGATCTTGAATTGCTACAATGAAGCTCTAAAATGTTGCTCTTGACTTGCTCAGTAGTTCTCTTGATCATAAGTTTTCCAATAGATTTCTTTGTTGTTGCTTGTTAGATTTCAAATGATAAAATAACTAGGTATTTATATGCAATTGTACTAATTTCTCGAATATTAGATCCCAAAAGCTAACTCTTGATATTTGAATTTTGGATGTTAAAATGGTACTAACAACATATTTAAATTTGGGTCCTGGCTAAGAAGGGGGACCCATTCCCCATGGGCGAATCGGTCTCGACCCAAATTTCCAAGACACACTTAGTAGGGAGAAAAATAACAATTGGGTGCGTTTATTCAATGCTTGTAATCCTTTGGAAAACGGTGAAAATTAAGTCTTGAAATGCATAATTTGGAAAATTAGGAGCTTATTAAGTCCAATAAATTAGGGGGACAAAACATAATGTGAAATTGTTAAGGGTGACAATTTTCGACACTACAGAGTGTTTGTGAACTAGGTAAAGGGGAAGGTGTATGCAGTAGGGTTGCATCCACTTCCTTTTTGCTAGTTCGTAAATATGTGTACTCATGATGCTTGTATCAGTTGTTCACTCTATGAATATATGATGTGTGTATGAGCTAGTCACATTATGTATTTGTGACACATGCATGAGCTAGTCATACTATGTATATTTGATGTATGCATGAGCTACTCATAGTGTGCATACATTATGCATGCAAGAGTTGATTACTATGTGTTATGTGATGTATGCATGATCTAGTAATTATGTGTATGGGTGATATATGTTGAACTAATCATTATGTGTATATGTGATGTACTTATGAGTTGGACACTATGTAGTTTTATGATCCTACTTTTTGTTAGCATTGTGCTAACATCTATTTGGGATATGCTTGACATCATACTATAGTATATAGATTGAATTTGAATTATGAGCTCAATTAATAGTTGTGATTCAAAAGAGTGGTTGGAGATCTTATCCTAGTTGAGTGAATGAAGTCATTCTATGTTTGGTGTGTGAACTACGAAGCCTTTGATTTTAGAAAAGGAGTATGTAGGTAGGACCTTTTCAAATGAACCCTAGAGGAATAGATTTAGGTCTAAGGATTTGTCCTGGTATACAAGCCTATCATTTTTAGTGCAAGAATGTAATATTGTGGCACAAAGTTATCATTTCTATGGTTTGGTAAGGTTGTGAAGCTAACACTTTTAAATTGAAAAGAAGTTGCTTGATTGATTAAAACGTACTTGAAATGTATGAAATTGATTAACAAAAAAATTGGTAGTAACCAAAGGTGTTTATTATAGGAACATAATCCCTATATTCTTACCACCTATACACAACAAGAAATAAGCAAGCTCGAAAAGGGAAGGTTAAATCTATTTAAACATGATTTCAAATTAGATAAAAAATGATAGTTCAATTATGAAGAATTCTCTCTTTTACTTGTCCTCCAAATTTTATACTTTAAATTCCATTCTTAAATAATAGCCCAATCCATTTGATACTGAAAAGTTTATATTCATTCTTAAATATTGACCTAATTCATTTGGTATTGCAAGAGTTTAAGGTTTGGCTTGATAGTTTACATGGTTAAGCTATTTTTAAATTTGATATAGGTACATGTATATGCATATGGTAGAGATTATCATGTCAAATATTTCACTTCAAATTTGAGATTTTGTAAAATGTGGCAGAAAAAAGAATCAAGTTGTTAAAAGAAAAATAGATTATAGAAACACATAATGAAGCACAAAATGAAATGTTACACATTACATGTCACACTCACATGGAGGAAAATTGAAAGAACTATCTTGTACTTCCCAAACAATGAAGAAATTCTCCTCACCACTCTACAAAGGAAAGAGCACTTCTCATCCCATGATAGAAGAAATGAATAAAACAAATGTTGTTGGTAGGTGTGGGGAATAAGCTTATCTTTCCTGTTGAAAGCTGAACCACATACTACATCAGGCTTGATATTGTAGAGCCTAGATCACCATATGATACAGTAGGAACTTATTCAATAGCATTTGGGATGGGCATAAATGCCAATGTCCACTAAATATCACAAGAATGTTATGAACTGTAACTAGTAGTTTCCCCAACCTTAGACATCAACATTACAAAGGAATTTGATTAATTGTAGAACCAACAAACTTAAAATGAACTTCTTGAGGCAACAAACGATAATTGATACCAAGCTCCTCAAAAAAACTCTTCATCTCCAATACAAGTTCAGATCTTCGATTTGATTTCTCAGCCATGTTCTGATGGTTCATTGTGTGCAGTGTATACAAGGCCATTTTCATATTATTCATGTTCTCAATATCTTTTACGAGCACATTATACTTTGGGTGCCAGTGTTGAGGCTTGCTCTCAAAATATCTGCAAACCAAAATTTATATAAAATTTGTAGTTAAAAGAGGTAATTAGAAATAGACAAATATTCTTTAGAAAAGGGAATGATAAACTAATATGGGAAGCCTCAAAGTATGGATAGTATAATGCTAAAGAGGGATATAACTTATTGGCTAACCAAGCAGAAAACAATGACTTAGGCATATCTCAGAAGCTGTTTTGGAGTGGCAAAATAATACCAAAAGCAGGAGTATTTGCTTGGTTAGCAACTAGAAGGAAAATTCTATCAGCAGAAAGATTTAGAAAAATGGGCTTTGAAGGTCCTTCAAGATGTGTATTATGTAAAGCTCGTGAAGAAAGCAACGATCACTTACTTTTGAATTGTCCCTTCTCAACAAAATGTTGGAGATGGCTTTGTGCAAAGTTAGGATTTGTAACGACATTGCCCAATGACATAATTTCCCTATTTCAAAGTTGGCCTATTAGAACCAAGGATGGGTTACTTAGTAGCTTATGGGAGATCAGTCCATCAACGATATTATGGGAAATATGGAAAGAGAGGAACAAGAGGATTTTAACAACAAATCAAAACCAGTTGAATCGGTTATTAATATGATAGAAAGCTCAATTGTGGAAATGATAAACAACAAAATAGCATTAAGACTCGAGACAAAAGGAGACTTTATTGAGTGGGATGGAAAAATGAGGTTCAATTGGACAGGCCTTAAAGTCCCCATGTTCTTTGGGGAAAGAGATAAGAAGAAAGAGAAAACAACATGGAATCCGCCTAAGACTGGATGGTTGAAATTGAACTTTGATGGGGCTTCAAAAGGTAATCCTGGTCCCTCAGGGGCAGGGTGTATAATCAGGGATAGCAATGGTTCCATTAAAGGCAAGATTGTTGTTCCCCTCCAAGAGGATACAAATAACATAGCTGAATTCACCGCCTTATACATAGGGCTGATTGAATGCCAAAAGAAAGGAATTGACAAGATATAATTTGAAGGAGATTCGACTATCACTATCAATGCAGTGAGAACGTCTGAAACACCTAACTGGAGATTTAAAGTCCTAGTAGAAAGAATATTGACAATTCTTGATTATTTTGATTGTTTTACTATTAATCATGTATATAGGGAGGCAAATTTGGAAGCAAATGAGTTATCAAAGCTTGCAGTGGAAGGTAAAGAGGTGAGGTGGTGACAGTAAAGCTATGCTAGATGAACAAGGTCCTTTGTTATTTGGGTCATTTTTGCAAGAGGCAGTTTGTTCCTCTGGCCACAATACTAGTTGGGACTTAATTATGACTACTAGAGCTCTTTCAGATGTTTGTATCATGACAAGAACAATTGCTGTTTTGTTTTGGAGTATAAGCTTATAATGAATATTCTGTAATATAAGATGTAAGATCCTTTGATATTAGAAATACTAATAAAATTTGGCTTTGCCTCTTGCTGATAAAAAAAAAAAAAAAAATTATATAAAATTTCAAAAGATTGAAATTACATTTCTTATGATCAGATCAATCAATGCTGGAGAACTAAAAATGGGGAACTCATAAACCCAAAAACAAAAACAAAAAAATTACTTTGCTATTCTCTCCTTCAGCGAAGCAATCTTTTCCAGTGGGGTTGAAGCATCCACACTGAACTCAACAGAGTCACCCATGTCTGGACTGCGGTAAAAGTTACTAATCGGCTTTGTGGCTAATGCAGAGTTTGGATAGTATACTTTTTCATTGTCATGCTGTAAGAAAACTGTGGTAAGAATGTTCATTTCTTCCACAATCATCTGTAACGGAACAAAGTATGCTCATTTTAGAATTGAGATATTGTGTTTTCATTTGCACACAAATAGATAGAAATCCTATGACATTGTAAGCAAAATTAAATGTTTCTTGGTGAGGATCAACAAAATAAAAAGGAGGGCTGTAGATGCTCCTCTGTCTTTTCGCTTACCTGAACACCATCCACAACACATCGATCCCCAACATCAAAGGGATGCATAACGAATACAAACACAATTGCTTCGAAGATTGTTTTGCAGGTATTGCCAAAGATGAAACCTGCAAGTACCAGCTGAGATGATACCAGTACGATAACATGGGTTGTGACAATGCCCATTACTAGCAGAACCACAACTGTTATGACAATGCTGACCACTGCATTGGCAATTTGGTGCAGCTGTTTGATAGCAGTTTTGGTATCATTCAGAGAATGGGCTAGTGATTTCCTTTCCAAATAAACATTCACCTGACAATCAAATTGAAGACATGCTCAAAATGATGAAAGATGTAAAACAAAATGCCCACATGCCTTCAAACAGAGCACTCTGTTTGTGGCCTTGAGCATCCCAAGCCTGATAAATATTGTAATAATCTAAAATTTTCAAAAAGAAAAGGGAAACGAATGCAAAAGAATGCGTACCACCCAATTCTTGAGAGCTGATTTTCTAATCTTGCCGCTGTCAAGATCTCCTTTAAAGAGGGGAAAGATTGAGGCAACCTCATTCTTCTTCAAGAATCTTAGAAGGCCCTCCTCTTCTATATACCTGAAAAGCGTGGAATCTGAATCAGAAATGAACTGAACTGATATTCTACAAAAACAGAACTGTAAAAGAACTCTAGGGTGGATCCTAACTTTGCTCCTGGCTTCGCAACATTCTTGAAAATGCTCTTTGCTGCAGCAATTGCTTCCAATTCACTTGTGATCTCTTTGTCTTGAGGATGATCATGTTTGCCCATGGATTGGTCGATGGTGTGAGAAATGGTTGAAATGCCAGAGTGCCTGATCACACTGATGAGCCTTTTCATGTTCCAGGCAGAAACATTTTTTGGGTTCATTTTCTGCAGCTGATCCACATTGATTACCTTGGAGGTTTTCTCTCCTCCTTTCCCCCCACCGACACTTTTCCGGCGGCTAACCCCCAAAGTACTACTAAAGCTCACCCGACCTTCTCCTACAGGGGACTTGCTGGGTGATTTAGTTCTTTCATCAGCCAGGCTCAGCTGAATCTCCATAATGGGTGGCCCTGATAGTGTCTCCAGCACATACTGGTGGAAGATGGACTCCTGGATCCTGTCAAAGAATGTGTTAACATGAAAAGTGGAAGCCATAACCTTTATCAGCAAAGTCTTAAGCAACCATATGACTGCTGCCACCAAAAAGGAAGCCAGCAGCCTTGTTATATAAGAAAGTGCCTTGTGGTTCTTAGTAGATCCCTCCACTCTAGGGTCGAACATGAGACTCCAAGCAAGAATCAGCAGCCCAAGCCAAAGACAATTCTGCACGCTCTTTCTAAGCCCATATACAAAATATAGAACCTTCTTCCTCAACATAAAATTCCTCTCCACAAAAAATACTAGAGCACTAATTAGCCATCCTGGAACTAGCCTTCCGCAGAACATGACCAATATCATCAAGCACCATTTCCAGAGCTCCAAACCCCATATCATCCGGTGTTCCAAGGGGCCAACTGTTAGAGTTGAAACCAATGTACTGGTGACCAACACAAAGGCAATCCATTCCAGAAGCAGCCTTATGCCAACCTTATATTTCCTGTACATAATATCTCACAAATAAAAGAATCATCCCAATAAATAAACAAACTTTGTTAAGGACCACAGATCAGTTTGGCCTAAGGGAGTTAAAATCGATCTTCATCAAATATAAAATCAGACAATGAAACATAGCCAAGGAAGTTAATTTGAAAATAAAAATAAAATTAAAGAGTTGTACAGACAAACTTTGATAGCTGTAACAATCTTCTAAACAATAAACACATTTTAACACCTTCTACCTTGAGGAAGTTGAAAGCAATAATCAAATCTACAATCAAGACAATATAACAAAGCCAGGAAATTTTATTTGTTATTTCTTTGAAAAGTATATTAGTCATAGAAACAATTTTATAAGTAAATATATTACAACCAGTGCAACAATCTTCTAGACAAGTAAAGACCCTTTGCAAGGGGAAACAGATCATTTTAGCCTGAAAGAAGTTAAAAGTGGTCTTCATAATACAATAACATTAACCATCAGATGATGAAAACAAACTTGGGAATTTCTTTCAAATTGAATTCACAGAGAAAAAACCTTTAAACAGATAAACACACTTTGATAGTTAGTACCTGGATCATTTGAGCCTAAAAGAATATAAAAGTGATCTTGATCAAACATAAAATCAAAGAATAGAACATAGGTTGGGAAACGTATTTCAATTTCTTTCAAAGAGCAATTCCTTAAACAAGTAAAAGTGTTTTGTTAGACACAGTGATTATATATACATCTACATACATTTCGATGCTTGCAACCAGGTTTTTAAAAGTAGACACACTTTGGTAGTTACTAAAGACCAGTTTAGCATATAGGTGGTGCAAACATCTTTTGAAAAGGTAAGACTACTGTAGTAGATGCTAAAAGTCTAATCAGTGGAAATGCTATGGGATTGTGTTTGCCACACCATTAAATGTACCAAGACATGGCAGCACTATACCTTGAGTTCAGGTGACACCAAATTCATTTTTATATCTAAGAGCCTCTATAATTGTAGAAAGATCACCAACATCTACATGATGTTGACATCAACCTATTCGATAACTAAACAATCAATAGTAATTTTATACTTTATCTATATTTAGAAAGTAATAAATCCTCTCCTTATTAACAAAAAAAATTAAAAATAACTATTCACGAAGAGATAAATCAATGAGCATTTGGGATATTCTTAGAAACCCAGATAAATCAATGAACATTTGGGATATTCTTAGAAACCCAGATAAATCAATGAGCATTTGGGATATTCTTAGAAACCCAGATAAATCAATGAGCATTTGGGATACTCCTAGAAACCCATCAGGAGGATAAGAATGATTTTACTTGCGAGGGAGGTCCTCGTCCTTAAAGGGGTCGGGGTCGAGGTCGAGGTCGTCCTCCTCCACAGCAACTGCAGAACGAGGGGTGGAGGCAGCCATTCCTCCACCTCTAGAAGGCGATGGTAATCTCTGTGCAGCATTGTCTTGGATGACATTGACATTGAGAGGGCTCAGAACCCTGGACTCCACGAAGCGTGACTTAGGCTTAGACAGCAAGGATCTACAGAGCATAGGAGCTTGACTCATCTTCCCCTCCTCTCCATTGAATTGAATTAGCCCAACTCCATCAGAATCCATGTCTGAAAGAGTAAGCTCCCGCTCGATCGGCTTCGGCTTGGTCGCAGGGTCGAGTCCACCTTCCCCTGCATCCTCTTCCTCTGTTCTCTTCCCGTCAGCACCACCATTTTTGGTAGTGATGTTGAGAATAACAGCATCATCCATTCCGATTCTACTGTTATGCTGATGGAAAGGAATTACACTTATGAGCTATATACTTTGCAATCGAATTAGGAAAGTGCATAATCTGTGCTGTCCTCTTAGAGTTTTTTTTGTGTTTTTTCTCCTTTTTCTTGAGGCATGGTGATGCATCTTCATCGACATAGGTGAGACAATGAATGAAATGCATATGAAATTGCAGAGGGGCCCCGACCATTTGATTGCCTGCATTTCAATGGCCAACTATGTCCCCACTCAACTTTTATTCACGTAAAGATATCCAGTCTTTACGAGAAAGAAAAGCCAACAAAATTGTACGTAAAAAGTGTCTGTAATGTTTAAACGAATACGAGAAGCAATGATGGTCCAGACTCAGAGCTTCCATTCTTGGAATTATAGGTGATGCTGTAATTTTTTTAAGGGTGGTCTGTAAATCGTATATAGAATCATTCTAATTATAAATATATTTCTTAAAGTAGGTACGTGTTGTTTTTTGCCCTTTATTTATTGTATTGACACGTGCTTTAAAGAGCTCTTTTTAGGAGTAAATTTATTATTCATTGAGAAAATGCTTTTAGCAATGGTGCTGAGTATATATGTTATATTTGAAATATTTGTTTTATATTTATTTTGAATGGGTGTATTTGGTCTTAGCATACAATTTTGACTTATTTGGTATTTTTATTATTCAAATTTTAAAATTAACTTTAAAAAATATAATATAATTGTTCTTTAAACACTTTTTAGTTTTAAAATTATCAACTCGTCTTTTATGCTCAAATTTGTAATATGGATTTGACCATCTTGTTGAAATTTTTGATTTCTCCTTGAGCTTGAGCCAACCATCTTCTAGTTAACCATTATTCATCATTTTCCTCACCAAAGCCTTTAAATTGTGTGCCTATATCAATTATAAAAGGACCTCACTCATAGGTCATTTCATAATACAATTGATCCATAATCCCACATGTTTCAGGACAATCCCACTACATATATTTTTCACAAAGGATCACTCATCAATCATTATTTGACCTTCCACATCAACTCTTACAGCAATAAGCGAAAAAACCTAGTTCTTGTTCTAGGTCATTACAATATCCATTGCATTGAATTCCATTTGCATCAAGTCTTAAGTCTTAATAACTTTGCAATAACATACCCACATCAACATCACTTGCATTGTTACTTGATATCTTCCAACTCTTTACAATTGTTAAATCAAATCTAGGGGTTTGTCATAAGGTGAAGATACTTAGACAATAAGGTAAATCTTTGTATACAAGTACAAAAGGTTTGAGAACATTAAGGATGAATTTGTGATTGAAGGTTGAATTTGCACATTAGAGAACAAATTTATGTGCACAAATATCAAATCTATGTGTCCAAAGTGACCCCAAACTCATACATAATGTTGGTTCTTTTTCCAACTGATGTCTTGAAATCCTCTAAAGGATAGTCAACTCTTATTCTCAAGCACTTCAAGGTCCATGGCCAATGAACGAGAGATTTATCTCTCTTTTCTCCCCTGCATTTCGAGCTTTGCAAAACCTAAGGGGGTCACCCTTAATAACATTGGATGTAGATATTTAGCTAGTGGTGCAACATAGTGTCTAGCAAATAAACTTCATACTAAACAACAAGGGTTTGTATGGCTACATTCATGAATGGTACACCCCTTGTTCTCATTGCAATCCAGGCATGAAGTTAAAACAAAAAATAAACATAAAACTAAAAGCATAAAATGATTTCTTGAATTAAGATTTATTCTAAGGATGGGGAAAGAAAACAATGCAAGACCAGTGCTTACCTTGGGCTACAAAGTCATATATTATGCATTGAATATGACATAACCAAACATATTTTGGTGGTCATCTAATAGATTATCACCTTATTCTAATCCAACTTGCACAAGCCTACTATGCAACCATACTTAACAATCCCTAGAAAATAATAACATTCCCATTAATTTATGGAAAGTATTTACTCTATCTCTTGGACAAACATCAAACCATTAAACTAACTCAAGATAGAAAATGTTCTTGAAAAATTGATATAACCCTTGACTACACAACTTAAAGAACATTATCATTCATAATTGAAAACAACTAATACATCAATAGTATATATTCATATAAACCACAACTTCAAAATACAGAGGCACTACCAATGTAATGACTAACACACACAGGCCCACACAGGCCTTCACCTTTGTCATTCAACATTTTTCTTTACATAGCCTTTTCCTTGGCCAAAACTCAGAAGCTTAGAGCCTCCCAAAATCTTCAAACCCTTTACAATGAAAAAAGGTTTTCTTTTACACAGATAGAGACTCATAAAATGTGCACAAGAGGAGAGGGTTTGACACTCCACACGATATACATTCGCATTGATTGTTGTGTGGGTTTGTATGTCGAAGGATGAAGATCACCCGAGAAATCCATGATTTGGGCATGACAAATCGGCAAAAAGGACACCTGCAAGCAATAAAGAGGCGTGGCATTGTTTATCCCACTTGCAACAATTGAGAGATGTATTAAATTTCATCCTTGTAACCCCCTGGATCGGATTTGGATATTGTGAAAGTAGTTGCAACATTAATGGCATTTATGACAGAAAACACGTCAATTGAGAGCATTACTGAAGTTTTGGGCACGAAACAATCATTGGTTTGTTAGATCGAAATATCATCTTCGTCGAACATCAGGCATCGGGCCTGTAGCATACAGCATGATGAAGATAATGATACAAATAACGTTGAAACACCAAAGTCCCGAAAGAGAACCCTTGTCGAACATTGGGCTGCAAGTCTACCTCTTATAAGAAGAATGGAAAGATGAAAGTGAAAAGTGGAAAGATTAGAAAGAATATAGAGGGAAAGAAAATGACGGGAGTTGAGGGTTAGGAATAAGAGTTAATCCTTATCGCAAAATTGTGATAAAGGATAAGAGGAAACATCGATTCCCACAAGATCAAAAAGTTAACGATGTTGGGAATCGGAAGTTGGGATGAACTCTTATGTATTATCACAAAATTGTGATCTAAAGGATAAGAGAAAAGATTGATTCTCAAAATATTGAAAATTTCGACATCGGGAAGCGGGAGTCACGATGAACTCTTATGTCTTATCGTAAAATACAATAAAGGGTAAGAGGGATACCTGATGCTCGATATTTGAAAGTAAGATTTTGGGGATTGGGAATTGAGAAAAACAATTTTGTCTCATCACAAAGATAAGACAAAAGGTAGAGGAAAGACCCGATCTCTGAAAGTCGAAAGTAAGACATCAAGAATCAAGGATTGGGAAGAAGGCTTATGCCTTATGATAAAGTGATGGTAAAAGGTAAGGAGGAAGGCCAATCCTCGAAATTTGAAACATTGACAACCATTTTCTAAGGATTCATAGGGGAGTTACAGTGCTAATAGGTGAGAAATGGCAGGGAATCGTTGAACTTGAAAAAGAGGACGCAAATAAACAGTATATATGGCTGCAAATAATTGAAAATGGGGTGACTTTTAGATTGGCTACTTGTTACTTTGCCCCAAAAAATTCTAAGTTTTATAAGAAAAGAAACCTAGACAATGAAGACCTGTATGCCTTGCTAAAAAAGATATATCCATTTTCAGCATGCTTGGGGATGTTGTTTTAATGGGCGACTTTAATGCAAGGACAGCTAATAACCAGTCTCTTCAATTGAGCAGGGAAGAAAAAGGGGAGAATAATCCTTTATGGTTGGAGGAAGGTGGAGATCAATATTGGGAAAGAACATCCCAAGATGGTAATGGCGTGGTGACCCCATTTGGAGCTGAATTGCTTGGTCTTTGTAGTTTGTTTGGCATGATTATTTGCAACGGGATGAAAGATTGGCCAAAGTCGGGGGGTATCACTTGCAAAACCTATAATGGTCAAAGTGTGGTGGACTATGTGATTTGTTCTCAAAGTTTTGTCCCTAGGTTGTTGGAGTTTGACATTGAAGACTGCCCTATTGGGATGAAATCTGACCACTTACCTCTCCTGGTTAAGCTTCGTATGTCCCCAATCAACCAACACATTAATCAAGTGCAGCACACGCAAAAAGAACCACTCCCCAAGGGTAAAATCCTCGTGAACAAGGAAAATAGTGAAATATTTAGCGCTGTTCTTAAACAACATCTCCATGATTTAATGAATAACAGTGAGGTCAAAACTACAAAAGAGGGGGATGTGCACATTCACAACAGTTCGCTGATCCCAATAATCCACAGGGCATTAAATGCATGCAAAAGAACTCACCCCAAGTTGAGAGCTGCAAACACTTTCCCGACAAATCCTTGGTACGATGATGAATGGAAGGCAGCCAAGAGGTCTCTAAAAAAGAGAGGAGTGGACAGAGAAGGCAAGAAAAATTATGAAAAACTGGTGCAATCTAAAAAATCTGATTATGTAAATGAAAGAAGGAAGGAGCTAATCTCGCTTGGAAAACAAAATCCTAAAGGTTTTTGGAGAGAATTGCAACAAAAGAAAAAGAAGATTGAAAACAATATCACTGATATCTAATGGCTAGAGTATGCTAAGCTTCTTTATGAGCGGGTTCACGAGAAAGATCATCCACCGGTTATTAACACATCAACGGAAATATTCACTGTGGATGATATTAAACAAGGTATAAGGAATTTAGCGAGCGGTAAAGCGCATGACATAGATGGGTTACAAGCTGAATTTTTAAAATGGGGGATCGGGACACTTGCCCCTCTCATAAAAAGAATTTTCAATAATGTCACTCGAGAAGGATTTTCGATGGAGTGGACTACCAGTGTGATCATCCCTATATTTAAAAGTGGTGATATCAATAATCCATCTAACTACCGCACGATTATGGTTAATCCTATCTTTGGCAAGCTCTTTGGGAGCATGATTGAACGGAGGATCAGCAGTTGGGCAAAAAATGAGGGCAAAAGGGAGAAAGGACAGGCTGGCTTTCGGGCAAGACACTCTACTATTGATCACTGCATCACCCTTAGACATTTGATTGAAAAAATTTGGAACACTCAAGGTGAGGAAGCTTATTGTTGTTTTGTGGACTTTAAGAAAACTTTTGACATGGTACCTAGAGACAAGCTATGGAATAGAATGGAGGAATTAGGCATCCCAAGCGTGTATAGGGCAGTTGTTCACAGGCTATACGAGAAGGTTAGTGCTAAAATCAGAACAAGTGAAGGTATATCAGAGTGTTTTGGTAGCGACATTAGGGTTAAGCAGGGCTGCCCACTATCTCCCACGCTTTTTGGGCTATACATTGATAAGTTGGAAGCTTGGTTAAGCAAGTCGAATGGGGATGGTATCCAATTCGCAGGTTATGTGGTGAAACTACTTTTATATGCTGATGATCTTATTCTAATTTCTAAAACAACTCATGGGTTAAGGGAGCATCTGAAAGCTCTAGACCTCTTTTGTCAGGAGGTTGGGATGCAAGTGAATATCTCCAAAACCAAAATCATGATTTTCTCTTTGAATAGAAAATATAAGCATAATATATTTCTTTTTAAAGGCAACCCACTTGAAATAGTGAAAGAATACAAATATCTTGGGATTGACTTTCATTATAAGCTCAGTTGGGAGACTTGTCGTACGAAAAGGATACAAGGAGGTTGGAAGGCCTCTTACCTTCTTCAAAATAGATGTAGAAAAGTCGAGCTTTGGGATTGGAAAACCAAGAAGACCCTTTTTGGTTTGCTAGTTTCTCCGGTTGTACTTTATGGGTGTGAGGTGTGGGGAAGTAGTATGTCAAAATGCAATTGGAGACAACTAGAAAGAATCCAAAAACATCTAATAACAAGCAGTCTCAAAGTTAAAACCACCGTCCCATATGAAATTCTTTTAGCTGAAACAGGGACTTTCCCATTGGAAGCTTCGGCGTTAACGCGGTTGATAAGCTATTTAAAGAAGGTTGAAAACATGGATAACCACCGTTGGCCTAAAGCGGTTATGAAGGAGATGCTGGATCGTAGGAAGAAAACTTGGATGAAATAGAACCACAAATGGGGCATTAGCTTACAAGAGTGTCCTAGCACCAACAATGAAATAAAAAGTTATGTGAATGAAAAATTTAGAACTGCCATGTGGATAAATCAAATTGGGAGAAAAAAAACATACTATATCAAAGAGTTTAACCTGATGAAGGATCATGGTGAAAAAACTTATCTAGGTGCAGCTATTAAAGGGAAGGCGAGAATATTAATGGCACAATTGAGGACGGGATCGCATCACCTTAGGTGTGAAGCCGGTAGGTGGAAGATACCCAAGGAAACTTGGGAAGAAAGAATTTGTATTTTTTGCAACAAAGGGGTTGTGGAAACGGAATGGCACTTCATCATGGAATGCACTGCGTACGAGAATATCCGTACTCATCATGGTAATAGTTTGAAAGTGGACAGCATACACCAGCTATTTGTGGAAGATAAGATTAATCAGGCGGCTAGCCTTCTAGTCAAAATTTATAGCAGGAGATCTGACTTGGAAAAGAGCATGAAGACAAATTAGGCATGTTGTTTCTCGGTCCCATAGACTGTTTAGTCTTGTGGACGTCATTAAAATCTTTCATTCATTCATTCGAGACTTCAGTAATCAAGGAGCGGGGGTGACTTATTACTTATGAAAAGATAGTGACAAGGGTTAAGGGTTAAGACCTATGGCTGAAACTTAAAACACTTGGGAAAGCGATGGAAAGAAGGAGAAAATAGGTAGGAGATTATGAGTGATAGAAATGGTATGCAAGAAGGAAGACAACTGAAGGTCTGAAAGACCAAAAATTTCAACACTTAGCCATTTTTAGATTTTTTGGGCACAATTCATGCAATATGGCCCATATAAGATCTCTAAAATGACAACAAAAAATGACTATAAATTCATCAAATGTATAGGTGCCAACCAATAGTTTTAAAAGTCACAAAGAGTAATTGTCTTGATTTAGTTTTTCTAGATCAAATTTATGATTTCAAATAGTAATCATTTATCACAATCGAATTTATATTTTTCATAAACATCTAAATGTATACTTATTAATATTATTTCTTTCTATTTTCATATTCAATCAAATATGCATAATCTATCTTGACTCTTTAATTTAAGGAGAATTATTAATAAGATCTTATTTACATTTGTTTTCCCTATATATATGTAGGGATTTTTTACTTTTAAGTTATTTTAAAGGATTTTGTAGCTTTTAATTGTTTGTATGTGACCTTGAAAGCCTATTAAGCAAGTTGTATGTACTTATTTATTGGTAGTAATATTTCTATTAATTTATTTCCTAACTCATTTTATATTATGTTTAGTTTTATAATTCAATGGTAAATTTTATTTAATATTAAAAAAACTAACAAAATTGGTGTTGTATATTATAGAGATGTAAAGTGCGTATTTAGTTATGTTTCCTCTAGTTTAGTACCCACTTTTAGTCTATTTTTAATAAATGTTACAATAGATCTTTATAATTATTTGGTATGCAAACATTCCACCTATTTGTTTATAAGATCTATTAAAATTGTTTAGAAACTAGGGATTCAAACAACCAATCTATTGTTCTACATAGGTTTCCAAATGACAGTAAAATTCAGAGAAACTAAAAAGTTACTATCAAAGAAACAAAGTGCTAAAATGAAAGAGATGCATCACAAACATGGGGATTTAAGGATGAAAAATCTAGTTCATAGAGGTGTTTTTTCTCTTAATGATTGCCTTACTCAAATAGTTTAATATAAAAGTGTATTATAACTTTTGTCAAGTAGACCTTACTATGAATCCAAATTTCTACTTAAACAATAGAATCTTTTAGTTATCCCCTTTAATTTGGGATGTCAAATTCTTCTTATAAAATTCTTAAAGACTCCTATTTTTGTGTAGTTCAAATCCTTCTTCTATGGAATCTAAAGAGGCAATGTCATTGCAACACTTCAAATTTAGATTCTTTTCATTTAGATGAAATTGTCTCTTTATAACAAATGATAGTTATGAAACCATCACAACAAATTTGAAACTACCTCTTGTAGTCTTGTAGAGTATACATGGTTTCAAAACTTCCCTCTATAAAAATGATGGTTCCATAAAAACAAGTTATATGGGTGGTTTATTTTCCTTTTTTGGTTAAAAATTATTACTTTGAGGATGATCTTTTCTTCTAGATCCAATATAGATCATAACTCCCTTCTTAGAGAGACTTTGATCCCATAAAATCTTACCTATGAAATTAAAATAATCTCTCTCTCCATCTCCAAATTTTTTATGTCTAACTAATTCAAATAAAATCCCCTACATGCTCTTCTAGTGGAAAATAAATGATGCTCAAAATTTAGGTGTCCCAAAGTATAAGGTAATAGTGCTATTATGTGTGAATGGGCCTCTTGCGCTTGATTGGAATAAATCTCACTCACATCTCTAAGGTAATGCTCAAAACAAATAGTGTCATAGAGTATAATATAGTGATGCTCTATCCTACCCTTGACTAGAAAAAAATCCTCTCATATATTCAAGTGATTCTCAACATAGGTAGCATCATGAGGTAGAAGGTTGCAATGCTTTATCTTTAGTTGAAACCCAAAGTTGTTTCATTCCCATGGATAATTCTATATGGTGGCCACTTCTTCAAGCCCCTATGCTACATTCAATGTAGCTACAATGATTTCCTTGAACCATGCTACAACATACCCTTGCTTCAATAAATGACCCTCCTTACTATTGAAAATTACTTTATAATACTATGAAAGATATTACAAAGCGTTCCTTCTTATTGTCTATATACACAACAAAATAACATGTATTTTTATAATATTTATAATGACTTTGAAATTGACTCATCTTAAAACTATGCACATGTTACAACTATGACAATATTATGTGCACATTACAATAACAAAATCTACCATCATTATGCTCTTGGCTTTCCTTATTCTCATATTGCCATCTAAAATAATAAAAAGATATTTTACATGATACAGTTTTTAAAATACCATGGAATAGAAATATGCATGTGTACAACAACCAAAATGCATCATAAATTTTCTCATGCTCAAACAAGAAAGTATAATTCTTATGATACCTATAAAAAATCATAGTACTACCCATGATATGCCTTCAAAAGAAGTTTGCATGCCTACAATTCCCAAATGTGCTTCATAGTGTTTCTCATGCTCAACTAAAGGAAGTATGCATGTTTTACAACACCCACAACAATGTCATCATTTTGACCATGTTATGAATTTCATGCTTTATCACACTTAACCTCTACCTTTGCATACAAGTGGAATAAAATTTCACTTTATAATAATTGTTAGCCACATCCACAACACTAAAGAATGTTTCGTACAAGTTTCCCATGTTTCCCATTTTACTTATATATCTAGAAGAATGAAACCTCATTTAAAATCATTACACTACCATTTTTTCTCTCAAACAACAATCAAATGTACCAATTTTCCAAAAATTTGTAAGAAATGTGAAAGATTTAAAATTCACCCACCACCTCATGCATTTTTCTTTTTTCTTTTTTAGTGAATATAACATATTCCTTACTCTAAAACAAGTGGATGTACAAATTAGTTTCAAAGAAGATAAAGTGAATGTTGAAATGGAATCACTACCTCTTACATTCTTCATTTTCTTTGTCTCTTCTTGTCCTCCAAGTGGTCATGTTTCCCATACTCACCCATTAGTGAGTGAAACATACTCCTTTCTTGATATATAAGTGGAATTAGCAACTTTCCACAACTAAATACATAGGAAAAACTTGAGGTGTTATCCATATGTCAACATAAATCAAAGAAACTCACCTTAATATCTTTTTGTAAATTGAGTAAATTCCCTATCCAAGTAACAAATGATATGGGTATGTGCAGAATTATCATGGAAAAAATAGGCCCTTAAGTTGCAATGAAAATTCAGAAAAATCAGAGTTAGGCAACTTGACGTAAAAATTTGAAATTTCAATGCAGTAGTACTAAAATTTTAGGGAAAAAATAAGAAGTAGGTGTCTGTCTAACCACCCTAACCATAATAAAATGATAATATTTTTTTATAATATTTTAGATATAAGTAGAGGACTCATGTTCGGATGTGATGCATATTTTTTTGTAATTTTTTTTCAAGTAAATAATTAATTATGAATATTTTATTACAACTTTAAAAAAATATAAAAACTCATATGTCTGACCACTTTAACTTGGTCAAAACTTCATGAAATTATTATTTTTTTTTAAAATCCTATAGTATGCCAAGCATAGAATGTGACGCATGTTTTGGATTCAAAAAATGTGATACCGTTTGAAAGCTATAGATGTTTTTCTATTAGACTATCAATCAGGACTTTAGTCGTAATTCTAATAAAAAATGAATAATAATTATTTATTAGATTCAAAGTAAAGTATAATTTATATTGGTAGAAATTTGAGAAGCTCCTTTACAAATCCTTTTCATTTCATCAATTTTGGGTAAAATAAAAGTTGTCAGCCACATGGGCGAAGTCTGGAAAAGCAAGGTAAGTTGTTAAACATGTTTTTTGTGTTGACTTCTTAGGATTGGTAGGTCCGAACCAAATTCCAAAGAAAGCCCGAGCCTAATCCCTAGGCATTAAATTATGTGTCATCATATCGGATATCCAATTCAAATGAGATATTTGATTCACATCAGATATTCGGTTCACATCGGATATCCGATTTGAATCTGATATCTGATATGTTTTAGATATGAGTTTTTAAAATTTTATACAAATTTTAATATATGATTTCAAAAATGCAATAAAGTTTATAATTTAATATATATAATATACAATATAGTTTATAATGTAATATATAATATACAATTTATGATAATCTCTTACTGAATTATGTATTTAATATATAATATATTATATTTTTATGTATAATATTTAAATATTATTTAAATATTTTAGTTAATCTATAAATATTTAAATATATGTATTACTAATATATAAAATATTTAAATATTATCTATTTCCCTCTCTCTCTCCCAAGTCTCTCACTCAGTCACTCCTCCCTCTCTCCCTCTCTCCCTCCCACTATCCCCCCGCCTCTCTCTCTCTTCCACTCTCCCTCTCTCCCTCTCCCTCTCTCAATCTCCCCCTCTCTCCCTCCCTCTATCTCTCCCTCCCACTCTCCCTCTCCCTCTCCCCCACCTCCTCCCACTCTCTCTCTCTCCCTCCCTCGCTGCCTCCCTCCCTCTCTCTCTATCTCTCACTCTCTCTCACCCTCTCTCCCTCTCCCTCTCCCTCTCTTTCTCCCTCCCACTCTCCCTCCCTCTCCCTCTCTCCCTCTCCCTCTCTCAATATCCCACTCTCCCACTCTCTACCATTAACCCTTAGGTCTATGTGGGCACAAATCGGATATCCGATTTGTAAAACTCCGATGTGTAGAGCTAAAACCTTACTGTTGCAAAACATTTTGAAATGTTTTCCAAATCAGATATCTGATATATAATCGGATATAGGATTTGTGGGCCATAGAAAAACCCCATGTGGGCCGTTTTTTTGCATTCCAACGAACCCTACATTATGTTTGCAACACTTTACAGGCAACAAACGCACAGTTTCAGACATGAAAGAAACAAAGATAAACTTTTTGGAGCATCTTGTACTCAAATTTGTCATAAGGAATGATTTTTTAGCATCTTTTATGAGGTATAATGGGGAGCAGCAGTCGTCGGAAGCAAAAACGTAAGAGAAAGCTAACAAAAGAACAAATTGAAGAATATAGACAAAGAGATAGAGAAGGTCATAGGAAGAAAAGACAAGGTATGTTAAATATTGGTGAACCTGAGCCCTATGGTCTTTTAAGTGAAGAGGAAATTGAATATGTTCAAGGTGAAAATGTAGAACATGATATTGAAATTGGGAATGAAAATGTTCAAATTGATATTGAAAATGTTCAAGGTGAAAATGTTGGAATTGAATATGTTGAACATGATATTCAAATTGGGAATGAAAATATTGAAATTGATAATGAAAATGTTCAAGGTGAAAATGTTGGAATTGAAGATGTTGAACATGATATTCAAATTGATATTGAAAATGTACAAGGTGAAAATGTTGGAAATGAAGATGTTGAACATAATATTGAAGCAAGTGTAAATTATGTTTCACCAGATTACATGAGAAATGAAGAACCTTGTGTGGAAGAAAGACATATTACAAATTCAAGACCTTCAAGGACCCCTAAATGGTTAGTTGAAATTGATGATAATATTATAAACAATTTTGAAGGCAAAAGGCCAACACGAACTGTACGGTTGTGGGCTAGAAGACTTTTCAACCAATATTTTAGCGATAAGACATTGACCGAGCAATGCCAAATTTTTGTACAATTGCTAAAGATGCAAAAGATGAGACCTTTGCTAGCCAAATTGAAGATTCATGTGAACAAGAAGACCGAAAAAAATTCTATTATTGTCAAAAATATTTTTAATGCTCTCAATTCTATTGGGAAAATAACAAGGAAAAAGATAAGAGAGTTGCTTGGAGAGTCATTACAACCGCCCTAGTAAGCCATCAATTGAAAAAGGCTCGCTTTATGAGACAATCTTGTATTGATTTTGACATAAATCATAAAACTTTGGATAGGGCACTTGCAAGCAGAGAAAGAATAGATGATCCTCTTCAAAATGATACATGAGATTTTGCCGAGAGGCTTCCACATGTTGATAAGAAGCTAATCGATAATGTAAAGTAGGTAATTCAGCAATTTGGCATGATAACTCTAGAGTATCACCCAATGCAAATGATGTTTTAAAGTTAAGAATTGGCAGTCGAGACCGTACATCGCATCCTAAACATTTCTTGGAATCAAGGCAAACAATGTTGTTCAACAAATTTATTGAAACACATCCAAATATGGAAATCTCGCAAAGGACTTTTGAAGGTTTGAAGCCATTTTATTGTATGCCTCTTAAGATTCGTAATACTTGTTGCAAATACCATGTGGAGTTTTCAATGTACCATGAACTATTATGCTATATTTGTTCTACTTTGCATACTAATGAAATGTTGTAGGAGTGTGGTGCAATGCATCTTCCGAAATCATCAAAGGACTTGCTAGATCTATTTTTATGTTCTAGAGATGATGGTTCCTTTTTCTATAGAAATGATTGTTTAAATGCGAAGTGCTCACAATGTGGTGGCTTGTCAAAGTTTGTTCAATGTTTTCATGAGGGTTCCTGTTGATGGTGTTTTTATGCACTTCACAACACAAGTAATGCATAGGTGCATTACCTCTCTTGAAAGACAATCTTCCACAATCAAATTGCAGAACACTATCCCAAGGTCTCTTGGATGTCAGGTCTTGACAGTGCTTGGAATATTTCAGTTGTTTATGTGATTTGCTAGAATCACAAGGTGGACTTACGGATTAAAGTTGTAGGAAAATTGCGTCAACCAACAAAGTCCTATAGATCTGGAATTACATGCTTTGCTGCAGGTTCAAGCAGCAGTCTTGGACTCTAGTATTTCGTCTAGTTTGGCTTTTGCAATGCACAACGAACCTTGATACGAACAGTTTCTGAAAGAAAGGAAAAAGGGGAAAGGGGCAAAGAAGAAAGATGTTTCCTAAACCTGCAACTACCGATGAACAGTGATCATGGAGATTCTTGCCGTGGACAGTTTCCTTAAACGGGATTTCACTTAACTAGAATTCTCACAATATCATGAAATATGTGCTATCTTCTAGGGACTGCAAATATTCATTGTTCATTCACTATGGAAGCATGGATGAAGATGAAATTCAATGAGCAGCAATGGAATAGGAGTCTAGACTAACTTTACACAGTCATCTACCCTCAGCAGATGACCAAAAGTATGGATAAGGAAAGCATACACACAACAATTATTTCCAAGATCAGAAATATCATATCAAATCTATCTAACTCAAAGCGAAGATGCTAGAATAGCAGAGTAACTTAAAACAATCTATAACTAAAAGGGAGAAGAATCATGAAACTTATTGAGAAACTCAGAAAATACACCAAAACTGACTGCATTTGCTATTTATAATTTCTGCAGCAAGTCTTTACAACAACTCAACTCTCTAAAATGAGAGGAGGAGAGCTCTATTTATAGATTCAAATAACAAAATGTATGGCCAAGATTTGATTCTATTATGTGGCCAAGATTCATCTTACATCAGGGTCTCACCTACCCCCCAAATACTACAATTAAGAGCTCATTTTGTTTCTTCCTAATCTCGTCATCTAGTGACAACACTGTAGCGGATTTATCTTTCAGCTGTTTACTCTTGGCTGTAGCTACTCTTTAAGGTACTGTTCTTCGATGACCAGATTGCCTTCCTGCTTCCTTAGTGTTGCATACTCCATGAAGCTCAAGATCAAGGTTTGGAGCTTTTCTACCTCCATGATATCAAACTTTAAGATCTGATAACTCCATTCTTGAGAGTTGCTGTTGAGCTTCTCCCAGTCTGCTTCATATTTGGTGCTATTTTCCTTGCAGACCTCTGATTGTGCGAATGCTCGAGCAGCAAAAATCATGAATTCAGTGTTGACCTCAGCAGACATCCCATCCTCCATGGTCTTCAAAAGGTGGGGTTTGAGGTTCTCAGGATTGATCTCGGCTGCAGGAACCTCATCCCCTGTCATCAATTTAAGGTATTGGGTGCACTCCTCCCTAGATTCCCTTGCCCATTCAATATCTGGAGCAATTCGCTCCAAGACCTGCTCCAGCCTCCTTTTTCTATGGTTGTAGTCCCTCTTCCAGGTATCCACCAGCCAGTGGTCGTCATCTTTGAGGGCGAGATCCTTCTCCCATACATCTCTTGGCAATGCGAGGATAGCCTCAATTTTCGGGTAGGCTGCGTCGTACTTCCCTGGGAACTTTTCACAGATTCTTCTTGTGTCCTCAAGAGTTTTTTGGACCTCTAGAAACCGATTTGTTGATCGAACAGCTATGTTGATACCTGTGTTCCCTATATCCAGAACTTGACGGAACCAGTTTTCTGTGGTTTTATCCAGGTTTCGTCTCCTCTCAATTTTCTTAATTTGTTCATGGGAAAGCAGCTGAGGCAGGGCTGACGAGGTTGTAGGTTGCTCATCCGGAGACGACCACTGCTGGATGTAAGCTGTTAGGTCCACAACCTGTTCTTTTAACTCGTCCTTTGAGCTTTTGTCTTGCCGGATGAGGTGTACGACCGTGGCGAGCGACTCTTGGAGGTGTTCGACCTTTTGATCCCTCATGGCCACTCCCAGATCAATGGTGGAGACGTTGTAGGTTGTGCCTTGTTCCCCAACCACCGACGTTGCTAACTGTACTGCTCTTGATCCCGAGGCGTCCATAGTTATCTTTGACCTAACCTTTGGCTTCTTCTCTTTTCGGGTGCTGATATGCGCCCTGGCCATGATGGCTTCCAGCCTCGCCTTGGGATCCTTTGAAGTGGGAGTCTTTGGCTTTAGTTGTCTTTGCAGCCAATCGGGCATTTGGGAGTCCTTTCCTGATCCCTCATCTACCGTTCCACTATCCTCCTTTTCTAACCCAATAGTTCGGACGATGATGGCCCTTTTACTGGTTTCTATATCTTCCTTCTCTTTAGTGAGAACCTGCTTGGACGTCTCATGTTTAGCCGGGGACTCAGTGTGTGACTGTCCTTTTGGAGAATCCTCCTTTCTTGCATCCTCTTCCTCGCTTGAGATATTCTGATATTTCTTTGGACTTTCTATTTGTTTGTTCTCGGGGAAGAGGGTTTCTTTATCGTGCTCTGGAGTCTGGCCACGTTCCTCAGCTGGAGATCTGTCTCTTTCTGCCTCTGTAACAATAGTCTCCTCCTCCTGCGCGAGCCGATCCTCGGCTTCCTTGTCCTTGATTTCTTTGAGCTGTCGTCCCCATTCTTCATTGAGCCCAGGATCATTCGACTCCCAGATTAGCTCAGCATTACGGTCTCTGCTGTCCTCATTGTCACCGCCTGAAGCCTCATAAGCTACCGTGTCAAACTGCTGATGCTCAAATGGGGGATTCTCAGGATCCTAAAATTCTATGGGCTTTGGCGCCTTTTTAGCTTCTAGCTGTTGTCGTTCCCGCTCGTCCGATATTTGCATCGTTGCTTTCATTCTTGGTGACTCGATAGAGGGGGATACTACTGGGGTGGAGGTCATAGCTTGAGCTATTGCAGCATGGACCATTGGATTGGCTAGCATCCCTGAAAGCTCTGATGGAACATTCTGCATGTATTTTGCCAAGGACTCTGGAAGGCTTGAGGTTGGCGTTGTGGCAGTGGGAACGGAAGGAAAGGAAGGAGACATGGAAGGAGAGGTCAAGGGTGAGGTGGCAGCAGATGGTGAGTCCATATGAATAACCTGCATCCCTTGAGAAGTAGGAGGGAGGTGAACAGAGATATCCACCGCAGGGGGGGAGGATGCTGAAGCTGGGATCGAGGTAAGCGGAGTGGCGGGTGTGATGACGATAGGTGGAGATCCAAATGAGATGGATCTTTTGCTGGCAATCCCAAGGGGTGAATATTTGGACATCATAACCGTCGCCATGCCTCCTGTTGTTTTCCTTTTCTTCTTCGAAGGTTCCAACTCAGATGACTTGCAGACATAAGTCTTTGGCTTTGGGAGTTGTTGGCCAACGCCCTTCCTTTTCTTGGACTTTGGAGAGGGTGGGGCTTGCGATGTCTCCCCAGCTGCAGCAGTGGCTTCTCCACCTTCGGAACCGCTTGGTTCACTAACGTGTTCGCTGGCAAGGTCAGTGTACGTTAGTGCGACCCCTTGTTGTTTTAGTTGGGCAACCTTATTGTTTATCCATCCTCTTGTCCTGCCCTCGATGGACCTAGTGAGTACACTGACATCACTGAGTTCTGGGGTATCCCAGTTGATTGTAGGCAGTGGCAGGTTGGACACTGTATCATAGATTGGGTCTAGAATTCTCTCCTCATCCTCCTCTACCTGATCAGGAACCGGGCATAAGTTTACCCTTCGCACATGGACTACGGTCATATGCATATAATAATGCATCCGTACTTCAAGATCGTCCTTGCAATTAGCCCAGAAGTCCTCGATGTTGTGGAGGTGGGCATACCCGCGTCCCAACGCCTTGTGGACGTGGCCATAAGGATCCATCCATGGCCTTGCTGTGTATTGCTCGAAGTTGTACTTTGCCAGCTCCTTTTCGGAGTATCCTGCACACTGGGAGGTATGAACCTTTTACATTCCCTGACCCAGATTCATTGGATAGACAGGGCCTGCTAGATGTTTCTCGCCTAAGAGGCTATGGATGGATCGCAGTTGCCGAGTCAGCTCCAAGAGGATAATTCGGTCGTTTGGATACTGAGGCAACTTATTTGGCTTATCCGAAAAGCCCTCTGTACGGATGTAGGTGAATCTGGGAAACTGGATGTACCAGAAGGCATACTACCTAAGGAGGGCTCTGGCACTGTGGGACATCCTCCTATGGAAATCCTCGCTTATCGACCTGATTATGTGGGCAATGAATGCATCATTCACCCTGCAGTAGCTGCTTTTGAAGTTCTTGAATTGCAGTTGGGGGTACCTGTCGTAGAGCTTTAGCTCCGGCCCTAATGGATCACTGGGCATCTGTGTCAATCCCTGGTAGTGCCTCTGATTGGCAAGAGAGTACACCAAGTAAGACGTCATGAAGAATTGATTAGCCTTCTTTACTATGGTGAACTGCTCATGGAAGCAGTCGCTGATTATCTCTCCCCAGTAGAAGACGATTCCTTTCCCTCAGAGAATCTGTTCTATGAAGTAGAACATCCATTCCTGGAAGAACATTACACCAGGCAGGCCCATGAATCTACCGAGCAAAGTCACCAGATCATGGGAGTCCTCGTGGAAATCACTACGGAAAAGCTCATGGGGAACTTTCCCGGCGCTGCCCCGTTTATCCTTTAGCCAACGCTGATTAATGAGTCTTTTGCAGTCCAACGGGTCATGTTCCCATATACTGATACAGTCTTCCTTGGTAGGGACCTCCATGCTCTCGAAGGTGGGAATGTGGAAGGTCTTGGTAATGCCTGACAGAGACATATCTGCGAGGAGATTTCCCTCGTGGTCCACGATAGTTCTAGTGTCGGGCTGATACGCCTCAACACACGCCATTACCAGCTCTGGGGCCACTAAGGCTGGTGGGAAACCTGCTGCCTTGGCGAGTCCGCTGCTTTTAATAGCTCTTGCATTTGTTGTTTTGGGGTTCATCCTAACCCTCTGAATGAACTCATCAACATCGACCTGTCCGATGTTGGTATCTGAAACATCCCTCCAAAGGGAGTTAATCCGGGATTGGATGGGGACTCCTTGGAATTTGTACTTCATTAGATCCCGATCTTCTTTGCCCCTTGGTGGCTTTGCGGTTCCTTTTCCTTTCCTGGCAGCATTGGAAGTTTCTGGGCTAGATTCCATGAATTCTGCACAAAGGGCAAGAGTCAATAGTGAAGAACCTGTCATAAGAACTATTGACGAATCCCTGCACATCAAGATTAGTCCGACAATCATAGTAGATATTTAATAAGCTCTTGAAGTTAGATACTTTATAACCGTAGAAGTTTGTACAATCAATCCGGGGTTCTTAGGCCGGAAATCCCTTGGCAGAATGCCATTTCGAGAGGCAAAACGAGAATGGAATTCCCATATGCACCTCCCAAGGTTGGATTTCAAGTTTGAAGGTTGGAAATAGAAGACAACGAAATTTTAGCAAGTGGGTCGAAGTCCGTTTCGAATTTGGAGGTCATTTGACCCCCCATTTGAAGGTTCGGGTATCAGTGGCAGGTAGGCCGTCTGAAAACGGCGCAGAAGAAACAGAAATCCGGGAAACGGAATCCAGGTCTCGAAATTCCGTTATCGAGAAGCGGTCATCGTTCGACCGTGAGGAACGGTGGGACGCAAGAGGAAATTCGAGAAGGGAAATCCGGAGGCGGATTTCCGGAGAAGGAAATCCGAAGAGGGAAATCCGAACAAAGAAACCCAAAACGGAATCTGGGAAAAAAGTGGAAGAAAATGGAAGTTTGAGTTTTGAAGAAAATTCCACGACCGGGAAACGGGATCTGGGAAGCCGCCAGCTGGATACCGTGCAAAAGGCGGAAAACGGACAGATTCTCGAAAAGAGAAGTCCGAAAGGGGAATTTCGGGAACGGGATCCTGAAGAAGGAAATCTAGAGGAGGATGGGGTCAAACGATAGATGGGAACATAGGTTCCGGGATCCGAGGGCCGGGAAGACGTTCGGGCAATGCCGTGAAGAACGGCGACAAGAAGACGGAATTTCGGAGGCAGAAATCCGAGAACGGAACTCCGACAAGGGAAGGCCACGGGGAAACATCGTTTGGAATGCCGGGTGATGGAGGCCGTTAAAACGATAAAGAGGAATCAGATTCCCGGAAACGGGATCCCGGTCAAGGAATCCCGAAAAGAGAATTCCGAAGGAAAAGATGGAATTTGCGAGCGAACTTATGAAATTTTGATAAAAGGTTCCGGGGAAAGGCATCCGGAAAGCCGCGCGGTCGGGGCCGTTAAAAACGGCGAAAAGGAAACGGAGTTCCGGAGCAAGAAATCCGGACGAGGAATCCCGACAAAGGAATTCCGGAGAAGGAAAATTAGTAGGAGAAGAATGGGCGGCCGCGGGAAGACCCAGGCCCGGAAGATGCTGGCACCGTTCTGAAGAACGGCCGCGACACAGAAAAGTTCCGAATCGATCCGGAGGTCGATAGAAGGAAAATTTTTGAATTCAAAGAGATGGGTTTTGTGCGCAGTGAGGATATCTACTAGGTTCAAACTTCGTTTTTTATTTATCCTTAACAAAAATCTCAAAAAAATGCGAAAAGAACTTAGGGCGCGGGACGGAAAACCTACCTCAAAAACCCGAAGAACAGGCTGGTCAGATGCGCGGACGTCGTCAAAATAAACAGTTTGAAAAACGATAGAAAGGAAGCTAAATCGTCGGGAGCTCTGGAATGCGTTTCTGTTAGTCAAAAATTTGATAATGACAGCCGAAAAAAATGTTTTTATAGTAGAAAACGCCATTAGTACAACAATAAATGCTTCATACGGTTGCAGGTGGGTTGGTGAACTCCGAAAAAAGAAAGGCGGTGGGACGTCCGGAATCGGATGTCCGGAAAGCCGTTCCCGGGAAGACGTTGCTTGTACGCCATGAAGAATGGCGAAACCTGAAAGGAAACCCGGAAGGGGAAACCCGACGAAGGAAACCCGAAAGGGGAAATCCCGACAAGGAAACCCGAAAACGGAAATCCGGACAAGGAAACCCGAAAATTTCAGAAGATGTAAAAAAACTTTTGATGCGAAGTTTCCGGTCAAGGCGAGATTTTTAAAATATAACATTGGGAAACATGCCACCTTTATTGAAGGGGAAAAAGAGGGTCCCCGTTCCGAATGGGGTGTGTGTGCAAAAAGGGACACAACAAATGGCGACTCCGCTGGAAGAACGCTCCTGGCGTTCAAGGGATAAATATTCATTCCGAACCCAGAATCTCTGGTTTCGCAGACCAGATACAATTTTCAAAGCTGAACTGAGGGCACTTGAAGGAAGGCATGATTGTATTGGACTGCAGACTTATCATGGGAGTGTGTGCATGATGAATTCATTTTCTTTCCTCGGAAAGAGTATGAATAACCGATAGGTGGAGAAGATAAACTACGTAATTTGTGAAATCCCAAAAGTAACCCGGACATCGCTCCGCTGCCAGTCAGGCGTCCATAGCCCCGATGGAGTTATTGCCACGATCCCACGAACATAGCTCTACTGCCAGCCAGGCGTCTATAGCCCCGGTAGAGATATTCATACACCCATACGGTTGTTTTTGGCAATTTAGATATTGCTTATTTCTCTCTTTTTTTTTTTGTAGCACTTTCGCTTATCTTTGTGTCAACCGTGTAAACAACGAAGTTCACCATGGGTTTGAGAATCGCAGTGGTCACTGGAACAGACTTTAGATTTTTCATTTATCTTTGCCCCCCCGGTGATCACCATACCATTCCTTAGAGATTATTGTCCTTAAATTTGATTCATGTACATCATGATAATAGTAGGGATTCAAACAAATAGCCATCCTAGGTTAGCACAAAGTTCGAAAGTTGAAAACCAGTACCCAGGAGCTGTCAAAGAGTAGAAGTAGGGAATGACAGCTTATCCAAAAAACAACATGGAAGCGGGCAGCGTGGTAACCATTTACTGGATCCAGCACAGCCACCGTGGCAGAACAAGGGAGACATCCCACAAAAACATGACAACGCGGCAGAAAGGCAAGCCAAACCAAAAGATAAAGCAGGGAAACTACTTAACCTATGTACAAAGTGCCCGCACTGGCAGCTCGCGAGAGCTCAGGCCTGGAAGTAGTGCTTGAGGTGCTGCCCATTGATGGGGAGCGGGACGTCTTCACCAGTAAGGGTCTTTAGGCAGAAAGCATGATCCCCAAGGATCTCAGCAATCTGAAAGGGGCCGAGCCAAAGCTTGTCGAATTTATTGTGTCCCCCTTTCTTTTCATGGGCCTTGTCCCAGTAGAGGACTAGATCAGAGATGCGGAAGGCTTTAACTTTGGCTCGACAATCGAACCATCTTTTAACTACACCCTGATGTTTGGCAAAATTTTCTATTGCACGGTCTCGTACTTCTTCAAGGTGTAACAGCTCGACGAGGCGAGCCTCTCTGCTGTCCCCTCCCTCATAAAAGTCGTTGATGAACTGGAGGGTTGGGATTTTTAAATGTATGGGAAAGACGGCTCCAAGCCGTAAACTAGATGGTATGGGGAATCCCCCAAAGCAGCCTTGTGGCGGGTACAATCTGCCCATAAGGCAAAACGAAGTTGGGTATGCCAATCCTTGGGATTCCTATTTAGCAGTTTTTTAATTACCGTAATCAAGTTTTTATTGGTGGACTCAGCAAGGCCATTGCCTTGAGGGTAATAGTTGGACGAGAATTTAAGGGCGACACCATAATTGAAGGCCCAACTTGTAAATTTGAGCGAGGCGAAGGTGGGGCCGTTATCACATACTAGGGCATATGGACAACTAAAACGATTTAAAATAAAACTTTCTAAAAAATTGATTACGACTTCAGTTGTACACTGCCTACATGTTATTGCTTCTGTCCATCTAGTACAATAATCGGAAGCGGTTAGAATGTACCTGTGTCCTGCAGATGATGGAGGGCTTACCGGACCAACGAAATCGAGACCCCATTGTGCGGAAGGCCTTACCTCCAGAACAGGTTGTAACAGGGCAGCAACATTCCTTTCTCTGGCCGCAGTAGTCTAGCATACATGGCAGGCACAGACATGACCGTGAGCATCCTTGAAGATGGTGGGCCAGTAGTACCCAACCCTCAGTACTTGATGTGCAGTCGATAGGCCTGAGCCATGGCCAGTTCTGAATTTTTCATGGAACTCCCTAAGGACGCGATCAGCTTCCTCCTTTCCTAGGCATCGCAGGTAGATACCTTCATGATTTTTCTTGTATAAAATAGAGCCCTGCAGCATATAGCTGCTGCTTTTCAATCTCAGAGCTCATTTCTGGACTCCCTGCAAATGGGGTGGACATTTGTGGTTCAACAGGTAGTACACTACGTGATCATACCATTCCCCCGGGGAGACGTCCTCTAACTGATACTGTTGCACGGTGAGCTCAGGTACAACATCCATAACTACCTCAGCCATCGTTCGGGTGAGTGCTTGTCCTCTTACTAACTTCATTGGCTGAATTTCCATGTCGTATTCTTGTAGGACTGCGATCCATTTTGCTCTGCGTTCGCCCAACTCATTCTGCATAAGTAGTGTTTTTACGGCGGGGTCAGGAACTATGACAAAGATTTTATTGCGCAAGATATAGTGCCAAAATTTTTTCACTCCTTTAACAAGGGCGTAGGCCTGTTTTTCAACATTATGATAGCGTAGTTCAGCATCCTTCAAGGGGGTACTCATGAAGGTGATTGGATGCTCACTTCCCTCACTATCCTTTTGGGTCAGGATGCTAGCACAGGAGTGATCTGAAGCGAAGGAGTAAATATAAAAGGGCTTAAGGTAGTTCGGGCTAACCAATATCGGGGCGTCAGTAATGGCCTTCTTGATTTCCCTGAAGGCTTGCTTTGCTTCGGGGGTCCACTCAACCTTGGCATCCTTTTTGAGCATGGCGTTGAGTGGTTTGACTATCTCTACAAAGCCCCTGATGAACTTGCGAACAAAGTTGATCTTCCCGAAGAAAGACTTCAACTCTTTCTTACTGCCTGGCAGCTGAGTTTTCATAATTGATTGAATACGCTCGGGATCAATAGAAATTCCCCGATCAGAGAGCACATGCCCGAGGAGTTTCCCTTCCGTGACTCCAAAGATACACTTCCTCGGGTTAAGGGATACCCCAAATGCACGACACCTCTCAAAGACCTTGCATAAGTCGACGACATGATTGCTTCGTTGTTTTGAAAACACCGTTAGGTCATCCATGTAGATGATGATGCACTTTCCAATGAGATCCTTGAATGCAATGTCCATTGTGTGCTGAAAGGTGGCGCCAGCGTTGATGAGCCCGAAAGGCATCCTTCTATATGCGAATGTTCCCCATTTGGTGGTAAACGCCGTCTTGTGTCGATCTTCGTACTGCACCATAACTTGATTGTACCCCAAATATCCATCTAGGAAAGACATCATTTGAGATCCACTTACTATTTGTAGTACCTCGTCCAAAGAAGGAACAGGGTAGTTTTCTTTTTCAGATGCCCGATTAAGGTTGCGGAAGTCCACACACAGCCTGATTTCTCCATTTTTCTTTCTCACAGGGACCAAATTTGCCACCCATGTAGAGTGTCTGACCGGAAAGATGATCCTGGCCGATAGCAACTTCTGTACTTCCTTATGAATGATTGGTTCTAACAAAGCGTTGACAGGTCGCTGCCGCTGGCGGAACGGCTTCGTATCGGGTCTGAGAGGGATGGTGTGTGTAATGATTGACGTGTCGTAGGTTTTGAGGTCATCATAGCTCCAAGCTATGACATCGTGGTACTTTTGTAATGCCTCAATGATCCCCCATCTTTCTTCGAGACCACATACTTTTCCTATGAACACGCTCTTAGCCTCGCCAATTGTTCCTAGGTTGTAAGTGTCACACTGACCGTTGATGGTATCCTTTTGGGCCCGTTGATCCTGTTCCTTGATCTGATCTAGGTCAGAGATTCGCTCCAGTTCCACCATGCCTCTAGGGATGGTGTTGGTCTTCAGGTTAATGATTCCCTCTATATCTAAGTTCGCCTCTTGAGGTTCAACTTCATCGATTATTTGGGCAGCAAACACATCTAAACTGGTGATAAAATCCAGGATATGTTTATCATCAGTAAATACCTGAAAATTGGCTACATTGTCCGACACCGATGGGATAGAAGTGAGTTCTACCGTGAATCGCTTGAGGCCGGATAGGGACAAAGGCTGTAGCGTACTTGCTGCTTGTGCCAAAGCATTGGCAGTAAAGTTCTGAGCGTGCGGGTTCAATTGGATGTTGAAAGCGTCCAACCCTTCCAGCAGGTCCCATACGCGGTGCCGGTAGTTAGTGAGTCTTCGGTCATAACAGGAATATAGCTTCCTGACTTGTTTTACGACCAACTTGGAATCCCCGTATACTTGAAGCATCTTTACATTCTTTCTTAATGCTAGCAAGAGGCCCAGGACCAAGGCCTCATATTCCGCCACATTGTTGGTACAATAAAATTGCAGTCTATGCGCGAAAAAATAAGACTTACCTCTCGGGCTGATCAGTTCGAAACTCGCCCCAGCTCCGTGCTTGGATTTAGAACCGTCAAAGCGTAGTGTCCAGAACCCGAGAGAATTCTCGGATGCAGGGGTAACGGGAATTGCCTTGGCGTTTGGTGGGGGCAGCATCTAAGTGACCGCTTTGGGAACTATAGAGGCCGACCCTGCCCGTCCGTCAGGCATGAATCTTGCGCCGTGTAGAGGGATGGCCCGTTTCTGTGCATGTTTAATTGCTTCTTGACATAAGCAGCAGTCGAATTCTGAATGAGCGGCATTGTGTACCCAACACCAATTGGGGAGCAGGAGCTCTTGAAGGTTCATCTGATTTCTAAGGCTGAGCTGGTCACGTACGCACTTGGCCATAAAATCTTGGAAACCATCGAGCAGGCCTTGACCGCTACCATCTCCCAGCTCTTCGTCATCGGACTCTATGAGCCTTTCAGTGCTCGAAAGAGTGTTAGCCAAATTAGCGGGTGGGCTACATAGTAAGAGTAGGACCTCGCTCGTTGATTCACCCTCACAATCTTCCTGCTCATTCAGGTATGCTACCGGGGAATAGTTTCCCGGACTGGTTTCCACATATAACACCTCATTGGTGTTGTTATATTCAGTGATCATAAATTTCATTCGGGGTTCCCTGTCAATCCGGATCTGATTAGGCATTCTTTTCCATGGGAGCCATATGTGAGAGTAATTTGTGGCAGTGTACCCATTTAGTGCCCTCATGAAATCCCTACCCAAAATTATACCGTAGGTATCCGAGATGTCAGCTACCTGTATGTCAATAGTTTGTTGGATCTTACATTCGACCTTTGGGAAAGGGGCCTGATTTAATACCAGCACCGAAGCGTTGTATGGGTCGGATGGAACGATGTCTCGGCATCCCGAATTGTCGACCGCATTTTGAACTTCCACTTGGAAAATTTTGGCTGCCGTTTGAAACTCTGGACAATCCAACTCGGAATGACAGCTGGTCTTGTGTATGCGACACCAACCGGATAGGGCAGCTTCTGCCAAGTAAACCCCATTCGCGGGGTTGTCATTGTTACTATTATTTGGCTGATCAAGAGGGGTAGGAACACCGCCATTATTGGGGCGTGTATTCCACGTATGGTTCTGCCTTTGGAAGGGCCTCCTGTCCAAGCTTTGACCTGGGTTCTGATTCCTGTCGTAATGCTGTCCTGACGATATGCTCGCATCCCGATTGTCCCGATGATCACGATTTTCCTATTAAAGCTAGCCTGGATGTTTTTCTGTGATGTCTGTAGTTGATTGTTCTAATTCCTGAGATACATCATCTCGGTGAGCTCATCAATCTTGTCCCTTTCGAAACTACTTGGTTGTGGTGCGCTATTTTGAAGGAATACCGACTGTGCAGTTGGTTGATTCTGATGAGCGGGAGGGCACTCTGCTACTTGAAGGTATGAGGGTACCTGGGGTGCCTATGGGTGTAACAGTTGCTGCTAGGGTGATAGGTACTGAGGCATCGGGTATGCCTGATTCATTGGCTGCCCAGGATGCAGAACCATAGGCAACTGTAGAACCAGATTTAGCAGAGGTGTTTGATGCTGCAATGCTTGCGTTAGTCCCTGAATCTATGTCGGGTGCGCAATTTGCCCAAGGGATGGTAATGGACCAGATATATTTTGCCCCAGATCCGTACTGGTAATAATGGCCTCAGAATACGCATCCACCAATCTAGTGGGTGGTGGCCTCATCCTTTTTACCAACGCCGAAGTAAGGTTGTCCAACGCAGCATAGTAGACTGGTAGGACAGCGGCATCATTGAAGACGTATGGTGCTTGTAGCCGAGTGTACGCTCTGTGGAAGCGATCATTGAAGGTGCTGATTGGTTCATTGATTTCCCTTTGAACCGCCATGAAATGCTGGTATGAATCTGCCGGGTTGACCGGGGTCTTAAACTTTTGTAGGAACGCACTCTTCAAGAGATCCCATGTGCTGATAGTTCCGGCTGGTAAGTTGACATACCAGTAAAAGGCCTCTTCCCCCAAGGAATAAGGGAAGAGCCTGCAAGCCACATCCTTGTACGTGATCTGCATAGTTTTTAACGCAATTTCAAATATCCTGATATGCTCCTCTGCTGTCCTCTGCGGATCTCGAGAGTTGAACTTTGTGCAGAAATTCTCAGGATTTTTGGGCATATCATGGTAGAGGTTGAATGCAAGGGGAGACGGGTTATTGCCCAGCCATGCCATTGGAAGAGGTGGCGGAGGCGGTCGCGCCAGGTTGTTCCGTATTTGAACAGGAACAACAACAGCTGGTGAGGCAACGACTAGGCTGGGGGATGCGTTTAGTTGGGGTGAATTGGCAGCTTTGAAAATCTCGGTGGCGGTACGAGTGGAAGGTGGATCTGTGAGTGAAGATGAAGGGGGCAGGGATGAAGGGATGATGAGCTGCTCCCTGGAATTGGTAACGGATGGTCCCCTTCGTTTAGCTCTCTTAGCTCGGATGGGGGGCTGTAATTCCTGCAATTCTCCCTTCTGTGGTGTAGATCTCAATACCCGGTGGAACCTTTCAGGGGAGAATGACTCAATTCGATCCAGCTTTAAGATCTAGAAGCCGCAGTCCTTCTAGCGCCAGTTCTGTTGATGGTGTTTTTATGCACTTCACAACACAGGTAATGCATAGGTGCATTACCTCTCTTGAAAGACAATCTTCCACAATCAAATTGCAGAACACTATTCCAAGCACTGTCAAGACCTGACATCCGAGAGACCTTGGGATAGTGTTCTGCAATTTGATTGTGGAAGATTGTCTTTCAAGAGAGGTAATGCACCTATGCATTACCTGTGTTGTGAAGTGCATAAAAACACCATCAACAGTTTCGAACATGAATTTTGAAAGAATCTTGTTGAGAAAAAGAGATATGAGATAGTCAAATATACTTTGCAGAGTGAAGGTGAAGGTTCTAGATGTGAGTTGGTTACAAAAGAATGCAGTGTTGCTGATTTTATTTCAGATTTTAAGGACAATCTTTTCTACAAATATGCAAGGAATAGTCATAGGTCTCAGTGGTTGGATCAAAAATTCAAGATATGTAAGGACTCAATTCTGATTGGCACTATTATATCAGTGGTTGATTTTGCAGAATACTACACATTGCAACCACAAAATGAGGTACAATCTCAGTATTATAATTCCATTCATATTGCTATTTTTTTCCACATAACGTTTAGACATGCACCTGATAGTACAGAGGAGGATCGAAAGATAATCAGAGAGTATCATTTTTATATAAGTGATGATAGATCTCACTCATCTGAGTATGTCCAACATTGTTTCGAGAATTTTTTTGAGTTCTTGCAGGAGCATGATATAGCACTGGGCTGACATCTCATTTGGTCAGATAATTGCACAGGTCAGTTCAAGAATGGTCGTATATTTTATTGGTTGAGTAGAATGCATGTAGAGAGGGGTGCACCTAATATTTGGAGTTTTTTTTAACTGGGCATGGGAAATGGGATCATGATGGAGCAAGTGCATGTGTAAAGAGAGCTCTAGTTAAGGAGAAATTGAAGATTTCAGGAGAAAAATTAAGTGATGCACATTCTATTGTTGATTGGTGTAGTTCAGCATTGTCACAGGGAGGGACACTTGATTCAACAGTGCACAAATTCTTTTGGTTGGTTGAGGAGGGTACAGTGGGATGCAAATTGGATTGTCATACAATCAAAGATTCTTCAAAGATGCATTCATTTTGAAGCTCAGATGAAAGCACATGGACCATTTGGACACAACAGTTGGCTTGTTTTTGTCAGAGTTGTATTCAGTGTGAGTGGGATCAATGCGAGTCAAGCGAGTGGGTGGATACATGGGTCCCACAATATCTAACCCCTTTATCTCAAACTATATCCATGAAAAATGACACAATGGAAAGTTCACTTGATTACGACCGCCTTTTAGATCTACTACAACCAGGACATGTTTTTGCAGTTGTTGCACCGCATGGGAATGAAGAGAGATCAAAATATTGGTTGGCTCGATGTGTGCGGGTAAAGCACAAGCTAACACAATCGATGGAAGATACTGATGGGTTCATGTATCCTACAAGTTCAGTTGTGGTTGCAGGAACTTGGTTGCAAATAGACATGATTAGAAATAATGACATATCTGCATTTGAAGACAACGAGAAACACAAAACCATTCTCATATATTCACACCTTGTTATAGCAACAGATGTTAAGTTGTTGAAGCATCATGCCAAACCAAAGACAAAACAACTATAGACACTTAGTAATGTTGATCATGAAGCAATATTGGATACTCTTAAGCAAAGAGATGACCCTTCAGGCACACTTGAATAGCATATTCAAGTATGGAAGGTACAATGCTTAGGTTCATTATGTTTAAGTTCATTAGTGTTCTTTATTTAACACTGATATTTTGTATACTATTGCAATGCAGGTGTCTTTAATAGTGATATTTTGTATGTACTTTCAGAATATTTTTGGCACAATTGATCATGGACCTACTGCAACAATAGCCAACTCTGATCCTTTCAGAGAGGTATGCAATAGATTACAATAATATAGATTGGTTATTCAAAGCGTCTTTTATAGTTTGCATTACCATCTCATCATCAATTAGGTCATTTAGAATAATATAGATTGGTTATTCTAAGCATCTTTTATAGTTTTCATTACCAATTCATCATCATTCAGGTTGTTTAGATTAATATAGATTTGTTAGTCTAAGCATCTTTTTTGTTGTGACAATATATATTTATCATTTGATAACTTTTGTGATATTCCTGGCACGATTGATCATGGACCTGCTGCAACAATAGGAAACTCTGATACTTTCAGAGAGGTATGCGATGGATTACAATAATATAGATTGGTTATTCTAAGCATCTTTTCTATTGTATGTAGTTTAACTGCTACCTTCATGGTTTGTACAGGTGCTTGTCACTCCAAAACGTCAACATACTACTCTTGTGGAAGACTATGCAGTGAATGCCTCCAATAGGGAAATTTTATAAAATTTGAAATTTGAAATGTGAAACAATGTAAAAAGGTCATAACTGTGTATAGGCATAATCTATATCCAGTGATGTTGTTTGAAATACGGGTCAAATGTTTGGCATTGTATAAAGGGTATGTTTAAAATGTAAAGAGCTTTTTGTACTTAATCGAGCTACAACCAGAGTTTTTCTTCCTGGTTCTTTCCTGTCGGTATGCTCATTTGAACCAAGTTTTGTAATATCTCCTATTTATATATAATTACAATTAAAGATGATTTAAACTCCAATTTGATCGTCAAAACCAAAGTTGGGTGCAATTTCACTCCCCAAACCTTTCCACACCCTATAAACTCATCAAACACGTCTATTAGGACTTGCAGAAGCTTGACATAGCAACAAAAATCTTTTGGGGAATAAATCGACAAACCAAAAGTATAATATTTTTTGAAAAAATCGAGAAAAAATCATGAAAAAATCGGGAAAAATTTGGATTTTAAAAAAAACATAAAAAATTGTATAACAAGAGATAAAAACTATTTTTTTTAAAATCGAAAGGCATTTCCATATCATAGAGATATAGAGAGCAAATAAAATAAAGAGTTTAACTAATGAAATATAAAAAATAGATTTTTGTAGTTTATATTCATATCCCTGATTACATTCATTGCATTACACATCTTTCAAACTCAAAGCATCACTTCACATTGCATAACGAATAACATGATGTTAATAGATGGCAAAATTTCAATTACAATATAGCTTTTTACAAAGTCAATCTAAGCAGTTATGCAATTACTTCACATTGCATAACTAATAACTAGGAGCAGCTGCCAATTGCTTTATCTTGTCATGGCATTCCATGAGACCACATTTCTTTGAGGCATTTTTTCAAACAGTTCACTCCCTTATCTATGCTATGAAATTTTTCATACATGTCTACCAAAGCATTTTATCGAACAGTTCATTGCCTTGCTGCTATGGCTAAAAGCCTAAAACAAATACTTTCGAACAAGCTACAAATGCTTGGAAAAAATCTATCAAAGCATAATAGTAAGCAATAGCATAGACAAGGCAATGAACTTTTTGAAAAAATGCCTCAAAGAAATGTGGTCTTATGGTGATGGAATACCATGACAAGCCATAGACAAGGCAATGAATTGTTTGAAAAGATGCCTCAAAGAAATGTGGTCTCATGGTGATGGAATGCCATGATGAATACCTATGGTGGTGGATTGTCATGGCATTCCATCACCATGAGAACACATTTCTTTGAGGCACCTTTTCAAACAGTTCACTGCCTTTTCTATGGTATGACATTTTTCATACATATTTACCAGAGCATTTTATCAAACAGTTCACTGCCTTGTTGCTATGGATAAAAGCCTAAAATAGGTGCTTTTGAACAAGCTATGAATGCCTGGAAAAAAATTTTCAAGGCATGATAGTAAGCAATAACATAGACAAGGCACTAAATTGTTTGAAAATATGCCTCAAAGAAATGTGGTTTCATTGTGATGGAAGGCCATGACAAGCCATAGGCAAGGCAGTGAATCATTTGAAAAAATGTCTCAAAGAAATGCGGTCTCATGGTTATGATTGTCATTACAATCATAACCATGAGACTGCATTTCTTTGAGGCATTTTTTCAAACAATTCACTGCCTTGTATATGCTACCACATTTTCCATACATGTCTACCAAAGCATTTTGTCAAACAATTCACTGCCTTGCTGGGCTAAAAGCCTAAAACAAGTGCTTTCGAACAAGCTATGGATGCTTGGAAAAAATATATCAAAGCATAATAGTAAGCAATAGCATAGACAAGGTAGTGAACTGCTTGAAAAAATGACTCGAAGAAATGTGGTCTCATGGTGATGGAATGCCTATGGCTATGGATTGTCATGGCATTCCATCACCACGAGACCGCATTTCTTTGAGGCATTTTTTCAAACAGTTCACTGCCTTGTCTATGCTACGACATTTTTCATACATGTCTACTAAAGCATTTTATCAAACAGTTCACTGCCATGCTGCTATAGCTAAAAGCCTAAAATAGGTACTTTTCAATACGATTTTATTCATAGTTTTTTGCAGGTTTTAAATGCATTTTTTTCCAATTTTGTAGTTTTAAATGGGAAAAAATCGTCCAGCTTGCACATTTTTTAAAAATCGCGATTAATCGAGTTTTTTTGCAGATTTCTGTTACTATGACTTGATCCAACCTTAAATATTTCTGCCCCCACATTTCATTGACATTAGCATATTGTAACCATCATAGATTCCAAGAAATAGCCCTTCAAAGATTGTTGTCTTTTAGCACTTTGGACTCTTAAGGGAAATCGTCGGTCCAATGTAGCTTAGAGTGATTCGACATATTTGGGTGAAAAAGAGGACCATAACTAGTGTAAACGTACCCATCCAGATGTGTTGGAACATTATGTTTGGTCGTACGAATTAGAGAATGAAAGTTGCACCACTTTGCAACTTTACATTGCTTGCATTTGGCAACTTTTCCCTCAATTGAAAACTCATCACCATGGGAAAACGCCTCTGAGATAGCAAAAACCGAGAGAGGTTATAGTAGATGGTCCCAACATGATCCCATATCCTAAGACGAAGAGTATGTAAGCATCACAGTTTCCAAGAAATAGCCCTTTGAAGATTGTTGTCTTTCAGCACTTTGGACTCTTAAGGGAAATCGTCGGTCCAATGTAGCTCGGAGTAATTCGGCATATTTGGGTGCAAAAGAGGACCACACCTAGCGTAAACGTACCCATCCGGACATGTTGGAATAGTCTATTTGGTCGTAGGAGTTGGAGAATGAAAGTTGCACCACTTTGCAACTTTACACTGCTTGCATTTGACAACTTTTCCCTCAACTGAAAACTCATCACCACGAGAAAACGCCTCCAAGAAAGCAAAAACCGAGAGAGATTATTGTATATGGTCCCAACACGATCCCATATCTTCAGACGAAGAGTTTGTAAGCATCACGGTTTTTGAGAAATAGCTCTTCAAAGATTGTTGCATTTTAGCACTTTGGACTCTTAAGGGAAATCATCGGTCCAATGTAGCTCAGAGTGATTCAACATATTTGGGTGCAAAAAAGGACCATACCTAGCGCAAACGTACCCATCCGGATGTGTTGGAACAATTTGTTTGGTTGTACGAGTTGGAGAATGAAAGTTGCACCACTTTGCTACTTTACACTGCTTGCATTTGGCAACTTTTCCCTCAACTGAAAACTCATCACCACGGGAAAACGCCTCTGAGATAGAAAAAACCGAGAGAGGTTATTGTATATGGTCCCAACATGATCCCATATTCTCAGACGAAGAGTCTATAAGCATCACGGTTTCCAAGAAATATCCCTTTAAAGATTCCTATCTTTTAGCACTTTGGACTCTTAAGGGAAATCGTCGGTCCAATGTAGATCAGAGTGATTCGATGTATTTGGGTGCAAAAGAGGACCATACCTAGCATAAACGTACCCATCTAAACGTGTTGGAATAGTCTATTTGGTCGTACGAGTTGGAGAATGAAATTTGCACCACTTTGCAACTTTACACTGCTTGCATTTGACAAATTTTCCCTCAACTGAAAACTCATCACCACGGGAAAACGCCTCTGAGATAGAAAAAACCGAGAGAGGTTATTGTAGATGGTCCCAACACGATCCCATATCCTTAGACGAAGAGTCTGTAAGCATCAATGTTTCCAAGAAATATCCCTTTGAAGATTGCTGCCTTTTAGCACTTTGGACTCTTAAGCGAAATCATCGGTCCAATGTAGCTCAGAGTGATTCAGCATATTTGGGTGCAAAAGAGGACCGTACCTAGTGTAAACGTACCCATCTAGACATGTTGGAACAGTTCGTTTGGTCGTACAAGTTGGAAAATGAAAGTTGCACCACTTTGCAACTTTACACTGCTTGCATTTGACAACTTTTCCCTCAACTGAAAACTCATCACCACGGGAAAACGCCTTCGAGATAGCAAAAAATGAGAGAGGTTATTGTAGATGGTCCCAACACAATCCCATATCCTTAGATGAAGAGTCTGTAAGCATCACGGTTTTTGAGTAACAGTCCGTCAAAAATTGATGCCCTTCTACACTTTGGACTCTTAAGGGATTTCGTTGATTGATCATAGCTCCTACTGCTTCGGTCTGTTTGGGTGCGAAAGGGAACCATACTTAACCTAAACGTACCCATACAGACATGATGAAATAGTTGGTTTTGTCATGCGAGTTGTAGAACAAGATTTATTGATGCCCTTACAAGTAGTTTTCACTCTCCAATCGAACTCCAATGTTGTTTTTTGTGCGAAAAAAAGCCATGAGACCATAGCTTGTTGCAAAAAACTAGTCAAAAACCTTTATTTAAACCCTACCACAACTTCTAGACTCCTATCTTGCACTTCCCTTTACAATTTTAATAATTTACCTTCAAAAGATTACATGGCAATTTTGACAATTATGAAGTAAGAATGCATTTTTGGCATATTGGACCCCTAGACTCAAAAATTCAACTTAATACACCTTAAATGGTCTTCATTGCCCTTATTTAGCATAAATAGATCACACCTAACCTCTCAACCTATCAACCTTCAAATGTGTAATCTTGCAAATAGTAGATTAAGTGGGAAACTAGAGAGGAAGAGTTGATGGTGAGTGGCCTAGTGAAGGCTAGAGAATAAGAGTTTGAGGAATATGGTGTTAGGACAGGGGATTGTCCTTGGTTATCATATTTGGTTGTGTGGAAAATGCATGCTACTATGGGGATGGTTCTAACCATAAATAACTTGAGAAAGATTGTGAAGAGAAGAGTTGAAGGGCATAGATACATGTCTAGTTGGCAAAAGCTTATGGAAGAGCATGAAATAGAGATACTAATGTATGGATGTTTAGCTTTGTGTACTGAATTTTTGTGTGCAGGTGTCAAAGCTTGCGAAACACCATTTGTAGGTGTCAATAAAGACAAATAGCAGGAAGAAGATCCATTTGAGAAGGATCAAGCATGGCAAGACCAAGACAACGCAAAGCATGAAGGGTACAAAATCCCTCAGATGAAGATTTCCATGCAAGTGACTTGGAGCGGGTTTGAAGGGATTGTGAAGAAGATAGGAGTAGACCTATGGAGTGATTTATGGGGCATAAATCTTTTGTACCCGGGGAGTATGGTGCAGGAGCACCTAAAACATGTAGGAATTCATGAATTGACAAGGCCATTCCTCCTTATGTATAGGTTGTACCTCATAGGAATGGGCATGAATTAGATAGGGGTAGGCATAGGAACAAGTTTTTAGGGGTGATAAAGGGATTAGAGTGGTCAGAGAAGGCTACCTTGTTAAGAAACACATATTTTTGTGCCTTTTGAGTGAGGCTAGAGAGCGAGTTTTTGAGAAGTTGAATGAAAATAGGTTGGAACTTGTTGGAAAATATTGGAACAGGTGTATTTAATGGTGTTTAAGAGGTCTGAGTGATTAAGAGTAACCTAAGAAGAGTAAAAGTGTGAAACCCTAGTTGGAAGGGGAAAAAACAAGGGAAAATTGGTGATTTTACAAAGAAAGTGTAAGCCAAATTATGGGGCAGCATAATACAATGATGTTTTAATTTTAAGAAAACAAAACTAAGAGGGAATGAAGTGGTTTCAGGATTGAGTGAGGTCAGACTGTACAAGGTACAATAAGCCCTACCAACAAGCCAGTGAACTGTTTCATAAAAAGCTTTGGTAGACATGTATGAAAAAAGTGGTAGCATAGACAAGGCAGTGGACTATTTGATAAAAAGCCTCAAAGAAATGTGGTCTCATAGAATTCCATGACAATAAAATGCAATTGACAACTGTTGGACTAGTTTTTAGTTATGCAATGTGAAGTAATTGCATAACTGTTTAGGTTGACTTTGTAAAAACTATATTGTAATTGAAATTTTTTCATCTATCAACATCTAGTTGATAGTTATGCAATGTGAAGTAATGCTTTGAGTAAATTGAAAGATGTGCAATGCAATGTAATCAGCGATATAAATATAAACTACATAATATAACCATTCTTTTTTATGCTATTGTACATTGATATTTAACCATTGCTCAAGATAAAAAATTTAAAGAGTTTAATCATGCACATGAGGAACAAATTAAATTTCGATTGTCAACTTCTATATATCAAATTATCCAATAATCAAGTGTATTTCCATATATAAAAATGGCATCAACGCCAACTCAAACAAAGTTTTACAAAATGTGGCATATGCCATCTCAATATCTATTCAAAATTTACATGCCAAAATGTCTATCTCATCCTGAACTACTGGTGGATCATCAAAATGGAGCCTCTTTGAAGCACTCATTGGCTCTGAAGGTAGCTGCACAAGAAAAATTCAAACCACAATTGAGATTAGTTATACTATATAATTTAAAATCGAATAATTAACATCAAAATCAATATACATTGAATTTTAATTGAACTCTAAAATTGAAATCTTGATTACCTAAAATATACGTCTCTTCAAAGGGTCGGGAGTCCTAGAATATACGAAACCAACTTTTGAAATTCCAATCTATATATGTGAACAAAAACATTAAATTGATCCAAGTTAGCATACGATTATTGGTAATAGGAACATATTTACCAAACACAAAATAAAATAAACACATACCTCTTTAGGTTGATCTTTTTATTTATCTCCTTGAGGTGTTTCAACACCTACTCCTTGAGGTGTTCCAATACCTACTCCTTTAGGCGGTGTGTCCCTTGTCAACAACGATGTATAGCTCATAATTGCCTGTACATAAAAATGACAAGTACATATGAAACTACCAATCTATGTCGATGTATGTATAATCAATATAATATCTTAAAAATCTTAATTCAATCCAATTTGAGTTCAATTACCTTCCCCTTATCTAAATTTGTGCCTCCATAGTCTGGACGAGGCTGCACCTCACTCGTACTAGGTATTTCCTACAAGAGGAAAATAAGATAAACATATAAGTTATTATATAATTTCATTAATGACAAGCAAGTATATAATAAAAATGTAAACGAGTGAGTGCAAAAATATATACCGTGTGTGTTTCCAAGCCAACTGAAATAGCCCTTAGGGTGCTATCAGTCACCCATGTGAGCTCCTCCTCAGACATCAACTGTTAAATAGACCATGTAAATAAATATTAGTACTTGATACTATCTCTTATTAATATTCATTTAAAAACAAATGCAAGTTATGAATTTACAACTTAAATCTTACCTGTGTCACTATTCCAACATTCCCCTCTCTAGCAGAAGAGGACCATGTAGGGTGCGCTCCACTCCCCTACGACTGATCTATAATGTTCACATCATGGAGGTCATAAACATAAATGTCCAAGGGATGCTCAACGGGTTGTACAAGAGGACCCAAGCAGATATGGTGGCACATAGTGCAAGTATGTGGCACACAAATATGTGGACCTAAGGAGGAGGATGTAGCAACACTCGAGCCTTTGCCAACATCACCAGAATGTGGCTGAGCTACTATAGAAGCATACGAAACCAAATGACCACTTAAAGAGTGAATAGCCTGAATAGTCTGTGTGGCTGCATCCTAGATAATCTTTGGATGATATATTGGAGGTGGAGGAGGAAGGGGAGGAGGGGGAACATATGGGCGAAGGACTACTCTAATTGCCCCTAGTCTATTCTGGGGCATACCTCCACTGATGCCCTAGAAGGGTTTAATGTCAAAGTAATTGACATGATGCCCTAACACAAACTCAACATATACTTTTTTAATATAGTAAAATGGTATATTAGAATTGTTGTTCAGTGGTTTATCAAAAACCATAAACCAACAATCCCAAAATATATCTACAATGTCCCTATTCGTGCACCATTTTTTAGAAAGTTTTGTTTTATTAACTTTCACTGGCAAACCGGTGCGGGGGTTAGTGAATAAAGAGGCTATTTGGATATCTTTCATATCATCATAAGACAATCCACATGCATAATATTCCCTCATGTCTTCTTGCCATGAATGAAAGGAATTATGTTGGGTGGAGAGGGTTTCTATATTTTAAATTATTTCCTTCAATGTGTTTGTCATATCTCTCAATCGAGGGATTGTCTTATAAACTTCACAAATGCCCCTCAATTGCCCCAAGTTTTCACCAATTAAGTCTTCGATTGGTGGCTGTGGAGGTGGTGGAGCATTTGGCATTTGTGCATTTTCATTCTCAGCCATAATACCTGATTAAAGTTAGAAACTAATTAATCTAATTGAAATTACACAATATAAATGAAATTATTGTAAAAAAACCCTAGTTTTTAATAAAAATCCAAAAAACCCCTACTTTTTCACAAAAATCCATAACAAACTCTATTTTTTGATAAAAATACATCAACAACACTAGTTTTTAATCAAAATCCATTTAAAACCATTAATTTTTAATAAAAAATCATTGTAAACTCTAGTTTTTAATAAAAAACCCTAATTTTGAAAAAAAAATCATTAAAACTACTTAAAATTATAAGAATCTAATTGAAAAATTGATTACAACATTAAAAAAACCAAAAACATACCTTTGAAATCGGATATCTGGTGAAATCGTATATCAGATTTTGACTTCTCCTTGTGCGCCCGCATTCAAAGTGTGTAAAATGACTTTGACAGTTGGTTGTTTTTTATTTATATTGTTTGCTCAAATCAGATATCTGATTTGTAAAAATAGGTTTGGGCATTGCTTTGGAGGAATGTACTGACACCCGAGCCTAAAAAAAGTCAACTTGGCATTTCCGCGTTTTTGAGTCGATCCAAAATGTAATTTTTTTCGCATTGCCACTTTTTGGCCCATCATGATCCTGCACATACCCATATACTCTTAATATTCTTTTGTGGTTTATAATCACTTGAGAGGTGTTCTCTCTTTGAATTTGGTGTCGTAGTGTGAGTATCTTCCCTTTATGGATGCTTACTCCTGTTTTTCCATTCTTTAGGTCAAGATATATAGTAATATTTCAAAATGTTGTACCAATGCCCTCTAAGCAATGAGATAAATTTAATTTTTTTTATCTTTACTTAATGTATAGCACCTTACTTTATAATCACTTGAGAGGTGTTATCTCTTAAAATTTAGTGTCTTAGTGTGAGTCTCTTCCCTTTATGGATGCTCACTCCTATATAGTAATCTTTCAAAATTTTGTACCAACGCCCTCTAACCTTGCAATGAGATAAATTTATTTTTTATCTTTACTTTATGGATAACACCTTAAACTTGGGGTGTTATCCATATGTCAACATAAATGAAAGAAACACACCTTAATATCTTTTGTAAATTGAGTAAACTCCCTATCCAAGTAACAAATGACATACTCTTAATATTCTTTGGTGGTTTATAATCACTTGAGAGGTGTTCTCTCTTTGAAGTTAGTTTCTTAGTGTGATTATCTTCCCTTTATGGATGCTCACTCCTATTTTTCCATTCTTTAGGTCAAGATATATCGTAATCTTTCAAAATGTTGTACCAATGCCCTCTAACCTTGCAATGAGAATTTTTTTTAATTTTTTATCTTTACTCATAATCAAATTAAAAAAAATTACCTTCTTTGAAAGTGTCTTGACCTTTCTCTTCCCTTTGTATTTGTGTGAATAGATAATGAGGCTAGTAACACAAATTAAGGAGTTGGGTTTGGAATTTAATGCATAATTAGCACTATTATTTAAGCTTCTCCAAGAGGTGCAAGTTATTCCTACATTGGTGGAACAAACTATCCTAGTGACCATAGATAGAGGGTATGTAGAAATTCTAGATATAATGGATCAAATTTTAGCATACGGTGAAGAACTAGGATGATAAACTGTATGAGAAGATAAACGTCAGTTATAAATATTTTCTATCCTAGATTTCACTCGAATATAAAGGAGGGTTTCTTGAGGACATGGAAAATGGTTTAGGCCTTGGGAGGATGTTGATAAAGAAACTACACTAGTACCCATTAGTTTGAAAACTTGAAATGCCAACCTTATGGAGGCCTATGGTGAAAATTTGCAAGGGTACTAAAGGTTGGTACAACAACTAAATCTATACAGGCTATAAAGAAATAAAATTATATGGTAAGGCAAGTGTGGTACCTTTAATCATCATACAATATGTCCAAGAAATATTCTAAGGGTGAGGTACATATCTCCCTATGCATTCATGTACGTATATGTACCTCACAATGATTGGATATGTAGATAGATGTAGATTTATAGGTATGTGTGTTTAGGAGAAGCTACCTAAGCATATGCGATATGTATATTTATGATTTTAATAAAGACTAGATAATCTACAAAGATTCTATGAAAAATATATATGCATGTCTATCTTATGGTATTTATGAATGTATAGAAGTGTTTGAATTTTTACTTTACACATATTTTATCTATCACACAATTTATGATTCCCTTCCTATTACACTATGGGCCTAGGTTTAATTCTCTAACATATTTAATCTAGACCTCAAGTTTTCATTTTATTATCAACACTCGCAAATCTTCCACATTGTTAGATTCAATTTATTATAATGTATTTGGTATTGTAATATTTCTCTATTTCTAAATCACCGTATTACGTGTCATTTATTGGTGGCCATTCTAAAGGGACACAAATGCATTTTATTAAAACTAAAATCGAGTTCTTTAGTTAGTTTCAAGAGTTTAAGGGTTTCTTGAAAAATCAAACTAGTAAAATGAATAAGGTTTTCAAGTCTAGTAATAGTGGTAAGTATTGATTTGTAGAGCATGATAGCTTTTGTAAAGATAACAATCTTGGGAGACATAAGAAAACTCCATATACCCTTTATTACAATGGATTTTAAATATTTTTTAACATGAAATTGATGCGAAGGGATAAAAATATGCTCAGTGGAGCCAACTTAGAGTAGAATTTTTGCACATAAGTGGTTTCTACTACATGTTACTTGATTAGCGGGTCTCTAAAATTAGTTATTTTGGAGAAAATACTCTTGGAGTTTTTGATAGGAAAATTGGCCACTTTAGTAACTTTGTGTATTTAGTTTCAATACATATGTGTGTGTGTCTAAGAAGAAACAATAAAAGTTGGATAATAAAATATTAAATCATTTCTTTGTTGGTTATGGTGTTAGTGTTAATGGGTATAATATTTCAGATCTTATAGCCAAGAGAGTTTGTATGATAAAATGTGATATTAGATCAATCAAGCCTTATCCTATAGTTGTGTAGCTAAAGGAGGATAAGAAGTTAATTGTGCAAATACAATTGAAGGCTAAGAGGGTTACACCAAAAGATAAACTAAAGGTTCATGATGGACTAGGGAGGAGGAAAGCTCAAATATTTTAGAATGTATAACCTCCACCTCAATATTTGAGGTTCACTTGGAAAAGGAGGAAATAAAAAAGGTATAACCCACCTAATTTTAGATGTATGTTTACTTTGTTTAATAACAAAAATGAGCCTAGAAAAGATAAAGAGACAACAACAATGAATGATTTAGATTCTTGGAGATTGACCATGGATGAAGATTCCTCATAGTGACACCTTTCTCAATAACTATTATAGCCAATCCTCTACCTAATATATTAGAGAACTAATGGATTAAGCCACTACTCCTTAAGCTACATGTCCACCCTTTATATATATATAAAATTTCCCCTGCCTAAGGGTTCAATATTATTGATGAGTGGGCTTATAGTTTTTTTCAAATTGTCTAGTTCCTTGTGGGCCATATTTGTTTTATCAAGGTATTTGGAGCTTGAGGGTGATCCATCCTAACTATATAGGAGGGGGTGGAGGGCCTATAAATACTAGGGGCCATTTGATATTTATGGGTGAGTGTTTATGTGTGGGCCTATAGATATTTCCTCTAGTTATTTGGCCTACCACCCCTACTATCTATTGGTCGAGATAGATAGTGGAAATGAGGAAAATGTACATGTAGTTTGATCCCTCCGCATGACCACCATGATCATGATTGTGATATTGTGATCATGTTGGCTTCTATGTGCCCATATAAATTCCAAGTAACTAACCTATTAATCTAAGCCTGGGTACATTACAGTTCAAGAGAAAAGAGTAGAAATAAAGTGTCTCAAATATATTTTAGTGGATACTATATTTTAATTACACCAAATGAGGTTAGGGATTCATAAATTTTAAACGAGGAAACCATAGTAGTTCCATAGATAGGGCCTTATAAACTATCTATAGTTTCAAGATAGATGTTACACTTAAAAACTACTTGGTTTAGTTACTTGAAGGATGAAATCTCATTGGTTGTATTGGTTGTAGTGGGTGTTTAAAAATAAGTTAAAATATAATGGTAGCATTAATAAGTACAAGGCAAGTTTGGTTACCAAAGTTTGTTCCTATGTTGAGGGAATATATTTCAACAAGATTTTATCCCCTCTTACAAAGTTGAAATCTATTAAAATTCTTTAACAAAGTATTATAAATGTTTTGATTAGATAAAATTGGGAAGGGCTCAATCCCATTATAAAATAGCCTTAAAGGTAGTAAAGACAAGTCTCACCAGAAGTGAGATTAGAGAAAACTAAAAACTTACAACAAAGCGATAGAAACCAAGACCAACAAAAGAACAAGAAAGACTAGCCACCAACTAGAAGAAACAACTACATCTATCCTAGTAGCTTCAGGCCTTTAATAGCTTGCCATTATTTGTTTAGGAAGTCTACTTTGCCTTCAATTGACAACTTCTTAGTGAAAGGAAAGCAAAGTGCAGAATATGCCTTCCTAATTCTAATCTTCAGGACAAAGAAGCAAATAAACCACTTAAAACTTTGCAATTACAATTCATTTAAGATGCACATACAAGAATTAAAAAATAAGCAATAAAGAATGAACACCATATTTACGTGGGAAAACCCTTTCAAAAAAAACCCACACACCAAAGCAAAGATCACTTGTATTGCAGTAAAATGACAATTACATACAAGTTACACAACTATGCTCTTTCAGGTGTCGACTCACATAATCAATCTAGCAGCATTACATTCACTCTGATCTTCAACCAACTTCCCTTTGACCCATGATCAATTCGTTTATTACAATGTAATGCACTACACTACCGTATTCAATACAATTCAACATTACATTACAAAATTCTCTATATATATTTATCTCCTCCTTCAGGTCATCTTAACCTACATTGTCATAGCATCATTTCATCGACCGATGAGCATCAAGATATCAGAGGCAATTACATGGTTATCAGGTAATTCAACTAGCGCCTTTAGGTTGAAAACATCGAGTCAATGAACATGTTGATTCACAACAATGATGTGCAATCAACTAATAACTCTGTGCCAAGAGTCGTCATCAAACTCATCCATTGTTACCTTTTTCCTCCGACAAAATCATGTTGAAGAGACATAAAACCTTGTCTCTCTGAACTCCCTTTGTCACCCTGAAAAACCTTGCATCCTATCACCATACCACAATCATCTCCAACCAACCATTACGGGATGACGAGATATGCACTGCACCACCGCAAGCCTCTTAGACCAACCACTGAAGGATGGTGGGATATACACCACACCACTAAAAGCCATTTCATGGGCTATCACAGGGTGGTGGTATGGCCCTCACTACCACAGGCCAAATTCAACCACCGTTGCGGGATGGCAAGGTGGCCTCACACTACCACCAACACCTTCCATGGTCTATTGCGGGGTGGCGGTATGGCCCCCATTCTACCATTGTTGCGGGGTGGCAAGGTAGGCCCACACTACCGCACAAGTAGATGAAGACCACCATGGGAAGGTGGGTAACACCACCAACCTACCCTCCTTTAAGTGCACCAAATGTTACTGTGGTAAAGCCATAAATGTAACACTTTGGGAAAACTGAGTTTGATGGCAACTGAGCTGGGGTTTCAATAGTGAGTTTGAGACACACATTCTCAACATTCTCCCACTTGATGAAGAACTCACTAAACCTCTTCCAATTCTTGAATTCACTGAACATTCTAGGCCCCAAGTCCCATAGAACTAGCGCACCACTTGAACTTATCCGTGCTCATAGGCTTTGTCAATGCATCAAAAAAATTCATCAAAGTATCAAAATTTTCTAGAAAAACCTTTCCATCCTCCACCATATCACGAACAAAGTGGTACTACAAATCAATATGTTTCATCATGGCATGGAAGGTTGGATTTTTCACCAAAAAAATGGCACTCTCACTGTCACAAAAGATAGTAGTCTGACCTGCATCAAAACCAACATCAGAACACAATCTTCTAAGCCAAATAGCTTCCTTGTAGGCATGAGATGCTGCCATGTACTCAGCCTCAGTATTAGATAAAGCAACTACACCTACTGCTTGTGCATCCAGCTCACTGCACCACCAAACAACATGAATACATATCCACTAGTGGATCTTCTATTGTCAATGTTCCCTGCCCAATCAAAATCCATATATGCATGAATGCTAACTAAATTCTGAGATCTAGTAGAGTTACCATGATAACACAAGGCGTACTCAGGAGTACCCTTTACATACTTGATAACTCTCTTCACAACATCCCAATGCGGCCTTCCTGGATTAGCCATAAACCAACTAAGCACTCCCACTACTTGGGCAATGTATGGCTTGGTACAGACGATTACATACATTAAACTGCCAATTACACTTGCACAAGGCACCCTGGTCATGTCCTCTATCTCAGTAGGAGATTTTGGACAATCTTCAATAGAAAGTTTCATTCCCTGTATTATTGGAACAACTAACTGCTTGCAATCTATCATATTAAACCTTTCTAGGATAGTGTTTTTATACTTGCTCTAACTGAGCCAAAGATTTCTATTTCCCCTATCCCTTCTAATTTCCATCCCCTGAATATACCTAGTTGAACTTAGATCTTTCTTTTCAAACTGTGCTAACAAATGAGATTTTGATTCAGAAATCATACCCTTACTATTCCCAATGAACAACATGCTATCCACATACATGGCAATAATAAGAAGATGACCATTTTTAGACTTGAAATAAATACAATGATCATACTTTGATCTCACAAATCCCAAAGACAACACAGGTATATGTGTCGCAACAACGTGTAGTCCTTGACACTTTTTCACTCATTTGGGCCTTTTCCCTTGGTTTTGGCCTTGTTTTACCTTGATTCAGTCTTGAAAGCTTGCAATTCAACAATAATCTAACAGTGTTTTACTAAGGAGTTGTGAAGTGTTGTAACACATTTCCTCACTTTTTTGAGACCCTTTCAACATAATTCACCTAAATGACCCCTCATTACCCCTTTCCAAGCCTTGTGACAAAGTGTTGCAAAGTGTTGTAATGCAATTTCACACTTTCCTAGGCTTGTCACCCCTAATTTAATCATTTTCTTATGATAATTTGTCCCCTTAATGTACTTTTAGTCCTGACTTAAGTGTGTTTCGGGAGGCAAAACTGATTAACTTCATTAAAAATTATTTAATTCCCGACCACCACTTGAAATTTCCCAAGTGGACTAGGTTGCCACTTTGGGCGACCTAGTCCCTTTTGGCATAAATTTCAAAATTAAAACAAAACCTAATGGGAATTTTGTCTCCAGAACCCTAGTGTCGGCCTATCATGCTGCATTTCAAGAAAATTAGGGTTTATGTTTTTACCTTCATTTTGACTCTCTCCTAAGATCATTTGCATTCACAAGCACTCTTGCATTCCAATCTTCTCAACCAAGCAATTGAGCACAAGGCATCATGAGCTACTTCCATTGGAGTTGTTCTTACATGTTACAAATCTCAACAAGCAAAGGTTTGGTAAGTGTTTCCATTAAGATCATCATTCAAGCATCCTTTCCTTCCTTTGTTTCTCATTTGGGTTTAGCTACCATCAAAGGGGTTTGACTTAGGCAAACCCCTATTTCCTAACCCCAACATTCTTTAGGTCTTTGCATGTGTTTGCAGGTTTGTACTTAGATTTGGTGAAGTACAAAGTGTTGGAGAAAGTGAAAACATTCCACTCAAGTCACACCAAAGCATCAAACCCTAGAAGGAGCAAAAAGACAAGTTACAGGTCATTTTTGGGAGTTTCAGACACGAACTACTGTAGAGAAAGGAAGTATAAACCGAGACCCATAAAATCATACCTTGAATCCTCAAAAAGCATCAAGAGGACTAGGTTGCCACTATTGGTGACCTTGTCCCTGTGTTAAGCCTGAAAGGGGTTTTTTCATTTTTGGGTACCCTTTTCCCCAAAACCTGGTCTAACAAAATTTCCCGACAGGAGGACTAGGTTGCCCAGCTTGGCGTAAGTGTCCCTTTGCTGATTTCAAGCAATTTCCAGAACATCCTGGGGTTTCTCATTTGCAAGTTTCCATTTCCAGGTACACAAGCTCTTGAATTTCCAGTTTACTTTCTGTATTGCATACATTTAGGGCATATAGTTTAGATAGTTTTCATTTAGTTTACATTGCTTTGTTTGCATTTCATAGATTAGATTAGCATCATTTCATTACAATTTTCAGCCACACTTCACACACATATCACAACCTTCATCAATCAACCCTTCCTTTGAATGCAACCGCCAAAACCATGTAACCACCAATCGAAAAGAGAGTCTATTCTTCTCACAAGTGATCCTAGGTGAGAAAACCTAGGGGCCTACCAAAGGGGAATCCTCTTTCCCTAGTTAGTGTTACATTTTTGGTGGTTCAATATCAAACTTCTAGTACCACATTCTAGGTGACTGCTTCAAACCATACAAAGATTTTTTTAATTTGCAAACTAGGTTTTCCTTACCTTTTTCAATGAAGTGCTCTGGCCGGGACATGGAAATCTCCTCCTTCAAATCACCATGAAGAAATATTGTCTTCACATTCATCTGCTCAATCTCTAAATCATACGCCGCTGCAAGTGATAACAAGAATCAAATGGATGTCTGCTTTTCTATAGGAGAAAATATTTCTCCATAATCATTCCCCTCCACCTGGGAATATCCTTTCATGACCAACGTTGCTTTATGCTTCTCAACATTGCCATTTAGATCGATCTTCCTTTTAAACACCCTTTTGCATCCAACAAGCTTTCATCCTTCAAGAAAAGGTACCAGATCCCACATTTCATTCTTCTTCAATGACGCCATTTCTTCATTCATGGCTTCCAACCAGGAATCTAAATTAGACATACCCATAGCCTCTCTAATATTCCTAGGCTCATCAGTGTTAGAAATCAAAGCATAGTTATAACTGGAATCCAACATAGATAACCAAACCTTTTAGGTTTTTGTTTAGCACGCATAGACCTCCTCACAGACTGAGGCTGAGGTTCTTCTTCTTGATCAAAATTTTTAGAGCTTCTTGAGCTCTCCTCACTAACAGGTCCATTAGGAGTACATAGTTCATCCTTATCTAGAGTAAAAGGAATTTCAACTACCTCCTTTTCTGCTTCTTTTACATTTGGTTGTAGATCAACTCTCCTCACTAACAAGTCCATTAGGAGTACATAGTTCATCCTTATCTAGAGTAAAAGGAATTTCAACTACCTCCTTTTCTGCTTCTTTTACCTCTGGTTGTAGATCAACTATAGAAGGTTTCAGCTCATGGAAGATGACACTTCTGCTATACAACACCTTCTCTATAACTGGGTTCCAAAGCTTGTACCCTTTCACACCAATTCCATAACTAATTAAGATACATTTCACTGCCATTTTTTCCACTTTAGATATCTTTTCACTAGGTACATATGCATAGGCATCACATCCAAAGACTCTAACATGTCTCAATGAGGGATTCTTACTAGACCACACTTCCATAGGTGTCTTATACACGAGTGCCAAAGTGGGAGATCTGTTAATTAAAAATAACATGTTGTAGCTACAGCCTCAGCCCAGAACTTCTATTCCAAACCAACACTACTCAACATATTTCTCGCCCTTTCCATCAATGCTCTATTCATCCTTTTTGCAACTCCATTTTGTTGTGGAGTGTAAGGAGTAGTTTTATGCCTTTTAATTCGATGGTCCTTACAAAAATTATCAAAATTTGCAAAACAAAACTCACCACCATTATCCATCCTCAAACACTTTATTTTTCTACTATTTTGGTTTCTACCAAGGTTTTAATTTCCTTAAACTGACTGAAAACTTTAGTTTTACTTGTAATAAAATAAACAAATGTCCTTCTTGAACAATCATCTATGAATGAGACAAAATACATAGATTTCGATAATGAAGGGACATTAACTGGACCAAACACATCGGCATGAATATAATTCAGAATACCAAAAGATTTATGAGGACTAGAATAAAATGAAACACAATGTTGCTTTCCATATATGCAATGTTCACAAAAATCAAACTCAAGATTACAATCATCAATCCCTTCGACTAGACTTTTATTTTTCAAGGCTTTTAAGCCTTTCTCACCAATGTGGCTGAGCCTTCATTGCCACAACATTGTTTTCTCTGTTGGGAGATTCACCTCTCAGGAATTAGCACCCACACGAACAACATCTCCTTTCTCTACATGATCAAATTTACATGACTTTGCAGAAGCACTATTACACTATATTGCACATGCATCTATCTTATACAGAGTGCTAATTCATGCACCCTTAGCAAGCACCATAGAGCCTCTAGCCATTCTACACACATCATTCGAGAAAGAAACTTGCACACCAACATCATTCAACTTACTTACAAAGAGTAGATTTCAAGCCAGACCTGGTATATACATCACATCATTGATTCCCTTTATTCTTCCATCAAGAAACTAAATTTTGACTCTTCCATGACCAACAATCTCCAGGTGAGAATCATCACCCGAATACACCCTTCCACCAACATACTTATCATACTTTGAAAACCAATCCCTATGAGAGGTCATATGAAAGGATGCACTTGAGTAGATTAGCTAAACATCATCTAATGCTTGAGTAGCCAAAGCTGCTATGAAGGCATCTACATCACTCAGAGAAGATTCATTACCAAAAGAGTTCTTTTTCTTTTTCTTCTTTTTCTCCTCTTTGCAATATTTTCGGATGTGTCTAGTCTGCCCACGGTTCCAACATTTAACCTTGGAATTTTTACCAAGAGACTTTGATCTCCCCTCTGACTTGGATCTAGACTTCTTGTCCTTCTTTTTTCCTCTCCTTTGATCTACCTCGAATAGCAAGGGCCTCCTTGGCCATCTCAGAAGATTTCCTTTGCATTTCTTTTGATAGCAGTGAAGCAACCACATCTTCCATCTTGAAAGTGGTTGTTGTACTCCTAATAGCCATTACTAGGTGATCCCATGTGTCAAGCAATGAACACAACAAGAGAATGCAACAATCCTTGTCATCTATCTTCACACCCACAAATGCCAATTGAGCAATGGTCATGTTAAACGCATTCAAATCATCTGCAATATATGCTCCTTCCTCCATATTCAAAGAATACAAATTCTTCCTTAGGAATAACTTATTCACCAGAGATTTTCCCTAATAAATGTCACCAAGCTTCTTCCACAAAATTTTTGTTGTCTTCTCTTCATGGACGTTCAAGAGAACTGAATCCACCAAGTATGCAGTCTAATCAAACCCTTGGCTTTTTAGTCCATTGCATCCTAGTCATCTTGTGAGGTTACTAATGGTTTGTTAGAGGACACTACAGTCCATAACTCTCGATCCACGAGCAAATCTTCCATTTTGAGTTTCCACAACTCAAAATTTCCACCGTTGAACTTCTCAATTTCTATTCTTCTATATGTGCTCTCCATCTTAAACCTGCAATATGTTTACAACCATATTTTTCTGCAAAACTCCCACTGAACAAGATCAACACAAAAAACCCATCTTACCCACAAGGACAACAAAGTTGGCCAAGCTTTGATACCAACTAAAAGGAAAGTAGAGTGCGGAATACGCCTTCCTAATAATAATCTTCAGGAGAGAGAAGCAAATAAACCACTTAAAATTTTGCAATTACAGTTCATTTAAGATGCACATACAAGAATAACAAAATAAGCAATAAAGAATGAACACCAAATTTACGTGGGAAAACCCTTTCGGGAAAAAACCCACACAACAAAGCAAAGATCACTTGTATTACATTAAAATGACAATTACATACAAGCTACAAAGCTATGCTCTTTCAAGTGTCGACTCACAGAATTAATTCAGTTGTATTACATTCACTATGATCTTCAACCAACTGCCCTTCGACCCATAGTCAATCCGTCTGTTACAATGCAATGCACTGCACTATCGTATTCAATGTGATCCAAAATTACATTATAGACTTCTCTATATATATTTATTTCCTCCTTCAGGTCGGCTTAACCTATGTTGTTGTAGTACCATTTCGTCGACCATTGAGCATCGAGATATTGCAAGAAGTTACATGGTTATCAAGTAATTCAACTATCACCTTCAAGTTGAAAATTTTGAGCTAATGAACACGTTGATTCACAAAAATGATGTGCAATCAACTAATAACTCTGTACCACACGTCACCATCAAGCTCGTCCGTTGTTACCTTTTGCCTCCGTCGAAATCATATTGAAGAGACATAAAATCTTGTCTCTCCAAACTCCCTTTGTCACTCCAAAAAACCTTGCATCCTATCGCCATACCGCAGTCATCTCCAACCAACCATTGCAATACAATGGGATATACATTGCACCACTGCAAGCCTCTTAGACCAACCACCACGAGACGACAGGATATACACCGCACCATTACAAGCCATTTCACGAGTTGTCGTGAGGTGGCGGTTTGGCCCTCACTACCATAGGCCAGAGTCAACCACTGTCACGAAGTGGCAGGGTGGCCCCACACTACTGCCAGCACCTTCCATGGTCCACTATGGGGTGGCGGTATGGCCCCTTCTCTACCGCTAGCCACTTCCAACCACTGTCTCAAGGTGGTGGGGTAGGACTCCCCCCCACACTACTGCACAAGCAGATGAAGACAACCATGGGAAGGAAGGTAACACCGCCAACCCACCCTTCTCTTAAGTGCACCCAACAATACTGCAGTAAAGCCATGAATGTAACACTTTGGGAAAACTGAGTTTGATGGTGCAACTGAGTTGGGGTTTCAACAGTGAGTTTGAGACACACATTCTCAACACTTAGAAGCATTACTCAAATATTTTGCAGGAATGGAAGGATAACCAAACAAGCTTGGAGCAATAACTTTGGATTTATTCTTGGTGTTGGAGGGATTGATGTGGGGGAGAGGCTAAAGAGATGTTTCCTCCAACATACATTTTGATTTCCTTTTCTCCAATTCCTCTTGAAAGACTTGTAGAGTAGTGGTAGCGTTCTTCACAAACTCTTTATAGTAGGCAGTAATTTCCTACATATTTCTAAAACACTTAAATTCCTAGTTGGCTTGGAGCCTACCAATCTTAGATGCCAACTTTCTCTGGTCTTCAACAAAGCTAGCCACATGCTTTATGTTCTCGACCTCTTTCTCTAGGTGTTCCTAGTTGTCAAAAGTGATGGAAATATTTTTCATGACATCTCATACATCTTTATTCTAGGCCTCCTCAATCCATTCCAAATTTTTAGATAGAACAATGGATTCAAGATTGTAAGTTTTCTTTTTGGAAGTATGCATTTGAGTGAGTTTCCACTTTAGAATATCATTATCAAGATTTTGTGCCTTACAAATATCATCAATCTTGATCCAAAGCTGGGTACAAAGGTTACACAAAGTTAAATTTTGGGCATTTGATGGGTCCTGAGAAGGATCATTAGAAGGCACTACCACCAGAGGGGGTGAAGGAGAAGGGAAAACCCTATAATGGAGAGAATGTGAATATTCTTCTAGGCCTTCCAGACTAGGGGATCTCGAGGTGTCCAGATCATCATCCAAAATAGAGAAATATGAATCTTTCGGGGGGGGGGGGCGTCCTGAAAGAAAACATTTTTACCCTTTGAAGAGGAAGAGGAGGGTTCATTCACCACATTTTTTCTCTTCGAAAAAGGGGTAAAATAAGGGCCCAAGGTCTTTTTGGAAGATGCCATTATCTTAAGAGGGGAGGGGTGATGGATTTTCTCTTTTTAGGGGTGGGGCCCTTTTCCAACTCAATAAAGGATAAGTTGTAAACACACAGATGCACAAAGTGAGTAGATTTTAGGGCAAGGTTATACTAGTAAAGGAAGTGGATTAAAATTTGATGAAGGCGCATAGACTTACCAATAATTAAGACTCTATTCACAAGCTCTTCTAGAGAGGAATAAATCCATAAGAAAAAATATATTTTCAAATTATAACGAAAATGGTTTAACGTATGGAAGAGATAGGAAAGGAACTTCTTATAACGGCCTCTAGAGTGATGTACCTCATTAGGACTTCAACAATCTTCTTCTAGAAGCCCAGAAGGTCCTCTCTATCAAAACCATTTTGGAGTTTTTTCACTTTCTCCTCCTTTTTCATAAACCTAGTCATTGCCTCTCAGTAGTTTCCTTTATGTTTTTATGGAATTCTAAGTCCCTCAAGGGATACCCATCACAAGAGTAATAAGATCAATAGTGATATTGAAGGATATGCCATGAACATAAACATGAACATTACTTGACTTCCATGAGTTGGTAAATTCGACTAAGAGAACCAAATCGTAGTCATTCATGGGTTCAATATACGAAGCCAAGTTGCCCTTATCCAAGATGCTCTACACCTCCTAATCATTTTTTAGGGCATCAAAATCATTCAACTTAACTTGCAAAAGATCTCCCCCCATTGTAGGTTGTTGGTAAATAGTTTTGTCTCTATGATAAATCAACTAACTCGACCAATGGGCATGACAAATAGAAATTTTTTTGTGAGATTAACGATTCTCCTTTGTGTTTGAGAGGGGTAGCTCCCTCGTATGATGAAATTCAAATTTTAAAGGGGTATTCTTTTGACTAAAAAGCAAGAAAGGTAAAATTTTAAAATGAATAAAATATCTTTGAAAAATTGAATAACCATTCACAAATGGTTAATGCAGAAATCTAGGTACACATGAATGATAACTTACAATTTTAGCTTCAAAACAATAATTAACTCAAAGAATAAAACACTATTTTAATATTGATCTACCAACATTGAATGAATTTAATCTACAAACTAGCATGGAAAGACTAAAAATTAAAAAAAAAATATCACACACTCGAAAACAATAATTTTGTAATCAACATAAGTAGCACATAAACTTTCTAAATTGATTCATTATTTCAAAATATTTCAGAAAAACACAAAGCTCACAATATTTTTCTCACCTGTATCAAAAAAATTCCCCGTACACAACTCTCTATCTAAAGCAGCCTAAAGGTCCCCTCAACAACATTAAAAAATGTTTTATAACATTTCCCCTTGCCCCTCCTCTAACTGCTTCTTGAATTTTAAATTATTACTTTTTAAATTTAAAAAGAAACTCTCAAATTTTCTTCCATTGCTACCTCTTCCAACATGACTCTTCATTTTCAAATTAGTGTTTCCAAGTTGAGGAACCTCAAATACGAGGAGAAAGTAAAAGCTTCCAAGAAGCTTCTTATCTTTGTCTTTCTTTGACATTTTTTATCGAAAAGATTTATTTTCTTGTTTTGACTATTAGTATTCCTTATGTCACCATTTATTGTTTGAAAAATCTCTAAGACATGTGAATTTTCAAATACCATAACTGTCGAGCTCCATCTTCACATCCAATGAAAATAAAATGATTAGAATGACTGTATTTCAAAGCATAGGCATTTCCAATATGGAAATTTAGTATCAATGTGAGTTGCTCTCTGTTTTAGCATTTCATGTGTACATATCACTACTGCAGTGCTTGAGAATATTTAAACATTTCAGAGTAAACCTGTCCCATACACATATTGTCATATCCCAAGAGCCATTATAAATTCTTGAATAATCAAGTGCAAGGCAAGTAATGGGCCCAATATGTCCTCGAAGATAAAATTTGATGCTATGTCCTGTAATTCTTGAAATATCAAACAACTAAGGTAGCTCAGGAATAGCTCACCAACCTTTAATAAAATCCTCAATTCTACCAACAACCAACATTTTCATATTTACTGCTATAGCCCGGATGGTACTATGAAGGGGTCGAGATTGGTCAACCAAAAGAATTCCTCTATTATTGGAATGTGAATTCAATTAGGACTTTAATTTTGTATGTGTCATACAAGTTGTCTTCAATTAGGACTCTACTCCTATATGTGTCATACATGTAGTTGAGTGAGTCATATTGTATTGACTTAGTAAATTATTAAGTGATTCATAGTAGAATCAAGTCGGACTCTATATGTGTCAACCTTGTAGATGATTGAGAGCCACATATAGGTTTAGTCAATAATATGACTATAGTGGCAGAATTGGAAGGGTTAGAGGTGACAAATTTGAGAACTTAATTATACCAAATTAAGTTTCTCAAGTTTGTATATAAATAGAGGAGATTTCCCTCATTTGTTATTAGAAGGCTAAAGCCTAGAATAGATTTGAAAGGTATTTTATCCCTCCTTTTAAAGAAGATGCTAGAACTCATTTGAGGTTGTTGTAACTCTATAATTCCTGAGAATCAATACGAAAGATATTTTTCCCCTGGTATATTTTTACCAGGTTTTTCCACGTAAATATGAGTGTTATGCGACTTTGTTCTTCTCTACAATTTTCTACACTTTGTTTTTCATACAATTGGTATCAGAGCATAGGTTATTTGTGTAGAAGTTGTTTGATTTGAGAGGTGAGAAATGGCAAGAACTACTGTTACTAGATTTGAGGTGCATAAGTTTGATGGTTCTAATTTTTCTCTATGGAAGATTAAGATTCAAGATTTGCTGGTGAAGGATGGATGTGACAGAGCTGTTAAAGGAGTAGCATCTAAACCTGCAAATATGAGCACGTCAGATTGGAATACCATGGATAGCATGGCTAGAGCAACAATCTATTTATCTCTAGCAGATTCAATTCTATTCAATGTTGCAGAAGAGAAATCTGCTCATGACTTGTGGAATAAGCTTGCAAAGCTATATGAGACAAAGTCGTCGGAAAACAAAATTCTGCTACGAAGATAGTTGTATAATTTGAGGATGCGTGACAATTAATCTCAATGATTTCAACACACTGATAAGCAAGTTGGCTTTAGTGGGTGTGAAAATTGATGAAGAAGATAAGGTAGCAATATTACTATGCTCCTTGCCAGATAGTTGGGATCGGTTGGTTATGGATCTCGATAATTCTACACCGAGTGGGAAGCTAGTCTTTAAAGATGTGGTGGCTACTTTAATCTCTGAAGATTCAAGGTGGAAGACATCTCAAGGATCCTCTTCAAATAAAGCCCTTTTTGCAAGAGGTAGAACTCAAGAAAGAGCAAAAACCTGAGCGTGGACAAATCAGGTCCAAATCCAAGGGGCGAAAAAAGATAAAGTGTTGGAACTGTGGAAAAAATGGGCATGTCAAGAAGGATTGCAGGTTGCCAAAAGAAACCAAGGAGAATCCTAGTACACCAGCATCTAAGGCAAACACTGCTGAAGTTCAAACACCATTGGAAGATGGAGAGGTATTAATTGCTAATCTAAGAAGCCCTTTACTTCATGTTTGGATTCTTGACTCTGGTGCTTTTTTTTATATGACACCACACAAAGACTTGTTTTCTAGTTATCGGTCTTGTGTTGGTGGTATGGTTTACATGGGAAATAACAACCCATGTGAAGCTGTTGGTGAAGGAGAGGTAAGAATCAAGATGTTTGATAGAGTAGTTAGAACTATTCAACATGTTAGGCATGTACTTGGTTTAAATAAAAATTTACCTTCACTTGGAGTGTTTGATGAACAAGGTTATCGATTCAATGGTGAAAATAGTTGTCTCAAGGTAACAAAGGGAGTTTTGGTTGTGCTAAAGGGAGAAAAAGTTGGCAATCTCTATAGGTTGGTTGGACAAACTGACATTGGAGAGGTTGTTGTGGTATCTAATGCAGAGATGGACTCATTATCAACCTGGCATCAAAGGCTAGGCCACATGAGTGAATGAGGTCTCAAGGTACTACTAGATAGAAATCTTCTCCCAGTTGCAAAATCTAAAGATTTGAGATTTTGTGAACATTGTTTGTTTGGGAAACACAATAGACTGAGGTTTTCTAAAAGTACTACTAGAAGAAAAGATGTATTAGATTTAATTCATTCAGATACTTGGGAAGCTCCTAACATCTATTGGAGGTTCATCATATTTTGTTTCATTTATAGATGATTATTCTTGTAAGGTATGGATTTATTTTCTCAAGAAGAAATCTGAAATGTTTTCTTGTTTCAAGAGGTTTAGGGCTCTGGTAGAGAATAAAAAAGGTAAGACAATAAAATTTCTGAGAACTGATAACGAAGGCGAGTTTTGTTCAGCAGAATTTAACCAATTTTGTAGTGAGCATGGCATTGCAAGGCAATTGATGGTTGCGAGGATACCACAACAAAATGGTGTTGCTGAACGCATGAACTGTACAGTTATGGAGTGATCCAGATGCATGTTGACTACTGCTGGTTTGGAGCAGAAATTCCTCTATGTTATGCATTCTTACCACTATATCATATCCTACTATAAATATGAGATTTGAGGCATTAGGCAAATTCACTGTCAACAATTTACCGCCGGAAAATTCACCCCCAATAATTCACCGCCATGACAAATTCACCTCAAGGAAAATTCACCACCAACAATTCAACACCACATAAAATTAATCCCATTAACATTTTTCAATATATATTTCCAAGACTTTGAAATTTGTTTTACAAAAGAATAATTTTCACTGCATTTTTATTATCATAAATCAAATTATTCTTTTGCAAAAAAAAAATTCCTGGTTTTAGAAATATATATTAAAAAAAATGCGATAAATTTTCCACGTAGTGAATTGGTGGTGGTGAATTTTCTTTGAGGTGAATTTGTCATGACCGTGAATTTTCCCACGGTGAATTGTTGGTGATGAATTTTCCTGCGGTGAATTGCTGTTGGTGAATTGTTGGTGATGATGTAGAAAGAGAAATAGATGGAATAAGTTTTGTGTGCCCTAGGAGAATATCTACTTTAAATCAGCCCAAAAAACCTTGCTATGAGCTTCTCTCTCAACATAGAGCACTTTCCATGATTTTTATGGTGCCAAGGAATAATTTCCAAAAGGCTTGCAAGGTGCAGGAAGCCCCATCTCTCATAATAGAAACCCTTCCAATCATGGCCAACAATCATAATAATGTTATGCTCTCGAAATTTGACAAGAAACCTCACATTTGGAGAAAAATAAAATTGAGAGAATGACCTATCTTATTTAAAATACTTGGAACTTCTTCTTTTATAAAGGAAAATGAGAAGCTACTATTCGCTCCCTGAAGAATAAGAATAGTATCACCAAAACAAATATTCCACCATCTCCAAGCATTTTCTTTAATTTTTTTTATTCTTTTCTCATCACCTGCTTTTGTTCTTCCACTTTTTCATTTAGACCAATTATACAGGATACTACCCTTGTCACTACACATTGCAAGCAACTGAGCAATCTCTGATATACCAATGCTATAAATATCAACTCTTTTAGCTCCTCTATGAACCTCTTCCAAACAGGGCCCATCAGAAGTATTGAAGATGCGAAGCAAAGTTCATTTTGTGTTGGTTGTTACTAGAATAGCACCATACTTCGATAGAGCAAGACAATCAATGTGTGAAGTCATGTGGAGATACAAATCTTATTTTCTAAGGTACTAAGTGTTCAATACGAACCTTCGCTTTAAGTAAACCAGGGCATACCAAAATAGAATTTGATGATATATCAAAAACAACACAAAGGCCTTTGGTATTAGGTAGTCTTTATTCTATAGAGAAGCTCTGCTTCAATTTCCACACAATTGTATACACATGTTTCCTGCTCTAAAACCACCACCATATAAACTACCTAGAAGGAAATAATATCAAGTCCCATTTCAAAAAATGATGTTGGATTCTTGTTTATGGCAAGGATCTATGTGAGAATCCATAGTGCAATTGTCTGGTATTACAAAGCTTAAACATGTCACGTATAGATTTTCTTTGACTTATTTAAATACATATATTAATTACTATGTCGAGATTTAAATAGAAATTGAATGATTATTTAATGATGGTTAAATTGAAATTCAAAATGAAATGAAGTTGAAATTGAATTGAAATTGAAATCTAAATGAAATTGAAATCGAAATGCAATTATTATGATTTGAATTGTATTTATGTTTGTTTCGGGGTTTGTCATTACTGATGATAAATCGAGTGCAAGTGAACGTTGGAACGGGTGAACGTGATTGAAGATGAGAACAACGATCATGTAGGGTTGTTTAGCCGATTGACGTTTACGAATAGATGGGATCTCACACACTCACTTAGGTGAATATTTTAATGTATTATGCGTATATCATGCTTGCAAATTGAAAATCTAGTTTAAATGTGATTTCTCAAAAATTGCGAAAATGCATGTGATTGAATGATAATTTTGTTAAATTGATGAAATTTAACTAAAATTAATTGATGAACTGCTTGTTTGAATATTTTATTATGATTTGGAAATATTAAGTTTGAAAATAAGAAATTTAAATGCAATAGATTTAAATTTGAAAATTGACTAAATTTAATTAAATAAAATGATTTTGAAATTACAATGCTTTTTAAATTGAAATTGGGAAAATTAATGGATTTTAATATCATAAAATTGAATTAATATTTAAACTTAGCTAAATGAGTAATTGAAAACGAAAACTCACGTAAACTTTGTTATGCTTTCAAAAATTTAAAGTTCAGTTAAAATTGAGAAATAAAATATCTAAATTTATCCAAGGCATTCAAAAATTGAAAGACTTGGAGTTTTAATTGGTTAACTGAAGATCAATGAGGGAATTGTGGATCTCAATTCTTGTTTTGATCGATGCATGGAATCAAGAAAATAAAAATATATATATCTCATGGAAAATCCGAAATTAGGAATAGACAGAGAATTTGAATACTCAAAAAATTCAAATTTGGAGAAAACACAGAGAATTTTCTTTATTCTAGAGCAAAAACAAATTGAACAAAGGAATTTTATGTTCTTTTTGAGAGAAGAAAATTGAAATTTGGAGCAAACTGCTCACTCAGAACACATGCAGCCAGGCAAGGGACTTCTCACCCACGAAGGGCACAAAAATTCAACTTGGAAAGAGTGTTGAGAGGTGAGGGAGAAACCCACACCCTCCTCTCTCTCTCACGCAGCAATAGGGATAGAATCCCTTCACCCCATGTACCCCTTTGAAAAGAGAGTGTGCGGCCTGGGAGAGGCATGCACAACCCTCCCTACACCCTCACACTAGCAGCAAAGGCACAGTCTCCCCTCCATACGCAGCAAGAAGAGGAAGATAGGAGGTGCGGCTTGGAAGAGGTACGCACAGCCTCCCAAGGCATTCCACAAGGCTGCAAGGCAGCAACTTAGTACGCATCTGCTGAGGGGAATACTTCCCTTCCGTCCACAACAAAAAAAAAAATCTACATATTTCTCACACCCACGTGCCAAGGGAAGGCACAGTCAGCAGAAGGAGAAGATTTGAAACTGGCAGAGAAGATAGGAAGAACAATAGGGGAGAAAAGAACATAGGTATCATAAATACATTTCCAGAATTTGAAATCTACCAAGTAAGAATTCTTAGATTAAATTTTAAGAATAGATTTTCAATTCAATTCCTAAATTCTGGAAATTGATACCAGATTAAACAAATTCTTGAATGAATAATTTAAGAAAGAGAGACTAAAACAATTCTAGAAATAAATAGAAATTATTTAAGAAAATCTTGGTTGTTTTAAAAGAGAGATTTAAAGAATTGTATAAAAACTATTATGTATATTTTATTTGAAACTTCAAAACAGTTGTTCCTGAATTTAAATTTCTAGAACATTGACAAATTTAGAACCTGAGATTTTAAGAAAAACTTTTGAATTAGATCAGGAAATAAAATTTGATAAATTTCAGGAACAACTCAAAACAAAAAACAAATTTTTGTTTTAGCTTCAAAAACATATTAAACAGTGATTTTGATATTTTGCTAAGAATTTAGGATTTGTTGTTTAGAAATCTTGCATTAAATAGTAAACTGAATTTAGGAGAACCTATTAAATCTGAAACAATTTTACCATTTTAGAAAATGAAATGAACATGAACAGAAAATAGAGGAATTTTATTGACTTAGAATAATGGTTGTTGACTGAGAATTAATGGCAGAATTTAACTTCGAATTTTTAACACAATTTAGAAACCAAAATTACTGAAACTTGCAAATTTTGTTTTTCTTTGAAACTGTCAAAATGGAAACTATTAAATTAGATATATTTAACTTGATAAATGATTGTTATTTAAACGCTGAAAATAGGATAAACTGGAAATAAAACGTTTTAACTTGAGATTTGATTTATTTTTGAAAACAACCAAAACAATATTGAAATAACATTAATTAAACGAGAGTATAACGAATGAATGTGTACTCTTTTAATTTCAGTTTTTATATGTATTATTTAACATACTGGAGTGACACCTTCATTTAAAAATCTTTTTGATAATTTAAATTACGAAATTTAAAAATGTTAATTTTATGTTTTTATGAATTTCAACGATGGAAAGAAACTCTCTTTTAAAACTGTTTTTCGTTTTAAATGATGTTTCCAGTTTGATGTTTTGAAAGATTGCAAAAGACTGCATTTGAATGTTTAGACCATGCATGAATGATAGATAATTCTGCATGTTATATTTTTGGGAAAATTACCTTCCGGGACAGGTGCCGAATATGGGTAAATAGAGAGTGTAGTTTTGCTTTTTCCAAAACTGCTTTTATTGTCGTGCATGACATTTACTTGGCCAAGTAATTTTTGTACCATTGAAATAGACAGATTATTGAACTCTCTACCATATCCTAGTACCGAATTTGCTTATTTCTTAAATGAATTAGAAAAATGAAAATGCTTGTGGTTTACTAGTAGTACTATGCATGCACCGGATTCCATCTTGCTCGTAGACTGCTTTATGCTAAGCAATTCGTGCAGGGTCGGGTATTTCTTGATTGACTAAGAAATTTCGGGGAAGCGTAAGCTTCGAGGTTGGGCGGAAAAGCGTCTGATCCTTGTTCTGATTCCTCTTATTGAAGATTTGTTTTTGGATTGAAGATCGATGGACTGCATCTTCCTTTATGCTTTATTATTCTTGATGTATGTAATGACAAGCTTATGGCGAATGACTGCCTAAGTCTCGAATTGTAAATGTTTATATCATTCATTGCATTTTTAACTGAAATTGTGTAATTCGACACTTGTATGATTTAGACTGAGTTGTAATGAAATTATCTTATTGAATTTTATGTCATTGTTGTGTAATCGACTAGTTCTTCGATGTCTAAATGAATGGAATGACGACTTTATTTTGAATATAATGGATCTTATTTGAAGTATTTGTTGATGTTGTTTTAAAGAGATTTTTCGCTCTTTAGAAAACATGTATGCAGGTTCTAAGAGAAACCTATTGATGCTACCTATCAGATGAACCACCAATAATCTTGTCCTCTATCAAAATACAAGCCTATATTTACATAGACACTGTATGTTAAAATGAGTTTTTTACAAAACTTTCATTCTTACCAAATACTTCATTGCTACCACCTTATTTAATAAATCTTTGTTTGCACCTTTTTTTTAACAAAACTGTGCAAGCTTTTAGATCCTTGTAGTCAACAATAAAAGTAAAATAATCATCATCACTTTTTTTTATGCCTTAAACAATCTTGCTCCAGTTCCCACATCAATTTCTTGCAATTCTTTCGGTCTATTTACAATTGTTGCTCCACAAGTTTTGGCAATTCCTTTATTATCTATTTTCCTCAACCTTTGAATTGCAGTCACTCCTGCTTTGCTCAAATAATGAGCTTCCAGATCACTAAGGCCCTTCTTAGTGATGACTAATTCTATCTTGAAGTTCAATATTTGAGAAAATATCTTTTCAATATATTCTTCTTCTATCTATACTTGGAGCTCTTTGTTTAGAGACTCATCTTGTTATTAGGCATTAATGGATGCCCTTGGATATCAAACACAATGCATATTATTATAGTGCAATTCACCATCAATTTTCCCAAGAATATTTTCCCGTTTAAAATGATGGAAATGGTTTACATCTTTCAGAACAATTTCTATTGCAACAATCCTAGGGATGATTTAGATGCAGTGTGGCAATCAGAATATAGGTCATGTTTAACAAACCAAATGCAATTTTTTTAATTTTTATCATGGTGGTAGATAAATAGTTATGTGTTTCTTCTCTCCCACAATATTGAGTAAATGTCTTGAGTTTGGAAATACTCGGTTGCCTTCATTTGCCAAGCCAATTATCCAACTAGCATAGATTTGAACCTCACCATAACAACCTACTTCTGCATATTTGCTTTAGAGAAGGACATAAGTTACAACATTTTTAGAATTTAACTAGAAAGAATAGTGTTGTTGGAAATGCTCGACCTATATACAAAAAATCATCTATAGACTAAAAAAAAACATAACCACCACATGTTTAACTGACAAGGGAAATTTCTTAAAATTCCATGATTAAAATTGAGGGCAATATAGGCATAACAACAACAGAGAGGCAACAAATCATAAAAAGACCCAAACTTCAAGAATTATGATCAAAGGTAGGAAGAGTGAGATAATGGTAAGAATTTAACTTGCCATGAAGAGTTAATAAAGGATAAACATGCACCTTTCTTACTCAAAAAATTATTAGAGGTCCTTTTGATAGTTTGATCCATCAACTCAAGGGAGTGATCCATTTGTGTCTCTGACACATGGGGCTATGAAATATTTTGCCTCGTTAATAATATTTAATTTCACATGTTCTAAGAAAGTATTGACATTAGACCTTATCATAATTGTTTGGACATGAGAGGCGATATTAGCCAACATATCAATAATCATATTGCCTTCTCTAAACATGTGCTTGATCTTGTGATTCTCAAAGTTGATCATGTTTAGGCATGTTTCCTTTATTAAATCCTAGAGAGATCAACACATATTGAATTTTACTTGCAACATATTGATTGTATTATTGGAATTGTCCCCAATTGACATCCTAGTCAATGCTTTGTCTTTAGCAATTTGAATTTCATGGAAAGCATCTGCCAGCTCAACAATGTTAGAGGTTTGATTGCATAGGTTGATAGCATGGGCGAAGATTATTTCTCCCTGTAATCTCTTAGGATGCCACCCCACCCACTTGACTTGGATTCCCTTTAGCTGAAAGTAATATAATTATTACCAAAGTGATACTTTAGGTCACTACACTACTATATGTCCATGAACATGTGGATTTGGATTGGGCAAGAGATGTTAATACCAAAAGGTATACTAATGGCTATATGTTTAGCCTATTCAATGGTGTACTAGTTGGAAGAGAAAGTGAGGCTATTGTCACTTTTTCCATGATAGAGGAAAAGCATATGAAATCTAATGAAGTTATGCAATTATGCTCAGATATTCAATGAAGTTAGAGAGTTGTTAGAGCTCATTATGATGCTCAATGTTGCATTATTTTGGCAAAAAACTTGACCTTTTATGTGTAAATGAATCATGCTAATCTCTATTATCATTTTATTTGAGATGTGGTATAGGGTTGAAAGGTGATGCTAGAAAAATATAATTATTTGTAAAAAATTTTAGATGCATTGATAAATTTAGTGAGCACATAGAAGTTTAGGTGGTGTTGTGAGTCTATGGAACTTTCAACCCATAGAAATTATATGATAGTGTCAAAGTTCCCCTTTTTCTCTTGCAAGGTATTTGATAAGTGGGATAATGTTAGGAAATTTGTCTCAACCTTGCATCCTAATGTTGCATATTCATTTATTAATTTATTCTCACTTGGGATAAAGGGTGTCCCACAATGAGCTGGCATTAATGATCATATTTCAACTATCTTGAGATGCATACAACAAGTTATAATCCTATGCCATTATGATGTGTAAGAGCGTCTTATGACATCACAAGATGTGGGAGTTACTAATGACATATTATATGATGTGTAAGAGCATGTAATAAGGAGGTTACAATGGAATTTTTGAAATGCATTATTATATTTTATGATGAATATTATAAAGCATCTTTGAATGGATAATGGAGACAAAATAGGGCATCTAAGTTGGGTGATCAACTATGACAAGTTATGATAAGCTATAAAAGAATCTTGTGAACATAGTCATAGACCCATCTTGGGCTATTATATTAGTATTTGTGCTATGATATTTTGGGTGGAATGCATTTTGCATGTTGGTATATGGTTTTTTAAAACTATCAAATGGTTTCTTGTTTGAGCTTCATCAATTTATTTAGTGCTTTAGCTAGAGTATATATGGTGAATTTCTAGATATTGTATGCTACTAGATTTGCTCTAGATTTACATGATCATTCTCTTATGGCATTTCCTTGTATCTTATATTGTAACCTTCGTTACTAAAAATATAATTAGTTTTCACTTTAGTGTGGGTTTTTTTTTTTATCTTGAAAAGGTTTTCCCCATGTATATCACCCTACTATGATTATATTTTTTATATTAATATGTTTTCATGAAATGTTTTAGATCATAATTTTTGTACCTCCTATCATAGATTGGCATATAGGAAGATTTTTTGTACATTAGCATCCATTCATAAATTCTATATCCAATAAGGAGCCCTGACAAAATGTTACACAAAGATTCAACATAAAAAATGTAACCATTTCTTATGTTATCATTATGAGAAAAACATGAATTATCCTCAAAGAACAAAGGAATCCATGCTTAATGTCATATCTAATAGAACATATCTATCTAGAAAATATCATATTTGATATGTTAACATAAAATGATCAAACCCTAAGGAAAAATCCTCGGGGTTTAAAGAATGTCAACTTCACCAAAAATGTAAAGAAATAAATCACATATTTGTTGGGAAAAGTTATGTTGTTCACCTTGCATAATGTTATAATATAAGGAATAATATTATTTGTAGTACACCTAAGGTGTCTAGTGATGCTTGCATCATGTGTGTTAGACATTCTTGGGGCCACTTTATGTGTTGTATATAATATAGACACTTAAATTTATTCAAACCCAATCAAACTTGACTGTATTCCATTATAGCTATTAATTAAATAAATAATTAATTTTAACCTTACCCCCTAAATCTTCCAACTAAATCAATTAATGCATACTTAATTCATTTATTTAGGATAAATCATCCCCATTACCTTTTCTTCTAAATCTACATGGATCAAAATCTAAAGTTTCCATCACTTGACAAGTGTCCCTAACCTCCCTCATGCTCACACATGTGTAAATATGCAAAGATCAATTTAAAGCCACACTACCTCTCTCACTCATGTCCCTTTCATGAGCCACCCTATGTATTACATATGGTGTGCTCACACATGTGTGAGGGTATCTAGATCTTACACCTCCATACCTCTTGTGACACATGTCACAAGGATAAGCCTTTAATCATGTCTCAGTCATCATTCAATCTCAACCCTCCATTAACCAATGCATCTTGACAATTGATTTTCCTCATAGAAAATCTATAAATTAGAGGCCTCTCGCCATATTTGAGCATCTTATATCATCCTAAGTATATGATGTCCCATTTTTAATTATCCCTTCTTATGCTACCCTTTTTCTATCTATTTGATCTCCCATTATCCTAATACAAACATCATATTTCTAGTCTCATAAGCAACCACATTCCACTCACCATCAACATGCCACAAAGAGAATCAAGTGGAGAAGTGTGCACTTCACTTTGTCTGAATCTTAGGAGCAAGGTGAAGTAGGGTAAAACATTTAGGTTATATTCTTTGTATTGTGTTATTTATGTTATTTGACTTATTTCATTTTTCCTTTATTTTGGCATGTCCCATGGGATTCAAATCTCTATCTTATAACAATTGTTTAAGTGTTTTGTGATTTTTCATGTCCCAAGTTTTGAAATAACACTTTTATCCCATGTTTTAGTATTTTTACATCAGGATTAGTGTTCGTGCTTTGTTCTTTAGTGCATATGAAATTCAACAATTGCACCATGTTCTTTAGCACTTCTATTTTTAAGTGTTTTTTATCTTAATTTCTCACTTGTGCTTGTAATATTTTAACCCTTCATGATTTTTTATGTAGATTTTAGCTATTTTTTAGTTTTTGGGGTCATTTAACTCTCTTTTTTCATAGGTAAATAGTAATTTAATTGATTTGTAGAAAAAAAAAAGATTTACAATCCAAGCCTACATGCTAGGCAGATTTTCAATTGACTCAACCCTCCCTGTCAAAAAACAATAAAACTAGACCTTGATACCCACCACCCCAGTTATGCGGACACACCACATAGTCGCCATCAAAACATGTTGACACCTTAATCGTGTGACCTCCAACAACAAAAGGTTTTCACCAACGCTCAAGACCATACGAGAGTCAACCCCAAAGTTCGAACCAGATTGCAAATAGCCAAAAAAACCAGCAACCACCACCCTAGCACAACACACCACCTCGGCACAAGGGGACCCCATTTTAATTGTCATACATAATTCCTTCAGCTTCTAAATATGCATGGAATAACCCGCACCAATCCACGCTTCCGTTCGACTTGAAATAGAAATGGTGCAAAAGGAAAATGAGTCTGCATCTAGCCCTTCGTCGATGCTCAACCAACCTCTGGCACTTTATGTCGAGCAGGAACGGGTACCATCTCACACGGACCCCAGGCATGAGTACTATGTGCAAATCTCACGGATGAGGCAGGCCAAAACCCAAATGAGCCACAACCAGAATATCCTCAATTCCCTCCATCAGGTTGTCCCACACCATTAGACGCACCAACAACAACATTTCAGCTTTGCACACCTCAAAATCAAGCAATTCTGCAACAAACCTTGCAAAAATGTTGATGTTTGTGTGCCATTGTTCTACAATGTCCATAAACCTCTACCCAAGCAACATCGCAATAGCCTCGAGGACCAATGCATCCCATACCTTGAATAAAGATTTTAAACGAGCCTAGCTTATCCGGCCATAGAAGGCCCACAACTTTCTACCCGACCCCAGACTTGAAACGGTGTCTCCATCATAGCCACGCCACCCAACCAAGCTGAATGAGAATGACAGAGGAATTCACCCATAAAATGTGTGAATAGCCATCCCAGGAAACAAGACACTGTCAAAATCATTCGACAATCACCACTACTCCACAAACCCGTCCTCTGGCAGTACACAAACGCTTGCTGAATTTAATGCCTGCTGCCACTACCCATTTAAAATGCACCTGTCAGGCCTTATGGCATCCAGGATGGCCTTTAATGCCACATCACTCAACTCTGCTCGACAAGCACGGAATGACACAGGTTTTTCCTAGGTCACCAAGTCCCTTCTAATTCTTATCCTTGTCATACCATCAACCCCTTCATTAGCCAATTTGTCCACTCATCCATTGGCCTCCCTGTATATGTGGTGAATTGTGTACTCCAGCCCACTGTTAACCAACTCCTTGGCTTGTTCCAGCAGTCCCTAAAGCTTCCAATTTGTCATTTCCCCAGCTTTGAGTGCATGTATTACCACCATCGAGTCACCCTCTATCTCGAGCTTTCTCAGCCCCATTCGCCTGCTGAGCTTGAGGCCACAAATCAGAGCCTTTAGTTCAGCCACCGTGTTAGTCCCTTCCAAGAGTGGAGTCGATTGTTCTGCCACCATAGTACCCTCATCATTCGAAATGCAATAACCAAGGCCAGACACTCCTGGGTTGCTGCATGAGGCACCATCAAAGTTTAGTTTGAACAAGCCTTTCCGAGGTGGATCCCAATTCACATTCTAGCGCCCATATTTCTTGCTCCCAAGGGTTTGCGAACCTTCATTGGGAATGATCACCCCATGCCAAGAACGTCTAACTTCTAAATCCCAAGATGTGAACATCCAATCCTATTGATTCTTTCTTTGAACACTACTGTTCAGGACCTCAACAATTACCACCTCAATCTTGTTGATGAAGGCGGGAAATTCACGGTACAAATCCATAAACACCCTCCCATTTCTCTCCTTCCATAACTCCCAGATTAGTATAGATGAGCAGATTTTCCATAACTCATGATATAAAGACTCCTTCCTAAGATTTGGCCATGTCTCAAAAAGGGAGTGAATGTCATTTGGCAGTGCACCATACCAGCCTAGCCGAGCGCAAAGCCACTTCCAACACGCATGTGTGAAGCTACAGTGCAAGAGAAGGTGATCACAGTCTTCTTCATCCTTGTGATACAATATGCACCGAGTCGGTCCTTCAAACCCCATTATCCTAAATTGGTCGCCTGTGAGGATTCACCCCTTAATGGCCGCCCAAGCAAAGGTCACAACTTTTGGTAGGCAAGCCCGATCCCAACAAGATGAATTGGTAGCGAAGTTTGAGGCCTCCCCTCCAACATACAACTATAACCGTCTTTGACTTTATAATTGCCCGAGTTGGACCCAGCCCATACCAGCCTATCTTTGCCATTGCGTTGAGCTATCACCCTCTTTTGCAACTCCTCCTCAATCCGTACCACCTCATCTTGAGGTATCTAGGCCTGGGGTATTCGCCTCCAACTATACTCCTGCATGCCATCCGTACCACTTGGCACCAAGTAATCACACACACAATGTCCCCATTCCTAAGAGAGAATTTCCTTGGCCTGTGACTGACCCAATATACTATCCAAACTTGGATATCCACCCTAGGAGTCTTCTCAAAATCTTGCCACCCTGCCATCTTTAACATCCTAGGACAGTTGATCCCTAAGTACGGGTCTGCAAGCTTTCATAAAGTTCCAAATCCGAGATCCATTTGGGAGGTGAGGCGCAGTCAGAATTGTTGTTGCTTTGTCATCCATCAAGTATTTATGTTGCAACACCTGTGCCCATTTGGCATCATTCCTTGCATACATTTCCCACACCAACTTCGCACCCAATGCCTTATTCATCTTTGTCAGGTCCCTGATGCCAACACCACCCATTTATTTCAGTTTACAAATGGTCTCCCAAGTAATCTGTTATTTTTTTTTATTAGACAATCCATACCAAAAGAAGCACCACATACTTTGATTTATATGCCCAGCCTTACATCCTGGCAGTGTTAGACACGACGAAAGGTAGATGGGGAGGTTGGAGATGACAACTTTTAGCATCACAATGCACCCAACCCATGAGAGCCATTTTCCATTCCATGATGATAGTTTTTTGTTTACTTTACTAACCATTGGTTCCCATAACTTCCCAGAGCACTCCCTTTCTCTAGGGGGGACCCAAAATAATTCATTGGCAACGACCCAATTCTGAAGTTTAGAATCTCAACTACCTGTTCTGCCATACGTGGGTTAGTATTAAAGAAAAAAATCTCTGACTTTTGATTACTTACTTGTTGGCCTAAAGAAAAGCATAGTTCCTCAGAATATTCTTCAGGTGTCGTGCCTCATGGCAATCAAGAGTCATAAGACAAAGTGTATCATCAGCAAATTATTGGTGAGTGGTCGTCAGGAGACCACTGGTGATCTGAATGCCCTTAAGAAGGCCTTGACTCCTAGCAGTGTGCAGGCTCCTGCCCAACAATTCCACAATGATGATATAAAGTAATGGAGAGAGTGGATCTCCCTAGCGTATTCCCCGAGAAGTCTCAAAAAACCTTTAGGTTCACCATTGATTAGCACAGAGTAGCGAGGTGTAGAGATGCAAATGAAGATGCAATCTATCCATCTCTTATCGAAGCCAAAAGCTTCGAGCACTTTTCAAAAAAAATGCCAATCTACCATATCATAAGCCTTTTTAATATCCAACTTCACAAGCATCCTTGGTCGCCCACTCATTTAGAGGGAATGAATAGCCTCTTGGGAAATTACAATTCCGTCAAATATTGACCTCCCTGGTACAAAACCCGTCTGCTCTTCTAAAATTAATCGAGGGATAATTGGCTTTAACCTATTGGAAATCACTTTCGCCATAATTTTATAGATGGTGTTGCATAGAGAAATCAACCGAAATTCATCCAAAGATGTTGGCTTCTCTTTTTTTGAAATTAGAGCTAGAAAAGTGCAGTTAATTTCCTTTAAAAGTTGGCCAGACGATTGAGCTTCCTCCAAGGCCTCTATAACCTCTTTGCCAAGCAACTCCCAGAAGGTTTGAAATAAGAGCACTAGGAATCTGTCCAACCTCGGAGCTTTGTCAAGATGGAGTTGAAAGGTTGTTGCCCTGACTTCCTCCTCCGAGAATGGTTTCAGAAGAGAAGCATTTTGTTCATTCGTGACCAGTGAGAGAATGTTGTTCATGAACTCAACTTGTGACATCCCCCCAAAGCCTTCCCAATTATTGAGAATGTTGTGAAAGAAGGCAACTGCTTCGGTAGCAATGGCAACATGCCCCACAATCGGCCTGCCACCCCCGCATCCAAAACATAGATTTTGTTGGCCTCTTTTCTTGCCCTGGTGAAGTTATGGAAATATTTTGTGTTCCGGTCTCCATCTTTAAGCCATGTATCTCTTGAATTTTGTCGCCAAAAAATTTCCTCTCTTGCCAAGACTTCTTCCCAGTCATGAAGCAACTATTTCTCCTAGAGAAATCGATCATTATTCATCCCTTCTTTCAACACTTCTTGATTCAATTTTGCTAATTCCTCTTCGATCCTTCGCTTTTCAACAAAGATTTCGCTGGAACTTTCTTTTCTCTATTCTCTCATTTTGTGTTTTAGATTCTTTAATTTACTTGTTACTCTAAATAGACCATTTCCAGCAGCCACTTCCTTCTGCCACCATTCTGACACTTTCTTGACAAAATATGAGTCCTTGAGCCACATTCGTTCAAACTTGAAAGAACATCGACACACTTTCCATTCCCCAACAATTTCCAAGAGGATAGAAAAATGATCCAATCCAGAGAAAGGGAGGATGCTTCCATCAAGTGCAAATGGGAACCGCGTCATATCCCCATAGAACAAAAACCTGTCTAGCTTCTCCACTATATTGCATAAATCATTTCTTCTATTTGTCCATGTGAAACTACCATTTTCCAAAGGGATATCCATTAATGCATTACCACTGACAAAAGCCTCAAAATCAACCTGTGACTGGAGCCTTCTACTTACACCACCCCTCTTCTCTTTTGGTTTCAAGATCGCATTGAAATCTGTGCCAATAATGCCAACCGGAGCCCCATACTCATTTACAAAGGCTTTAATTTCCGACCACATCTTCCTTTTCTCCCCACAACACGTGACACCATACACATTTATTAGAAAAAAGGAGAGTTCAGACCTCAAGCTTGTAACCTGGTAGGCAAGCCACCCTCGACCTACCGCCACCTCCTCTACTTGAATTGCACTTGGTCTCCACATTGTGATGATCGCACCAGAAGCCCCTGTAGCCTCCACCATCAACATCTTCCAGATCCTCAATTGTTGGATCAAACACTCCGCCTCCCCTTTATTCAATTTTGTTTCATGTATTAATGCAACTTCCAGTAGATTTTATTGGATTAGGCTCCTCAAAAGGTGCCTTTTGCTAGGGGCGTTTAAGCCCCTAACATCCCAGATTAGTAACTTCATTTCCCCTCAGGAAGGGGCCCTCCCTTCCCTAATCTTAGATGCATTGTTATCTTTTGTTGGCCTGCCGCTTCCCCAACCTTTGAGCATTTTTCTTCATTCATTTTCCTTCCTACCTTTCTCTGATCTCCACAATCTGGAGTACTTTTCCCATCTCTTGTCTTGGACACACCAAGCTTCCTTTTCACCATACTCTTGTTCTCTGGTTCTTCCATCAACTCCCTTGAACGTTCCTGAGAACATAAGCTAGTGAGAGATTCTTCCCGTGGAGCTTCTTCCTTGTCCCCAGATTCTGCTCATGGGATTATCTACAAACTTTTAGCGTTGGGCCATTCGTCATCCATTACATCTTCCAATTTTTTTGCTCTCCATTCTGGATTTCTTTCTTCTAAGACATCCCTCAAAGTTTTAGCTACTTCCATAATTGTTTCCCACTCATCACCTTCAGTGTCGGTATTGAAATCCACAACCTCCTCTGGCTTGTTCTCTACATCTCCTTCCTGATTTGCCTTCTCCTTCTTAGCTTCCCTTGGGAAATTGCCTTTACACAGGGTTTCCTCTGAAACCTCTTCCAGCCCAAGTGTATCATCCTTTGTGGGAATCTTTGTTGCATAGGATCCACCAAAGGACTTGGACCTTCCCCAAAATCTTCCACTTCCTTCCCTTTCTGGCTCATTGCGACATCATGATGCAGACCCTTCCTTTCCCAAATCCTCCTAACAGTGGTTTGACAGTTTGTCCATCACCAACCCACCTTCTGAACCCACCATACTCTTCCATGCGTAAGCTCCAGTTCCTCCCAAACTAGGTTCCAAGGTGCAATCTCCACCAAAATTAGCATTTTTCCCTCGTTCCCATCCTTTGTCGCTGCTATGTCCATGGCCACAAATATTCCTAAAGCATTCCCAATGACCTCTAGGGCCTCCTCGCTCTAGAGCTCCGTTGGGAGGTTCTCCAATTCCACCCACACTTGCATATTTCCAGGCTCATATTATTTCACATCAAAATGTTTTTTCCACTCCATTAAGAAAAACCATAGCCGTCCATTTCTAGGTCTCTTGCCAAAAGGACTTCCCTCTTCTAATCTAGTGACTCGCACACCACAATGAAAAAACTATTCAGCAGAAATCTTAACTCCAACTTGTCCGACCATCTCCCTGCCCACCAAGCCTTCATCCATGATTTCGTGCATTTGTCACCCCACCAGTTGGCTATCACATCATTGTCTTCCAGGGAGTAGAAAATATCTTTCGTCACCACTAGGGGTATTTCCAGGGTTTCCCTCTTTTTTTCAATTGGTTTTGTCGCCATCTCCTAGACATTATGTTCATTTCTAGAAACCGTCGGCTCCTTACTCTAATCGCAGCTCGGTTGGTTCTCAACCCTACACCAATTCGACTAGACATGATTCAACTTTTTTTTGCACCTATCTCCCATTTCTAGTCTGTGAGATGATACACTATCGAATCTCTTTCTGACAACCCTCTTATTTTGCTGCCTCCCCCCATACCCATTCTTGGTGTTCGCTTGTCTCTTGTGCTCAGCTTCCCAGGAATGATTTTTGTGGTCTTGTCTCCACCCATCCAGCCATGGAGGGCCTCTTCGCCTAGGGTTTTTGTGCTCATTCAAGCTCAACCTTTGCCACCAATGTGCAGCATTCCAAGCTTCCTTGTTCTCCTTCGTTGTTTCCAGGTTGGGTCTTCTTACTATTCCTATCATGGCATCCTTGTGTAGCCTATTTTCCAAAGACAACCATTCCTTCTCAGCATCATGCGCCCACGCCTTCGCAACGAATCACCTGCTCTCCTCGCGCACCATATATAGGTCATTTTAACTCTTTGTTTTGTAGAAAAGCCAACAATTTTTAATAGGTGTTGTTTTCCAAAAAATCTTAGTGCTTGAACTCTATAGATTAACATCTTCACTATTTAGCACCTATTTGATTGTATTAGCACTTTTTCCCCTCAACTTGTTTCTCTTTGGTTTCTATTTTATTTTATTTGTTCTTCTTATTTTGTATTGATAGCTAACTTGTTCTCCATCATTTTAACCATTGTCACGTTTTTATTTATGTTTTTTGCTTTCATTTCTATGTATATTAGCACTTCTACTATTTACTTCTATGCCTCATTATTTCAATGCATACAAATATCAACACTTTTGACCTATGAATTCATACCTATGAGTTTCAAGTATAATCATTTATTTTTCACTCTTTCTATTTTAGCACTTACGCTATTTCAATGCATATACACCATGTTTCAGCACTTGCATTGTTTAGTGTTGTTCACTATGTTCTAGAACCTTTACACTTTCCTAAATCACCAACTACTATCGATGTCAACAAAGTTTTTTCATTATTCTGGTATTTTTCAAAATTTTATTTAACCATTTTTTGTATTCTAACCCCATTTGTAAAACTTAAAAATGTTTTCCAAAGAAATATCTTCAAACTATTAACATATTTGGTTGTAACTATGTTTGTACAAGGCTTAATATTTTCTACTAGGTTATGGTTACACAAAAGTTAGAGTAGTGGGGAAGGAACTTTATTTCTTGTGCCTTGGAGTGAGTGGTATGTATGCTCTCCTCTTATACCTTTGTGTAATCTTGAGGATCAAAAACATCACATAATATTTTCATTTTCCATTGGTATTCTAAGGAAACCAACGTGTGTATGCTCTACCCTAGTGCTTTTTATGATATTGAGAGACCAAAAAGACTTGAATAATTCCTTCTAAGGGTTTTCTTAGGGATTTGATCATCCTAGGTGATTATCTCAACTCTTATGTTATAGTGGAGTATAAAGAGTGGGGGGTGAATCAAAATAAACCCCTCTTGGAAGTGGAATCTTGTAAATCTTAGTTAAGCCCCCAAGAACTTTGTGCCTTGGGGAAGTGAAGGTTGAGAATGGGTTACCCTCTCCTCTCGGTTGTTTATATTTTTTCCCTTTCAGCTATGTATTTGGCCTCACGTACCCTTAAGGTATTTGGAGGACTCCCTAGCAACCTTATTCATCCTAATTTAAGACATTTTGGTTATCACTTAGTGTGATGCAAGGGAAGAAAATTGCCTCCTTGAGTTACTCAAGAGTACTTCCATATTTTGAGATAGAATTCACCTTGGTGAAGCCTTTGGTGCTCCTTGGTAAGGTATTTCATGTTAATGTGGTTGAGCCTATCTATCTTGTATAGGTAGATAGTATTAATGGATTTATTTCTATTGTGGTCCCATAGTAGGATTTAATACCACTTGAATGATTTAATATTGTATAAGTGCTTTATGGGTCTTCTTGTCCAAGACCACAACATACCTATTAGTTCGAATATCCTTCAATCTATTTTTTTGTTTGATGTGATTTCAAATCCACCCTTTAGTCAAGCAAGAAAACCTTCATCCTAAATCAACCGTATAATATTTTCCTCCAAATACCTTATTCATCCCTCCAACCCAATCTCTCATCCATTGAAAATCACCCCAAAATATCTCCAAACTAATCCTCTATCCAAAAATCATACTAAATAATTCATCTAAATTCTAACTTTCCCTTCATCTTTCTAGTTTAGTGTCTTCGCCTTATACTTCAACACTTACGTAATTTAGCATTTGTATAGTTTAGTGCTTGCACATTTCAATAGATTCATAATTTAACACTTTTATGTTTTGATAAATTCCCCCTCATCTATCCAACCACATCCTAATACAAACTATCCCCTTTCAATATAAATCCAGTTTCATCATTAAGTCGCATTCTTCTAAATCCACAACCATTGCTAATCCATTATCTTAATTTATATCCTCCTCAAAAACTAAAATCCAACTTTATCAACCAAAATTTCATCAATTATCCCCTTCTTCAAATCTCCATCCTCATCTAAAATAAATCTTAAAATCTCCTCTTCCACACATTATCCCATAATCAAATTCAAAAATTCATCTTATATCCTCATCGTATTTCTTCCAATCTAACTTTACATTCCTCCTTATCTACAATATTAATCAATCATCCATCCATCCCAAGTCTTTTAAACCAATTCATAATCCAAATCCCCATCCTTAATCTAATCAACCATCATCTTCTACTCATACATCAACTCTATCATAATCCATTCCCTAAATCACCTCTATCATTCATCCACTCTAATCACCTTGTCCCATATTTGAGCTTAATGAAATCCAAAATCTAAGCTTTAACCAAAAAATCCAACCATCCAATCTAACTCATCCTCATATAATATTCCATCCCAATCCTATTTAATATTATTTCTTTATTTTATACCTCTCCACTAATCATTGATGATCATGAGGTTAGTCTATTGACCAAATTGAATATGATCTCTATGATGATAATGTGATTCTTGTGGATCAAGATGAGCTCCCCCCATTCTTATAAAATATTATATATCCCCTCTCTAAAAAATGTTCTATTTATACTCTCAAGCTTAAAGACCTTCTAAATTGCATCCTCACCTACCACTTCAGCAATGATAAAAATGTCATGGCTAGGAACCTCCTAATTATTGGTGTCAAACCTCCATTCTCCCCATCTCTATAAAATCCTAGTTCATATCCTATTTCTCATCCTTCCCCTTCCTTAGACAAGAGAAAGCAACCCTCTATCCAAACTCCCCCTCAAACCCCATCCACATCCCAAATATCCATCTTCAATTCCTTTTCAAGATCTATATCTTCATCTTCCATCAAAAATACATTGAATCCTCCACTTCTTATTCCACTTACTCATCTCCCACATCTTTATAATCCACATCATCCCAATCCTACCAATCCAATTCATCCCATATCCATAGAGGTTTCCTCTAATAACTATTAAAAAATGAGCCTAAATCCCCATGCACAAGAAAAGTTGTGAAATCTTACCATATCATGTGTCCACCTTCATCCCCTTACCTCTCACCTCTCAAATCCACAAAAATCCTCCAAACCCTCAAACACATCAAATCCTCCATGTAGACCACTCCAAGAATCCATCCATGCACTAATTTCTAGAACCAAGCTTCCATCTTCCCTAATTTCCTCTAAACACATCCAACTATTCCAATTTCTTCGTATAAACCATGCTCTGATAAATTCCCCTCTAAATCAATATCAAAGAATCCCTTACACTTCAACTCATTACCCCCTTCCAAATAATGATCAAATCATCCCTTCCACTCCATCTCATGATCTCCTTCCATCTCAAGATCCAAAAATCCCCTCCACTCCATCTAATGATCTCATTCTATATCAAGATCCAAAAATTCCATCCTATCCATCTCATTATCTCCTTTCCCATTAAGATTCAAGCATCCCTACTAATTCCTTTCACAATCCTAATCATTTTCAATATTTCATCACCCCCATCCAAAACACTCATGAAACCCACACCTATCAAATCGGTTCCTCCATCTTCATTCAATCTAGTTTCCTCCAAGAACCTATAATTCCTTCCACCTCATATATCCCTAAAAATGGAATCACATCTTGCTTCCAAAACAACAAGTATCCCATTTGTCAAAATAAGGAAAAGGATTAGGCCTCCTTAAGCAAGGTATATTATAACCCCTTCATATTAAATCAAATACAAATTATCATGGCCTTGGCTACATAGATAATTCTCAAGATGTTGGTATTCCTTCCAAATCTGAAATTCCTCCATCCAAATATGAATATCCACATCCCCCATCCTCCAAATATATTTTGTGTCTTTATGTTTCAAATCCTATTCCTTCCTATTCCAAATCCATTTTTGGCCCTTATGTCCCAAAACTAAATACTTCATCCCTTTCATCCATCCTTGTTCCTTACATCCCTCAATCCATCACCCCAATCACCTTTTTAGACACCTAAATTAGCTCATATCTTATGACACTTCACTTTACCCTATCCTAGCCAATTAAATAAATATATATTTAGTTCATCATTTACCAGATTTATCCCTCACCTTTAATTAAATAAATTTATATGTAATTAACTAATTCTAGCCTTATATCCAAATCCTCTAACTAAATCAATTAATTAATCAATTTAAGATAATTAATATCTACCTCATTTTTCTCCAATATTTAGATCCATTTAATTCTCAATACATGTCCATTTAATCCTACCCATTGAATCCAATCACATGGATTATAATATAAACTTTTTATCATGTGATAAGTATCCCTCCCACCTTTGTCCTCTCATCGGTGAGAGGATGTAAAAATAAAACTTACCTTTTACACTTTTACCCCTCATGGGACACTTTTCACGTGACTAAAACTTCAATCCAAACCCTAATCCTCAATAATCCTATCCATCCATTAACCAATGCATCTTTGCACTTGATTTTCCTCTTGGTAAGTCTATAAATTAGATATCTCTCATCCCATTTGAGCATCCACTTTCATCATATCCTTATGATGTCCATTTTTCTATTGAATCTTCCATCATCATAGTGTTATGTTGTCCATTTTCTATCTAATCTTCATTATCATATCCTTATGATATATATTTGATCTCTCATCATCTAGCTACTACTATCATTCTACTAGTTTTACAAGCAACTGCAATTAGGTTAAAAATCAAGGTTAAGGTAATAAAGCACATAAACTCTAACCCTAAGACCCCAATCAAGAAATAGAGCACAAATATGCATAAAAACATGAAATATAAAGAAATATCACCATAAATTCTTGATGCCATCATTGCTTCACCTCCATTTCCCTTCTCCATTTTACTGAATATGCTAGATTTCCCTCAGATTTTGAGTATTCACTAGTAGTCTATGACAATGACTTGCAAAATATTGAAGATAATTATCTCACTAACAACATGTACTTATGCATGAACTAAATGTATGAAAATGACAAGGATAGGGTCTTTTATAGAAAATACAAATTTAAATGAATGGTTGAGATTCAATGTCAATAAGATATGTCAATCAATGGCCAAGAATGAAAGTTGTAGTATGAAATAGGGTTAAGGAAAAATTAGAGAAAAGATAAGAATGAATGGCTAAGATTGAATTATAAAATAATTTAATCAAGGGCTGAAATTGAATGAGACAAGAGGAGATAAGATTGGCACAGATAATGAGGCTGGTATAGAAAAAGAGGTTGTTGGAGAAATTCAAATAATTATAAAATTATTTGTTTTGAGAGGGAAATTCATAATTAAATAATAGAAGCATTATTTAATTATAGAGGACATGTGATAGGTTGACTTTTTCATCAAATAATAATTTAATTCAAAAGTGGAAAATAAATAAAAAAAATTGGTACATAAATGTTTTGATGGTGCGAGAATTTAGCTTGGCCTGCACCAGGTGAGATCACAGAGGGTGGATCTCATCCCCACAAATTCACAATTGCATCTATTTTATTTAGAAGGTCAAACTAGACCCAACAAATTACTTCCTATTGTTTATGATGCCACTATTAGAAACCAAATCTATTCTAGATTAAACAAAAGTTACTGTTACCACCAACAATAGCAAGACTTAAGATTCCACCTTTACACCTTTTTGGAGGACCTCAGCGTCATATGGAGCTGAGGAGTATGCTTTCTCCTCTTAACCTTTGTCCACCCTTCATCTTTTGCATGGTTGTGCTCGACATTTTTACCATCAACACAACCCATAACCACAAAATTCTCCAACAGCTCAAGGGAGCAACCCAGAGCAGAATCCTTAGGTTGGCAATCAACATCAATACCCACTTCGCTACCTCCAACCTTGGGAGAGACAAATTTTAGATCCATTATCATGGTGAAGGTCAACCAAATGTGGTGTGGAATTTGGTAGTAACAAATTCTACAAAGAATCTTGACATGACAATGAGGGATCTTGGGTTTCTAGCGGAATGACATAATGATGGGGCTCTACTCCAACCCACCAAGCGGGTTTCCCAGCTGAATCCTAGGATTCTTGCACATGAGCTTGTTGTTTGTTACAATGTGAAGTAAGGTGGTCAATTGAGAAATATTTTCTGCAACGAAAGGTTATCTTTTCATAATCCACTAGCTACATCCAACTATATTTCCCACTTTCAGGGAGATCTCAGTAGGGAGACCTTTAGTAAGATCCATTTTGACACATATCCTTGCACAAGTGGATCTTATAACTAATTGTTTCCTCTAAAGAGCAATGATATTAACCTAAGCCATTACCAATGGCGCATAGGCTATCTAACTCCCAAAATTACAAGGGGAGATAAGGAAAGCATACCCATAGGAATGCCAAAGAAAATTTATCTGACCTAGGATCAAAATATGGGAACCATGGTTTGATACACAAGAATCGCCTTGTAGGAACCAAGATCCAAATTTTAACACCATTTCTAAGTTTTCCTTAGAATCAAATTTGAGGATGAAGAACCCCCATGCACAAGGATAAATGTAGATCCCTCCACCATGTATTCTTTCTAATTATTGGTAATCCATGTGTGAAGGTCACACAACCTTGGCCAGATCTTGGTGAACCTACAAATGATGGCATGCTTTTGTATGTACTCTTCCCTAATTTGAATGTCATCATCCATGCAAATCTTTGGGACATGGTTAGAGTGATGGATAGGAAAGGAACAGTTATGGTTGATGCCAACAGTGAAGGAGTTGGAGGGGTTTTCCCTCATAGATGAATTTGATAGCAATGGTTGGTGACCCTCAAAAGTAGATCCCTTCACACCATTCACACATGTTGTCTTATAGTTGAGTGAAACACCCCTAGGAGGCAACACAACCATAGCACTATTGTTTCACTTGGATTCCCTAAGCTCCGACCACTCCAATTTTTCCCTAGCTGGATCATTGCCTAAGCCCGTCGCCCAAGGTTTTGAATCTATCATCGTAGCTCCATGCCTCTGATCACAGCTAGAGGTTCCTTCAAATCCTTGATTTTTGTTATTAAGCCTCAGTTGTGACTGTGCCAAGGCACCATTTGCTGGAAAATCCACCCCAAAATAGCCAAGCACAAAAGGGAGTCACTATGAGAGAAAATTTGCAAAATGCAGAGGCATCGCAAGAGTTTTTTCTCCTCTATTTAAAAAATTCCTTCTGTGGGAAATAAATCATTAAATAATAGAGACATTATTTAATTATATAAGACATGTGACAAGCTAATTTTTGAATTAAATAATTATTTAATTCAAAATGGGAAGAAGATGACAAATTAGTAAGTAATTAAATAAATAAAATTTATTTAATTTAATGACAGAAAAGGCTAGTGAATAATTAAATAATTGAAGTAACTATTTAATTATAGTAGAAAGTGGTGAATAATTAAATAAATAAGATTTATTTAGTTATAGATGAAAAGGACATTAGTGACGTAATTAAATAAATAAAATTTGGGGATGACCCCATAGTGCAATGGTAAGTTGCAAGCAGCTTCACTACTGTCAAGTGTTCGAATCCCACCAGTGGACGGTGGGATGAACTATTGCTGGTAAGAGGATGAAGGATGGAGAACGTTGGACAATGCACGAAAGACAGAGGAAGACCTGTGCAGGGGTGGCAGTGATCGACGCACAGGGAGGTGTGGATGAACGATGGATGGATATGGCGAGCGCTATTATGGGGTCAACGTAGGGAGTTCAGTGGTGGCAGAGGAGGGAGAAGTTAGATGGAGGATGTGAGGCTAGGGTGAAGAGTTTGAGAATAGAGGAAGAGGAAGGAAGGGTGGAAGAATAAGGAGAGGAGGAGAGGAGATGGAGGAGAGGGGAGGAATGGAGACAAAAAGGAGATAGAGGAGAGGAGTGGAGAGAGAAGCTGGAGGAGAGGAGGAGGATGAGAGGTAGAGGAGAGATGGAGGAGAGAAGGAGAGGAGAGTCGGGATGAGGTCCCCATTTGTGGCCTCATTGGTTCATAGATCTTGTCAAAAGAACTCAGCTCCGATTGAGAATTACAAATCAAAAAAAAAAAAAAAAATTATCAAAAGAGGGAACAAAAGGTAGTAATGAATTAATTAAATAATTAAAATTATTTAATTAATAGAAGACTTATGACAATAGCTAAATAATTAAAATTATTTAATTATTAGGAGTGAAGGGGAAATTGATGGGGAAAATAGAGTTCGCAGGCTTAGGATAAATTTTAGTGTCTAAATTTTTCTCCTCTTTGATACAATGCAGTTTATCGCATTGTATCAAAGAAATTTAGTCAAGAAATGCCCCGGTAAAAGCAGGTTGGACCTATGTCCCCCTTGGAATTATTTTGGCAAATTTTCAAAAAAATGGAAATTGTTCTGATAAGTCAATTTGACTGCCAGGAATCCAATGGTGGCAATAGAAATGATTTTCGAGGTCATTTGGGTGGTGAAATTTGGGTTTGAAGTTTCCAAAAAATGTGTCCAGTATAGACCCTAGCGCAAACCCTAGGAAAACCCTAATTTGATTGCTTATAAATAGAGATTTGATTTGGTAAATTACTCCTTTGTGCACTCTGAAGTTGGGGATTGGAGAGATCTGAGGAGAAATTAGTTGTCAAGATGTCACCAATTCCACATGCTACGCACTAAGGATAACACATCCGCACCTTCTGATGGCCTGAGGGCGTAGGGGACCCGATAAGTACTTGGTACCTACCTTGTGATTTTTCATTTTTCATGCACTTTTAGGGCTAGGAATTTTTAGCAGGAAATTTATATCGCAAGTGAAAAATGTGATTGTGGTTCGTCGCAATCGTCACGTCGTGACATAACTACTAGGGAAGAATAGGGGGGTTGAATGCGGTGTAGTGCAACTGTAAAGTGCATCATATTTGCTTTGTGCATTGCACCCACGAACGAGAATGATGCATTCAATAAATTGAATCGCATATGCATGGGGGAATGACCCATGTGCAAGTAGAATGACATGACTAATTGGGGGTTTATCAGAATCAACCTCAGTGATGCATTTGCTAAGACGTGTGACACAATCATAGTTATGCGACGCAAGTGTAAGAACAGTGACACGATTGATTTATGTGATGCATTTGTTAAGCAAAATGACATAATTTACTAGTTAAAAAATTGCCCCAAAAGTCCAATAGGTCTAAGTAGGTTTTTGGATTGATGCAATGACATGCTCTTGTGACCCCAGGTTATTCTACCCCCTATCTATACTCGGGAGACATGACCATCAACTTTTCGGCTTCGGGATCAGTTATCTGATGTTGAAAAGAAAATATTGATGGAGATGGGATTGTACCATGTGACTTATATTCCCATCGTCAGGGCAAACCGAGTTTTATAGAATACACTTGCAGAGAGGTGGCACTCCAAGACGTGCTCATTCCATTTTCCAATCAAGGAGGTGGTTGTGACCCTAGAGGACATATACAAGATACTTGTCGGCCTCCTATAATAATTTCAATAACTTAGCTCTTACTGCCATGATTCAGAGATTGGACTCTGACCTGAATAGCCATCTTAACCACCATGAAGGTACATTTAAATTTTCAACCCAGGGACGTGAACTTGAAATGGGCCAGCACAGTATGTGCACTAGGAATTCTAGAGTAGTCATCTTCATTCTATATCTAAGAAAGACTTAAGACTGAAAGTAAATTGCACGAAAGGAAACAAAGTAAGTGTTGAACATTACTCAAGAAAATCTAAACTAACTATGCATAACAGGAAGGAAAGACTAAGCATCCAATAGAAAACTACTCTACCCACCTTAGCTGTAGGAACAGTCACATAAGAGAGATCTAGTGGCTACAAGAACAGTCAATGCCAGGATCTTAAGTAAGTACTCAAACAAAAACTAACACTAATCTATCTAAAATAAAGGAAAAAATTACTCACCAAGTGGGCCTCCTTGGATGAGTATCCTCTAAACTAATATAAAACTCAGATACTCAACTCATAATTTCATTTATCAGGAAATGCAATTACAGAAATATGGCTAATAATTAGCTTGTACAAGAATATGGCGTTCAACTCACTAACTCGCTATCACTATCTCAAGGAAGGAGGATTTGAGCCTTATTTATCAACTAAACAAGGCCATCAACTCTCACTAACTGAGAGGATTCCATTTAGGGAAAGCAAGAGAAAGTGGAAAGGGCGGTTGCACATGTAGGGGAATCAGTTCTGACATGCATGCTCAAACGTGGACTCAACCATTGTAGTAATGCCCACAATGCTCAATGCCATTAAATATCGGTACAGAGTGGTTACATGTGGTTGACACGAGAATCTTCCACTATCATCCTCAATTGACCTTCGCATGACTCCTCAACCTGATCGGCTAGCGATTGCATTTCTCAACTTAGCATGTCTATCATGCCTGCAAAATAATGTCAGTACACATAATAATTGCATAATCATAATAACCTTAAAGAACATTCATCAATCGCATGCAAATAAATATAGACGGTCCACATAACAGGTAAATATCATTAAAATAGGAGAAATGAAATTAGTCCAAATATCATATGTCTGAGAGAAACTATATGGAAATGTCGGCATATAATATCAAAGTTTGTAGTAATTCAAGCAAATAACAAGATATTCTACCCCTCTAACTAGCCTAAATTCTAGGCTCATCACTCCCCCCAACCTAATGTTTTGTTGGTCCTCCAATAGGGGAAGAGTTATGCTTCTACTTTGTTAAGGCCCTGAAGTCTGTGACTGATAGTTGTCCAATGTCGGTGTTTGGTGTGGGTGAATCAAGATTCCAGTAAAACCTGCTCAACCTATCAAGCCTTCTCCATCTTTGTTGTTCTTCTGCAATGTCATACCTGTAGAATCTGAAGTTAGGTACAGGCCATAGGAGGATAAGTGGTTGAAAAGTCAAGGGAAGCCATTCACGCCCTTTGGTTCTCCCAAGCTGGATGTATTTTTCAATTCTCTTTAGTGTAGCAGCATAATTGTGAACATAATGTGGCTCATCCTATTTTAGCTCATCAGTCAATAAATTCCATCATTGGGATAGATATCCCCTCATAGTATCCTCTTTTGCAACAACTTTGACCTCATATTCACTGTACATAGCCTCACTCCAAGGCATAACTCGGTCACCAAAGCTCGGCCTAAAGAGAAATCTATTCCAATCTGTATAAATGTCTTTGGGGTTTTTAGATTCAACCCTGATGACTAGGGGAATGTTGGATTCCTTCTTCTTGTAAGAATTTTATTGCTCACCCTAACTGATCTCATTCCGTACCTGGGACATAAGGGCTCTCAATTTTATGTCTCCAACATAAATCAGGGGGTTCTCGTCTTTGTCTTTTGGAACAACAAAGTTGTGCAGGTAAAATTCACATAACAAATATTTCACTTTAGAGGAAGCAATCCTGTATGCATTGAAAAATTCGGCAGGGGTTTCAATGGAGGGGTTTAGACCTGAGATGATTCTTGACATTTTGAAGGAAAGGTATTTCTCCTTTAAGTGCAAAGCATAAACCCTAGGAGGGGTTCTACATTCCAAAATTTATGGCACTAGAGTTGAAATACCACTTATCCTTTCTTTCAAAGAAATAATCTCCTCATTCTTTTCTTCGATCATCTCATCCCTCATTTGAATTTCCTTTTTCAACTGTTTCTTTTCTTCTTTCCACTCCTCCTCTCTTCTTTGTATTTCTTCCCATAAATTTAAAATAGTTGTATGTACTAAAAAAATAGGAGGGTTATGGATTCCTACCAGAATTTTCGTAGATGGTTGCTTCTTATAGAGGACTATCTGCATAGATTCAGGAGGTCTCACCGATTCAGGTTGTTGAGGTATGATTCCTCTTTCCTCATTCTATTGCAGGACCTCTTGTTCCTCTTATGGTGGTGGCTGCAAGAACTCTTAATCTATTTCCTGACTTTGCTGCAGGAAGTCCCGCTGTTGGTCTTGCTGTAGGAAGTCCTGGATTTCTTCATGTTCTTTAGTTTCAACTTCTTCAGCAATGGCAACAAGATCCATCAAGGAAATTTTTGTTGCCTCTTCGAACAAATCTTCTTTTTGTACATTCTCCTGCTCTATTGGAGCGTCTGTATTGTCGCACGATGTCCCATCAGGCTCAAGATCAGCCGACTTTGATTTCTTGAGAGGGATTTTTCATTTCCCTTTGGCTGTAGGATGAATAGTGCTAGCCTTCCTTTTCTTAGGGCTTGGCATCTCTTTCTGCATAGATTTCATCTTCCTTCTTCTCACTTTTGCCTCTCTCTTTTTTGCTCTTGTTTTTATCACAGTTTTCAATGGGACATCATTATCATCAAACTCTGATGATGAATTTTTTTTTTCACTCTCATGATCAGAGGAACTAACATTTATGGTATTTTCTTCAATGGGAGAATCCATACCAGCACCAGAGGTCGAGGCACTAGGGGTGCCTTCAGGTGTGCTCAATCTTCTACTGGACCTATGTGACTAAGATGAAACCCTAGGCTAATAGGACTTAGGTCTATACTGATCAATGTTCACAAAATCATCCCAAGCTATTCTATGGTTTGTATCATGCAAAGATCTCATAACTAGAAATTTAATTAAACAGTGGTGGGATATAGAGTTTTCTCTACCTTTTTGTGTTTTTTTTGTCATAATAGAGAGAAGGTTGTATAGTACATTGGGCACATTCATCTTCCTCATGTGTCGCATATGACTCAAGAATTTGAAGTGTACTGAATGCAGGTTTGACAACCGAACTTCGAAAGTGATTTATTTGATGATATGCACAACAACCTGCTTCCATGGCTCAGGTAGAGAGAGCCTCTTGGCACCTTGTTTGTCAATGGTGAGTGGAGGGTCCCCATGCATTGTAAATATGCTTTTGGCTATCTTGGCATCCTTAGAAACAAGTTACGGTTCGCCGTCAGCTAGAAACCCTAAAACTTTAGCAATTTTCTCTTCAGTCGCTATGACCTCCAGTCCTTTCACCAAGGCCTTCCCTTCTGAGAATTTTTGTGTGAACTCCAATGCAATACCCTCATTAAAACCATCCAACTTCAAAAATTAATCTAGCCAACCGCAAGTCTGAAACTCAGCTAAGCATGTAGCATCTTGTAACAAGGGATCATGAGCTGAGGGCTCATTCCAAATGAGTCTGCCTCCCATTGTCTATTCTCAGCTTATCACTCTGGAAAATTACCTTTGTAATTCAAATTTTTTCTGCTTGCTTGTTGGGTGAATTGTCGACTGATTTTCCTTTTACTCTGTTTTTAGCAACTTACCACTTGCATTTCAAAATTATTACAGAGTTAAGAATGGCAAGAAATGGCAATGAAAAGGAATCATAATGAGAGGAAATGGCGGCAATAGTTTAGTGTCGCATCACACATGCGAGCCATCATTCATTTCAAATTTTGAATCAACTCAGCAAGATTTGCAAACGCAGACAATCATATATCGACATGTGGAAAAATTTATGCATCTTGCTTACCCCTCCCCCAACCTAAATTTGGACATGTGTCCACACATGCAGAATGAAAAGATTGATTTGACGAGGAGATTAAAGAAAATTATGTGAACGTCCATCTTATCATATAGTGATTAAATAAAACACTCTAAAGGATAATTATGAATGCAATTAATGTGCATGTACCTGAGTGTGTACAAACATGATTGTGGAGAATGCTTGCATCGATCAAGGAGAAAATACCACTTGGGTTGCTAAGTAATAATTGAGAAATTTAATGATGATAGAATGGTGTGAGGAGGAATGAAATGATGGAAGAGAGAGAAAGGTGGTGTGGATGGGTGAAGAAATGGATTTCTACAAAAGTAGAAATCTTTATAATGATAAGTATGTACCTCATTTAGCTGGAAGGAGAGACATGAGGTCCGCTACCTTTGGCTGTAGGAACTGTGCTCGGGCTCTATGTGTTGGATAAAATATTGCATGAACTCTTCTTTTGAATCCGGCCTGTGATGTAATCTAAGACGATGCTCATTCACCAGTACTTTTAATTTCATAGGATCAATGGTTGTGAGCTGCACAACTCCACTAGGAAAGACTTTTGCAACTTCATATGACCCTAGCCACCTTATCTGCAATTTATGAGTATTATCCTTGTACCTAGAATCATAAAGTAATGCCCAGTCGCCTGGCTGAAATTTCTTTTCTTTGATAAATTTGTCATGCCATTTGACTCTCTGACTTTGCACAAGTTCGGTATGATGTAATGTTGTTTTCCTCATCTCGTCCAATTCATTTAGCTGCATGATTTGTTACTTCTATGCCTTATAAATATCCATCCCCAACTCTAGAGCAGTTCTGAGAGTCTTGTGCTCAAATTCTATAGGCATCATGGTTATTTTCCCATATAGTAGCTCAAATGGGGTGAAGCCTGTAGTTGTCTTCTAGGTGGTCTTGTAAGCCCAAACTGCTTCTAATAATCTATTTGCCCAATCTTTTTTGCGAATATGCACTATTTTGGTGAGGATGGCCTCAATCTCCCTATTTTTCACCTCAACTTGTCCATTTGCTTGAGGGTGATAAGGAGTGGATTCCCTATGCCTGATGTTATATTCGTTAACCAATGTTGTAATAAGGGCTGATGTAAACTAAGTGCCTTGATCAGTTATTGTTTCTCTTGGTACCCCATATCTTGTGAAAATTTATGTATAAAGGAATTCTATGAACTTTTTGTTCCTTGCATGCTTCATAGCTTTGACTTCTACCCATTTTGTTACATAATCAGTGCACCCTAGAATGTAGGACTTCCATTGGATGGAGGATCAATGGGTCCCACAAAATCCAAACCCCATTAGTCAAATGGTGTGACTACTACTTGTGGATAGAGTGGAATTTCATTTGACTTTGTTGGCCTGCCCATCCTTTGGCATCTATCACATCTCCTTATATATCTTCCTGCATCTTTGTTCCATATGAAATGGTCATATCACCTAACTAGCATCCAATATAAGTGTTTGCAGTTGATAACCATGGCCGACCAAGGATAAGTGGATATCCTCCTAGTGTGGCTTTAGGGGAGAAAACCATAAAGTCGGTTGGATACTCCCAGGAGTCTAGGATCACCACCAAGTATTCTACTATGCCATCTGGCTTAACAATGGAGCTATCGCCAAGCTGCAAGACTGTAGGAATAGATCTCATGTTTGTAATATTTAGTTGTTGCAAGATGTCTTTAGTCATCACATTGATTGTTGCACCCAAGTCAATCAAGGTATTATTTATGTTCATTCCATTTATAACAACTTCAACTAAAAGACTACTTGGATCGCTATACTTGGGGATAGTTACTTTTCCAAGCATGATGTCAGCAAGCTGCCCTACTATATGGACTGTAGTGGGGTCCTTATTTTTCCTGCTCAGTTTCTTGAGGCATGTTTTCTTGATTGCCTTGCCATAGATAGGGACATCTTTTATAGCCTGAAATAGAGGTATCTGGACACATATATGATTTAGCTGATCTAGGATATCAAAGCTAGTTGCCTCCTTGTCTTGTTTTTGTTTGGTAGTGTCTAATCTATGAGAAAATAGTGATTCTTGTGCTTCCTACTTTGTTGGAGCCGGTTCAGGAGATTTAGGTGCACAAGGTCGAATGGGATCAGTCAAGGATTCTTCCTTCTCTTCCACGGGTAGCTCAATGATAATAGGGGTGGAAAGAGCTTGCAAGTTTGTTCCTAAACATAGATGTATGCCACTTAAACTCACAACATATGCAGGAAATTGATTTGGATCAGAAAAATATGCAGGCTGTTGATGTGGTTTATTATTTGGGTTGGGTATTGGTTGGACTGGTAACTGGGTAGGTTTAGATATATTATCACTTGGATTAGCAGGAGGGGGCATTATAGCAGGTTGTTGGGTTTGAGAATATGGTTGCATATAGCTGGTGGGTTGGTTTGGCCATTGCTAGCCACCTCTCCATTGAGATGTTTGCTTCCAGTTTCCTGGGGGTGGTTGCCAAGGTCCCTAAAACTGTTGCCAATTCCCCTGAGGTTATTACCACTAAGGTGAGGCATTTTGATAGTTGGAACAAGCCTTAGGTGGTTTATTCCAAGACTAGGGTGGGTAACCTCCATAGTTGGATGGATAGGGTGGCTCCCCCTGGTTACCAGATGAATAAGATTAAAATATGGTCTAGCAAAAGATATTGGATCTGGTGGAATACCTTGTCTTGAATCCCATGGCCTCTTCTATGCAAAAAAGTAGACTTGGTCTTCCTCAGTCTAGATTGGTTTGAACTCAAGTGGAATTTGCTTACTATCAATGTTAGTTTTCACCTTGCATCTGTAGCCCCTCTTCTTCTATCTACACTGAGGGAAATATTATGTCATTACCTATGCTTCCTCATGTTTCTTTTTAGCTTGAAGTGTATCCAGCTAAGTAGCTAGATTGTTAATTATATCTTGCTTGAAATCTACCAACAAATTAGTAATCTCCATCCTTGAGACTCCACTACTGGATGACTTACCCATAGAGGATTGATAGGTTCTTCCTTTCTTTGAAGCTACCCTAGAATAGTTTTGACATATCTTCTTGATATCATCCCAAGGGACTTGAGTGATATCTCCTCCTACCATTAGGTCCAAGGCATCAGTGCAACTTTCATTAATTCCTCTCAGGAAAAGTAACTTTTGTGAGTCTTCATTAAGTGTATGATGTGGAGATTTTTGCAGACAAAACAAAAACCTTGAAATGAAGTATTCCAAGCTCTCATCTTATTTTCGTTGCATTCTAGAAATGTCACCTCCTCTCATGTCACTACTCTTACAATATTCTTTGTATTTCTCAAGAAACTTTGTCTTTATATCTTCCCAAGTTATCACAGTATTTCTACCAAGGCTCATAAACCATCTTAATGCAGCTTCTTTCAAAGTAGTAGGAAATAGCTTGAGTCTATGGGCATCAGTGGTATAGTCATAGCTTCTACAGAGTATATCAAACTCAAATAAGAAGGTATCAAGATTTTTTGTGAAGAGCCCATAGAATTTAGGAAGGACTAAAGCAAGGATATTTTTGAGGTTGTCTACTTCATTTTGTTCAGCAATGGGAAAGGGGAAAGTTGGTTGGTTCTTCCTGTTAGGCCTATGTCCATTTGCATCAGCCATGTCTGCTTGATGAAATTCCAGAACAAAGGGTTTTTCAATAGGATTTTGATCTTCAAGGGAAACTTGAGAGCTGGTCAAATTAGGGAATACATCAACAAAGGGTTGTGGCTCTTCTTTTTCTTCATTTTTGGGAAGATTTAGAAGTTATACTAGCTGAAATAGCTCAATATTATTAGGAAGAAATCTCCCATAAGCATCTCTTCTTCTTCTATGCATGCGGTATCAACTCAATATCAGCCAACTCACACAAAGAATGGGTGGGGAAAAATGGTGGATCATACTTCTAACACTAAGATCAAACTTCAGAAATACTTAAGCATAAAAACTATCAATGACTCCAAAGGACTCCCTAGTTTGACACCATCCTCGACAATGACGCCAAAAATGTTGGCCTCCTATAATGATTTCAATAACTCATATCTTACTGCCATGATTCAGATATTGGATATCTGACCTGAATAGCCATCTTAACCACCATGAAGGTACATTTAAATTGTCAACCCAATGATGTGAACTTGAAATGGGTTAGCACAGTATGTGCACTAGGAATTCTAGAGTAGTCATCTTCATTCTATATCTAAGAAAGACTTAAGACTGAAAGTAAATTGCATGAAAGGAAAAAAAGTAAGTGTTGAACATTACTCAAGGAAATCTAAACTGACTATGCATAACAGGAAGGAAAGACTAAGCATCCAACATAAAACTACTTTTCCCACCTTGGTTGCAGGAATAGTCACAGAATAGAGTTCTAGTGGCTACAGGAGCAGTCAATGCTAGGATCTTAACTAAGTACTCGAACAGAAACTAACACTAATCTATCTAAACTAAAGGAACAAATTACTCACCAAGTGGGCCCCCTTGGATGAGTATCCTCTAAATTAATATAAAACTCAGATACTCAACTCAGAATTTCATTTATCAAGAAATGCAATTACAAAAATATGGCTGATAATTAGCTTGTACAAGAATATGGCAATCAACTCACTAACTCACTATCACTAGCTTGAGGAAGAGGATTCAAGCCTTATTTATCAACTAAACAGGGCCATCAACTCTCACTAACTGAGAGGATGCCATTTAGGGAAAGCAAGAGAAAGTGGAAAGGGTGGTTACACATGCAGGGGAATCTGTTCAGACATGCATGCCCAAATGTGGACTCAACCACTACCGTAATGCCTGCAATACTCAATGCCATTAAAGATTGATGCAGAGTGGTTACATGTGGCTGACGTGGGAATCTTCCACCGTCGTTCTTAGTTGAACTTTGTACGACTCCTCAACCTGACCGGCTGGTGGCTGCATTTCTCAAATTAGCATGTCAATCATGTCTGTAGAATAATGTCAGTACACATAGTAATCGCATAGTTATAATCACCTTAAAGAACATTCATCAATCACATGCAGATAAATATAGATGGTCCACATATTAAATAAATAATATCATTAAAACCAGAAAAAATGAAGTTAGTCCAAATGACATATGTCTGAGACAAACTATATGGAAATATCAACATATAATATCAAATTTTGTGGTAATTCCAACAAATAAAAAGAGATTCTACCCCTCTAACTAGGCTAAATTTTAGGCTCATCAATACTCCAACTGTTGATCCAAGGAGAGCGGGTGAGATATGATCTTGTATGAGGGTTGCAGGCCATCTATGACCATTATGATTATGAGGATGTGGTAGAGCTCAATGTACATGGTTATGATATTAGGTGGGAGACACTAGTAGAGTGATATGAGAGATTTGACTACGTCCTATGTACGTTGATCACTAGTGTGATTATTCTAGACCGTAGATGGCATGGTTTTCCAGTGAGATGGGGAGAGATACTAGCAGGGATGATACAACATGGGACAATTTATGCATGGGGACCTTATCAATGCTCTATTTTTAGTTGCATGATATTTTATATTGAGAGGGGTAGAGTATGAGCTATGGTGTGACACTTTTGATGGTGTGGGCATGGGAGCACATTGCAGTGTTCCGTCCAACAGTGGGGCGACAACTGGAAGATGGGATGCCATATATGTATATGCATGGAGGCATCATGATACATACCCATGTAGGGGATACAATATATTGGAGGCATGGGATAGATGTGGTGGCAAGCTTCATATGGAGACCATATAGGGATTGTCAACAGTGGGCGAATGAGGATCAATACCTACCATGGTGTCGATAGGCTAGATATTTGATTGGTCACACTATATAGTCACAACATATCATTGAGTAGTACCTACCAAAGTGGTTGAGGTAACTTAGTTTGGAGAGGCACAAGATGTGCCTCAGGGATCAACAAAATTCATGCATTCATCATGTGAGGTGCACACATGGGGATAGATGATTCTCGTGGTGATAGCCAAGTAGGATATAGATGCACTAAAACTAGTGCAATGGGCATGGAGGGGTGGTGCAGTAGATGCAGGGACCATGATAGAGTATGATGCATGGTGGTCCACCCATAGACCAAAGTCATACATAGACCCAAATCAGCCAACTCTCATAGACCGTCAAGGTAGGGGCCCACAAGGCAAGAGGGGAGACTGAGGATGGAGAGGTGGACAAGGAGATGGATGGAGGGGGATAGAGGGAGAGTAAGAGGCCAGGACAAGAGGAGGGGGATGGGGAGATATTGGAGGAGACACCTATCACTGATCTGAGAGGAGGGTGAGGGTGAGAGAGCCGAGGAGGAGAGAGTAGAAGAGGAGAGGTTGGAGGAGGAGCAACATGAGGAGATGCCACCTCTTGAGGTGGGACATCAAGATGTGGAGATGGAGGAGATCAAGGTGGAGGAGGATCACCAGGGGGAGGAGAGATGGGAGGAGGAGATGATGGAGAGGCAGAGCAGATCTTATGAGAGAGGATTGTCATGGGTATCGATGTAGAGGAGGGACTAGAGGAGGGGATGGACTAGTAGACCAGTGGATAGTTGATTTACAGGCACATCTAGAGCAATCTATAGCATGGATCTAGGAACTGGAGGTAGAGTGAGGGGCCCTACGAATAGAGAGAGATTCAACAATTATTATGAGCCAGTAGGAAGACCAACGAGTGATAGATTTTATTGCTTCCTGTAGTGGGTCACATGCAGAGATGGTCAGAGAGATAGCCAAGTGTAGTAGGAGAGAGTAGTACTACCAAAACTTATATGAGGTTGAGGTACCACTAGAGTGGAGAGCACCAAGCACATCGGAGGCTTTAAGCAATGGCAGGTCTCATAGCAGATGGTTGCATAGTAGGTCATAGAGTAGTGGGGGTGTTTCAAGGCCGACATGATCAGGGCCATATGATAGGCCACGTACATAGTAGAGGTCATCAAGTTCTCCATGTCAAGAGGAGAGACAACCATCATCATGGCGGTCACCTTCTGGGGATCATGGTAGCTCGAGCTAGAGCATATTTTGATATTATATTTGGACACATATTTTTGACCATCGATCTTGCAAGCTCTAGTTTTGGGACACATCTTGATATTGTATTGTGACACTTTTTGAGTGATATATATGATATATGATTTTGGTGGTGATTATATGATATGTGTTCTTTTTTTGTGATATTTATGTGATGGATGATCATGTTTATGTTGTTTATGCATTCTATATGCTTATGTAATGATGTTATATGCTAATGTAGTGTGATGGATGACTAATTTTTTCTTATATATGATGTTTAGGTGATAGATGGATGCATTTAATGTCATGGTAATATGTATGTGAATGTGATTATTATGGACATTATGTGAGTCCATTATGATGTTTGTCAAAATGTTATGATATGATTATGCAATGTGATGTTTATTAGATGCAATGTATTAGGATGCAAATTTAATATATGTTTGATGAATATAAAATGGAACTTATGATAATGGATTATGCTTATGAGATGATGTAAATGTAATGACATGCTTAATATAATGTGATAAAATTACAATATCATATGGATACAATCTATGTTTTTTTATTTTCTCATGCAATATAAATAAACTAATATGATGATGTCTATGATGATAATGCTATCTATAATTTTTCCTAACATGATCATGTATGCAAGATATTTTTGTGTGTCACAAGACATTGTCAAGATGTAGATAGAAGAAATGTTAGCCCAAAAGATATGGATGTTAGCATGGCGTTAGTGGATACAACTTAAAAGATGAATATTTTACTATGCAAGGCTTTCCATTAATCATCATTGGGTGGTAAAATGTAGAAAATGGATGAAAAAAACCATGGTATGATATAGACCAAGGTGTGCAAGGTGATGACTTGCAAAATAGATAGTCGTAGACAAGGAATGACCTGACTCATACTAAAGGAAAAGGTGCCCCAATATTTTTACCAAGAAAATTCACAAAAAATAGTCAAATAAAAGATGAGTCATGAGACATCATTGCTCCTCTAAATCCTTCATGGGACATCCTTGAGGTAGCTAGTAACATAACTCAAAAGAAAAAGAAAAAAGATAAGACAAAGCAGCCCAACAAAGTCAACAATTATTCAAAGTGTTTGCCAATAATTGTTTTTTGATGTTTAATTGACTAGGTGATTGATGGGTTGATTGTTTGACAAGGTCTGGTTTCAGGAGAAGAAACATGTCATATAAGATGTCAAGTCTAGCTTCGATCATGTGACCACCTGTATAAGGAAAATGACAAAGCTTAATATAATGATAATGTCTGATTTACAAGAACACGTCTTGTATAGGACAAGTGATTGACCATTTTGATGTTTGAGGTTGATTTGATGTTTGACTATTTTGACAATTGTATGATCTGGCTTGAGGACTAATTGGCTTATTTGACTTGTTGATTCATGAATTGCTTGACGTTTTGATGGTTGTTTGTGTCCAAGTTGACAATGTTTGATTTATTGTGACTGACATGACAAACCCTAAAGGATCGCCCTAGGTGGCCTTAGGGGCTCATCGACAGATTTCCTTTCCTACCTAAAAATGCATAGAGACCTCGTAGTTTGACATGACGTGACTTTGTCTTATTGATAGAGGACTAAATCATGATTTGGAATTTATTCAAGAAAACCTAAAGGACTGAACTAATGCCTTGGGGGCTCATCGACAAATGCCCTTGCCTATGTTAAGTCACATAGGCAATGTAGTTCGATAGGACTAGGACTAACATGATTGACCTTTGACTTTGTTTTTGGGATTTTCAAAGGTTATTTGGATGTTTTTGTGTTTTGGACATGTTTTGATTTTTTGGGATTTTTGAGGTTTTATGATTTTTCTTTTGGGAATATTTGATTTTTATGTTTGTCTTTTTGGGAATTTTTTTTTTTTGTCTTTTTTGATAATAATTGATTTTTTGTCTTTTTAATATAGTGACCTCCAACAACAAGTGTATGATCTAAGGATGATATAAGTCATGTATTCCCCCCAGTTGGGAATAAGACCAATTTATTATGGTGGAATGAGATAGGTGTTATGGCAGATGGATATGAAAGGTGAAAAGACGCAAAATGTCAATTGTTCCATGTTATGGAAAGGAAAACCAGGCATTATCATGGATGTTAGGAAAAATGGAGCAGAAAATGAATGAACAGTGAGAATTAGATAGAATGATGGTAGATGATTGAGCAAATATCAACTACACATGGTGCCTGTTTGCTAGGTTTTTGCCATGGTACTTATCCAAAGCGCCACCGAAGTGGTTTTCACTATTGTACAAATTATTTCTCTTTACTATTATTTCTATTATACGAACGCCTGTTTAACAGGTTTTCCTCAAGGTAATGGTTTTTTTTATTTTTTATTTTTTTGTATTTTTATGGTTATGACATGGTTCTTTGAAGCTAAGTGTAGACTGTTGATCAGTTCTGATAAGGGTTCCCCTTCAAGAGTTAAAATTTAGTATGATCCTAATCTGAAGACTATTGTTACAATACATTGACCATATTTGGATAACCGTGCTAGATGAAAGGACCCAATTTGGATGTGGAGTACAAGTGGAAAATATTAAGGATGATAGACTTGGCAAATGAAAGAGGCTATGGTATGATCCCTAATATGCACACTATGTGGGCCACCAAGCTTCAGATAGAAAGGAGCTTGGGTGATCAATGGGCTAGAGTATGTGAAGGGGTCATCATCAAAGGTCCATTGAAAAACATTACCGATGGAGGTGGAATGATATGAAGAAAGTGTGAAACTGGATGGAGTGTATGGTATGAGTGAGGGTGGCAAGGATGGAGACCTTGGATCAACAAGCTCTTTGTTTGACATGCTACTTTTACAAATGCCCCCAGCAATTTTTGATGGAGAGGCAAACTTAGAGATCATCTTTTGCTTGCTTTCATTTTTTACTTTTATTTGTGATTTTTCTAATAGCTTTTGATTTTGACTAGAGGACTTGTCTCTATATTATTTTCTTGTCAGAATGTATTTTAATTCTTGATCTTCGTTTAAAGATAGCTCTTGTTGGCAACACAAGGGCAGACAACTGAGAGAGGGGGTGAATCATCTGTCACATAAATTATACTTATTAAACTTATTCTCATATCTGATAAATAAACATGAAAGCATAACCCATCACCACATCAAAAACACAGATAACACCAAGATTTTGTGTGGAAACCCTGTTAGGGGAAAAACCATGGTGGAGGTTAGTCCACAAGTTTATACTCTATTAAAATTATTATAAATGGGGAATACACATGCATTCAGGCACACTGCCTAGTGCTCACTGCTCAAATACAAAAAGGCTTACTGCCCAAGGAAGACTCACTATCTTATAGTCACATTCGGATTACATCTGAAAAGATCCTGGACTGAGAAATTAGCATCTGCTAATGCCTAATTACAATTTTAGTTATGCACATGAACACTTTCTTCTGCTCACTCTTCTTTGCTTTTGCCTTCAAAAGATTAGAACAATATTCACACACAACACTCACACACTTCACTCACCTTGCATACCATGCCTTCAAATGGTATAAGAAATAGTTCATATATATCTGCAACTAGGGATAACATCAGCTACATGTTAGCCCAACAAAATATGAAATGTGTACAAATTGTCAGCCCAAATTAATAAATAATTTGTTAATGTGAATCAACCAATGTCACCCAGAACATAGTAAGGACCCAAAACAACATGTCTCAAACATGAAATACCTTAAACAATTATGCCTCGAAGATCCACAACACGCTACAATCACCCTATCGGCCATGATCATGAAAAACATGAACACTCAAAAGAAAATCGCCAATACGAGAACAACAATCAATGTGAACCAACAACACAAATAGAGCATGATCTAGAAACATCCATAAGCATCATGAATCACCACATAAGTATTCACAACAACTCAAATTACTAGAATCACATCATCTTCATTCAGAAACACCAACTAAAGCAACAGAACAATTGTTAGAACACAGATATTCATAACTTTACCAAATCTTCATGTGAACATCTAAAACTTTCAATGGATAAACTAGATATGCTTGACAACAAACCCTTTAATTTGCAACACCTTATCCTCAATATATTGAGCTACCCATCATATTGAACTTCACTGCATCACAAACAACTTGCAACTTATTTTATTACAATTTTCTCAATATCCTCGACATATACAATCTTAAAGACATTAATGCCAATAGTGTTGACATCAATGAAAACCACATATCAGCAATATCCAACAATCTCCCCCTTTGGCATTGATGGAAACACATGATGTGAAAAATTCCATCAATGATACTTTCTCTTAGTACTTTCTCCCCCTTAGATTTAAATTATTTTATCCTTAACTCTTTCACAATTTTTCACAGGATTCTTCTCCCCCTTTGACATCAATAACAAAGGTACACATTATCTTTTTGCACAGAAGCTCTGAACAAAATTTTTGAACATCTGACTACTTCCCGTAAGTAGCAACCACCACAACATCAATTCGGATCATAAGATATGACTATGAAATGCACAAATTGATGCAAGTCATTGCATATTAATTTTGATTAGAAGGGGTAATCACCCCTAGCTTCCCTCTGAGATACTCAAAAGTATCATTAGGTAAGGGCTTGGTAAAGATATCTACAATTTGTTCCTTATTAGGCACATACTCCAGTCTGACTTCCTTTTCACTCACCTTCTCTCTCAAAAAGTGAAACTTGATAGATATATGCTTGGTTTTCGAATGCAACACTGGATTCTTAGAAATGTTAATTGAACTTGAATTATCATAGAATATAACAATAGGTTCATCATACACAAATCTAATATCTTTTAACATCTGCTTCATCCACAATACTTGAGTATAATTGTTAGCAGCAACAATGTATTTTGGCTCTACAGTAGATAAAGAAATGGCATTCTACTTCTTACTTAACCATGAAAGCAGCTTCTTTCTGAAGAAAAATGCACCACCACTAGTACTCTTTCTGCCAGCCACACATCCTACCCAATCAACATCAATAAAAGCACTCAAAGTAAGGGCATCTTCTCTAGGATACCATAGGCCAAAATCAACTATTCCCTTCAAGTAACTAAAAATCCTCTTCACAACTGTCACATGAGATTAGCAACAATGCATACGACATTCATGATATCAGGTCTAGTTTAAGTCAAATAAAGCAATCCATCAATCATGGATATGTATCTAGTCTTATTTGTTTTATGGGAATCATCATCTTGAGTCAACTTACATCTGGTCACCATAGGTGTACCAACTGGATTTGAATCTTCCATACCAAAATTCTTTAGCAGTTCTTTCATATACTTGGACTAAGATATAAAGATCCCTTTATCTAGCTGAGAAATTTGCAATCCCAAAAATAATTTCATTTCTCCAATCATAGAACTCTAAAACTCACTCTGCATCTCATCAACAAACTTCATGCACATACTATCATCTCCTCCAAAAATGATATCATCAACAAAGACTTCAACAATCAAATCTTTATCATGATCAATCTTGAAATACAAATTACTATCAGTTGTACCTTTATTAAATCCAAGCTTCAACCAATACACTTCCAATCTAGCATATCATGCTCTTGGGGCTTGCTTAAGTCCATACAATGCTTTATTCAATCAAAAAACCATATCTCCCTGATCAGTCAATTGAAATCTATAAGGTTACTCAATATACACTTCTTCATCCAGTTCACCATTTAGAAATGTTGACTTGACATCCATCTAATAAACCTAAAAGTTTTTGTAAGTAACATAAGAAAGAAATAGTCTCACAGCTTCAATCCTAGCAACATAAGAAATTTTTTCTTCAAAGTCAATTCCTTCCATCTGAGAATATCCTTTACACACCAGTCTTTCTTTGTTTCTAACAACTTCAGCTTGCTCATTCAATTTGTTTCGAAAGACCCAGTTATTTCCAATTAAATTTTTATCCTTAGGCTTGGGAACAAGAGTCCATGTATCATTCTTCTCAATTTGTAGTAGTTCTTCTTTCATTGCTCCCACCCAACGTTCATCTTTGCATGCTTCACTGACATTATTAGGCTCAGTCATTGATATCAAACAGTACTCTTCTGCAATTCTTCTCCTAGTTTGAACACCTTTGTTCTTATCACCTATAATCTGATCTTCTGAATGATTTAGTCTTACAAACCTCAGATTCTTAGGCTCTTGAACTTCAATCTCTTGTGATCTTACTTCTCCACTTTCACTAGTTTCTTCCTCTTGATTTTCTTGATTCACCGAAATGATTTAAACTTAATTTAGAGTATGAACTTTCTTTCCTTTATCTGAACTAACACTCTAATTGTTTGAATCATATTCACAAGTTATGGATGGTCTAAATGTATCTTCATCAACCTTAAAATTAGCACTTTCAATTAATTTCCTCAATCTCTTATTGTAGCATTGGTAGGCTTTACTTTTAGTAGAATAACCAAGAAATATTCCTTTGTCGCTTCTAGCATCAAACTTTCCTATATCTTCATCTCTTTTGATATAGAATTTACTCCCAAATATTTTAAAGTATCTAACAATAGGCTTATGACCAAACCATAGCTCATAAGGAGTCTTACCAGTATCACCTTTGACATGTACCTGGTTGAGAGTATAAACAACAGTACTCACAACTTCTCTCCAATAGATATGAGGAACATTTCCTTCCAGCATCATAGTCCTAGCAGCTTCTTAAATTGTCTTGTTCTTCCTTTCCACAACTCCATTTTGTTGAGGGGTCCACGAGGCAGATAATTGTCTCTTTATCCCATGCTCTTCATAGAAAGAATTGAACTCACCGAAAGTGAATTCACCACCTCTATTTGATCTCAAACATTTAATCTCCAGACCTGTCTCTGTCTCAACCATAGCCTTGAAAATATTGAACTTCTCTAGAACTTCATATTTTTCCCTTAAGAAAGTAACCCACATCAATCTAGAATAATCATCAATAAGTAACATGAAATACCTGTCACCTTGTAAACTTTTGATTCTAGAAGGACCACACAAGTCAGTATGCACAAGCTCCAACACTTCATTTGAACAATACTATTTACTTTGGAATGAAATTCTATTTTGCTTCCCTAACTGACATTCCTTGCATTTGGTGTTAGTAGGTTTTATCAACTTAGGAAGATCTCTCACTGCCTGAGTTGAGCTTATCTTGATAATATTGTCAAAGTTTACATGACACAATCTCCTATGCCACAGCCAACTTTCATCAGCTTGAGAAATCAGACAAATTTTACTAGTAGTACTTAGGTGAAAGATATTACCTTTTGTTTTTGTGCTAGAAGCAGTCACATTTCTAGAACTCCTGAATATTCTACACTTTCCATCCTTGAATTGAAGATTATATCCCTTGTCAACCATCTATCCAACACTTAAGAGATTATGCTTCAAACCTTCCACATACAAAACATCATTGGTATTATGCTTACCATCAAAAGAAATGGATCCTCTGCCACATATTACACTAGCTTTGTCATCACCAAATCTTACAACACCACCATCATACTTTTCCAAGCTCACAAATTTACTTTTATCACTTGTCATGTGATGAGAGAATCCATTGTCAATCACCCATTCATCTTTTTCAACTCTGGCAACTAGAGATTTCTCCACATTCATGCAACTGGTAGATTCAATAGGTACTAGATTATTTTCCTTGATATCAATAAATACCCATTCATCCTCACTTACATTCCCTTTATCAGATTCATCATATGTCACACCTTCATCAACAACATAATAACACTTTCTTTAGAATCTAGGCTTGTTAGATCTTGACTTAGGAACTCTTTCAGGACATATTGAGGCAAAATGACCTATCTTATTGCAAAAAAAATATTTAAGAGAAAATTTCCCTTTATACTTACCTTCTCCTTTGGCTACCCTTTTGACAAGAAGTGCTTCAAGCTCATCCAATTTTCTCTCTTCTTCTTCAATCTTTCTCATTTATTTCTCATATTTGGACATTTTTCTAGAAGAACTTTCTCCCAGATCATATCTCTTCTTATATTTTTCGGAGGCAGTCTCTTTGAATGCAGATTTTTTCTTAGGAAGAGATTCACCAAACTCACTTAACTCAAAAGAAACAAGCTTACCAATCAACATGTCTCCAGTCACATTTGTCATAGTTCAGATCTCCTCAATAGTGACAACTTTGTGTTTGTATGCAGTAAGCAGGGATCTGAGCACCTTAGCAACAATCTCTAATTCCTCCAATGTTCCACCAGCACATCCGTTACTACACACAAGTTCATTCACTCTCTACATGAAAGAAGTAATATTCTCATCTTCACCCATTCTCAATGTTTCGTATTTCCCTTTCAAGCTCTGTAACTTAGCAATCTTCACATGGGTATCACCTTCATACAAAGTTTCTAGCTTTTTCCAGATCTCATAAGAAGCCTTAAGATCCATTACATTTTTCGTCTCAGAATCAGTCAGAGCACTCAATAATGCTTCCTTAGCCCTGATATTGTACTTGGATTCCTTAATCTCATTTGTAGTAGAAGGACCATTTTGTGGGATGATATATCTATTCCTTGTAATTATCTAGTAAGGTTCACCAATGCATCTCAGATGACACTCCATTTGATTCTTCCACAGAGAATAATTTGTTCCATCAAATCTAGAACTATCCTTCTTATATTTCGCCATCCCGGATCACCTCAAGCAATCGAGCTTTTTTAGACGAACCTACTTTCATACCAATTGTTGGGAACACAAGGGAAGACAACTAAGAGGGGGGGTGAATCAGTTGTCATAGAAATTATACTTATTAAATTTATTCTTAGATCTGATAAATAAACATGAAAGCATAAACCATCACCACACCAAAAACACACATAATACCATTTTTTTTGCGTGGAAACCCTATTAGGGGAAAAACCACGGTGGAGGTTATTCCACAAGTTTATACTCTGTTAAAAGTATTAAAAATAGGGAATGCACATTAATTCAAGCACAGTGCCTAGAGCTCACTGCTCAAATACAAAAATGCTTACTGCCCAAGGAAGACTCATTTTCTTATAGTCACATTCGGATTACATCCAAAAAGATCTTGAACTAAGAAATTAGCATATGCTAATACCTTATTACTGTTCCAATTAAGCACATGAACACTTTCTTCTGCTCATTCTTCTTTGCTTCTACCTTCGAAATATTAGAACATTATTCACACACAACACTCGCACACTTCTCTCACCTCACATACAATGCCTTCAAATGGTATAAACAACCATTCATATATATCTACAACTAGGGATAACATCAGCTACATGTCAGCCCAACAAAATATGAAATGTGTACAAACTGTCAGCCCAAATTAATAAACAATTTATTAATGTGAATCAACCAATGTTGCCTAGAACATAGTAAAGACCCAAAACAACATGTCTTGAACATGATACAGCTTAAAAAATTATGCCTCAAAGATCCACAACATGCTACAATCACCCTGCCAGCCATGATCATGAAAAATATGAACACTCATAAGAAAATCACCAATCGCGAGCACAATAATCAATGTGAACCAACAACATGGATAGAGCATGATCTAGAAACATCCACAAGCATCATGAATCACCATAGAAGCATTCACAACAACTCAAATTACTAGAATCGCATCATCTTCATTCAGGAATACCAACTAAAGCAACAGAATAACTATCAGAACACAAATATTCATAACTTGATCAAATCTTCATGCAAACCTTTGAAACTTTCAATGGATAAACTAGATATGCTTGATAACAACCCTTTAATCTGCAACACCTTATCCTCAATATACTGAGCTAGCCATCATACTGAACTTCACAGCATCACCAACAACCTGCAACTTATTTTATTACAATTTTCTCAATATCCTTGACATATACAGCCTTAAATACATTAAGTCAATAGTGTTGAAATCAATGACAACCACATATCAACAATATCCAACTTTCATCAGAGCTTTGACTTTATTCTTTTCTTGAGATTTGACTTGTTGAACCATGTCTATGATGCAAATGGACGTGAGTGAGATGGGTGAGGTGGATGGAGTGACAGGAATGTTTGGTGGATGAACGAGAGTGGCGATGCCATCAATGAAATCTTTGGGACTATCCTTGTTGGTACTATTAATGTAAAAGGGGGCTTGCACATTGTTAAAAACATAGCAATATAATGTAGTAGAGGTGACAATAGGAGATACATATCCTATCTCGGGGTGGGTGAGATGGAAGGATGATGGTTGGATATCCTCAGCGGGGTCATGATAAAAAAGTGAATTATCATAGATATCTTGGTCAAACATGGGGTTATCATGGACATGAAATGATTGAGCAGAAGCAGATAGGGAAAAGGCCAATGTGTCATCAAGATCCCAAAATTTTTTGATCCAAGCACGACCATCTATTCATGTACCTTCTAAAGTTCTCTTGACATCATTATTAGAGGTCTGAACACCTTTAGCATTATTATCACTATGGCGTGCAAGTAAATTTTCCATATGGTACTCTCCACATCCCATGTCATGAAATTGGACCTTAGGTTTTGATGGTGCAGTAAATGAAGATGGATCAATGTAATGCAATGAGGTGGAGGATGAAGCTTCCTTATTGACATGCATTTGGAATTGAGTAGTCCCTTTCAGATTGTTGCAATATTGAAAAGGGTCAAGATCGCCAATGACTATAATTTTAGTTCCTTTGTGAGGAAATTTGAGGCATTGATGGTATGTGGATGGCAAAACCTTCATGGCATGGATCTGTGGTTGGCCAAGGAGGAGGTTATATGAGAGATCAAGATTCAAGACTTGGAATGTGGTGTCCATTACTACAGGTCCAGCTCTTATTAGTATTGTGATAACACCCTTGGAAGAGCATTCTTCGTCGTCATAGGATTTGATAACAATGTGTTTTTTGTGTCTACACATGCTTCAGAGAAGCCTAATGCCTTAACTAGTTTGAGGGTGAAAATGTTTAACCTTGCTCCATCATCTATGAAGACTTGTTTGACTTTGTGTTTATGGACAAAGACTTCAAGGTGTAAGGGGTCATTATGATTAGTCTTTTGGGTTGAATAGTCTTGGTCGAAGAAAGTGACATGATGTGAATTATCCAAGTAGCCCACCATCTCCTAGAAGCGATTGACATCAAGGTTAGTGGGTGTGGTAGTATCCTATAAGGCTTTGTCGAGAATGGCCCTATATTTGGGTGATATACGCAACAACTCTAGGATAGAGATTTGTGCAGGCATCTTCCCCAAATGGTCTTGTAGATTGTATTGATATTTTAGATGTTTTTTCTTTGGGGGAGCACCTTAGATAATCACCTTGGTTCGACGAGTATTGACAGCACATTCCAATGGTTTCTTGATAGTAATGGTATTGGCGTAATCATCAATGGCTCGAATGTGATGGATGGTAGTGTAGTCATATTTGGTATTGGTGTAATTGGAAGAAATTGGTCTTATTACCTAAATTAGAGGCCTTTCCTTTTCCATGGTCATGTAAAGGATTTGTAAAGACTTTATGGTCACTGTTAGAGTTTTGTTGTTGTCCATCAACTTCTATGATGTCGTTTTCAATGAGTTATTGAATGATATTTTTTAATTGTCTACATTGTAAAGTTGGGTGTCCTTTAGCTCAATGATAGTCACAAAAGGCATTGCCATCCCACCATGAAGGTTTAAATTCCCCTGGATCATATGGTTTTACATAGGGAAGTTGTATGACATTTTTTTGCAAGAGTTGTTTGAGAACGAATTCAATTGGCTCCCCTAAGGGAGTATACTTATGTCTTATGGAAACTTCCTTTGGGATTTTTGTTCTTGCATGTTTTGGATGCCATTTTTTGTGTGATCGGGAACACATGGTGGGTTGTTTGATGTGTTGGGTCCCCTTAGTGTGATTGTAGGACCTATGTGTATTATCTTCGCATCGACAACACTATCATTGGTGAGATATTTATTGTGGGCCCAATATTTTTTCTTATAATTTGAAGTGTTTTGGGTAGTCGTGTTCTTGTTGAAGGTTTTGATCTCTCCCTTGTTAATAAGTGATTTCTCAAGGATTATGCCTTTCTCTTCTAAGTCTACAAATGAGGCACAATATTGCATTCATAGTTCATGTCTTAAATTTGAAGTGAGGTTTTCCACAAACATGACAACTTTTTGCTTTTTGGGTATTTCCATTGGACATTTGCTTGCTAAACTCCTCCATCATTGGAAGAATGTCACAAATTTTTCACCTTCTTCTTGTGTAGTTTGATATAGGGCAGTGATTTTTATCTCTTTTCAATGTTGTACACAAAGTGTTCTATAAATTTATCAACCAAGTCTCCCCATGTATGTACTCTCATTGGTAAATGGTTAAACCACTCGAGTGCTTTTCCTATAAGACTCCATGAGAATAGTCTCAATATATATGTGGGTTCATGTGTAATGTCTATATAATTTGTAGAAAACTCCCTCACATGTTTGATAGGGTTTCCCTTCCCTCTATATTTAGGCATGTTAGGCATGACATAACCATGTGGGAAGGGAGACATGTATATAAGTTTGTCAAATGGATAGGGAAATAAATCTTTTGTAGAATAATGTTTCTTGTTTGATACTTGCATATTCTCTATTTTTGTTGAAAGGCAAGCATTTTAGTTTCTAGGGCATCCACTTGTGTCAATGATGTGTCTCATGTATTGTGGTAAGATTCCATGTTGGAATTTTGTAATCCAATATTGTGAGATGCATTTTGATTGGTCGTGAATGTATGTGATGGATTTTGGTTTTACATATGAGGGGTGAAAGGTGGTATTTGGTTATGAACATTTTGGTTGAAATTTGGAATTTGATTGGTGTAGGTAAGATTGGATTGTGTTTTCCATGAACTTGCAAAAGTGTGACCATGTATGTTTTGGTTGTCATGTTGCATGAAAGGTCCGCGTGTATTGTTTTGAGTAGACCCTTAAGTATTGTGTTGTGCATGCATACTAGGAGTACACCCCTATTGTGATGTGATGGTATGTTGAGAGGTCCCCATGTTTGGTATATCATTTGACTTTGGAGTTTAAGGACCATTAACAACAATCTTAGGTCTTTTTCTTGTCTTAATTAGACCCATGATAAATGGATTGGAAGATGATGCCCCCATAGCTTTAGATGTGGAAAATGGATTGAATGAAGTGCAAAAGGGTTGTGCCATGTTTTGTGTCATTGTATGGGTGCCAAATGGTGATGTGTGGATAGTTGTTAAGTCTTGTGTGTATCCTCCTAGTGGCATGGAAGTATTGATTTGTGGGAAGGAGCCACTAGAGGTAGATGCACTATGTCCTTGACCTCATTTGTTATTGGTAGGCATTGCTTGTAATTTGTTGACGTCAAATCCATGGGGTAATGTAGATCCTTCATGTAATAGTTTAGCTAGGAAGTGTTGGGAGTCTAATGCCACTATCTCATCCACAAAGGAGGCTATTTTGGGATCTTGTGTTGTAACCTCTACTTCCTCTATAGTCACACAACCATCTTTGTCTCTTATTATGAGCTTTTCAAATGGATTGGGAAATGATTTTTGTGATCTATGTACCCGAGGGGAAGAATTACCAAAAGGGTTGAAAATTTCATCTTCTTGGGGAAAGTCCATCTCTTTTTGTTTCTTTTAAAACCTTGTTTCGACCATAAAAAGACTTGCAAAGGGAGAGATGAATGTGATGTGATGTCTAAGGTATGATGATGCAAAGGGGTATGACTATGACTAAGGTTACGCGACTATTATTTTTGGATTTTTCAAACTATAGGGGATGTCTAATCAATCCAAGATAGAGAACCAAAGTGACAATATTCAAGATATCAATAGGATAGTGTCACAATGAGGTCAATATCTATGGTATATCTAAGACTAGGTATGCAAGATGACTATTTTTTGGATTTTTCAAGGTATAAATGATGTCTAAGGATGATACTAAGATAAAGAATCAAAGTGACAATAGTCAAGATGTCAATAAGTTAATATCATAATGAGGTCAATATCTATAGTATGTTTATGACTAAGGGATGCAAGATGTCTATTTTTTTGGATTTTCAAGGTAGAAATGATGTCTAAAGTTGATGCCAAGATAAAGAGTCAAAGTGACAATAGTAAAAATGTCAATAGGATAATGTCATAGTGAGGTCAATATCTATGAATAAGGTATGCCAATTGTAATGCAAATGTGAAAGGATGATGGAGGGTGGAAATGGTAATATGACCTAAAATGATGACTAAGATTATGACAAATAAACACCTTATGGTAAGTCTAAGGTAAGGTTACCAATAAAACTAAGATACACAAGGAGAAAAATCTGATTTATCAAGACCTCAAGGATGACAAGGACTGAAATGACAAGTTGACAAAGGTGGTCTCAAACTAGCCTTGTGAGTTGAGGAGCCAACCTAAATGATAAGGACTAAAATGATGGAAAGGTAAGGTCAAGATAAATCTGATTTTGTAACTATGGACTACTCTAAAGTCTAATGAATTTCCAAAGCCTAAAACTACAACAAGGTGTATGCAAACTAAGAGATGACCTAATGTCTAACCTATGGAAAATGCAACTAATGCAAATATATGGTAATGGATGGACTGAAAATGATAGGTCTGGTGATTGCAAGTCTATGATCAAAGGACAAGATTATGCTTAGAAATTGATCGGAGAGTGAATTGTTTCAGTTTTCCCTAAAATTTTCAACAACTAGCAATTGCACCATTCTGAGTGTCGGATGCAGTATTTGGGGAATCAATTGCGTTCTTCTAGTTTTGCAGTTGCAGTGTTCAGGATAGAAATTGCAATGAAGTACAGTCAATTGCAGTGAACAATTTTGTTTTGACCTAAAGTTGAATGGTTTTTACTAAATTTTGACCTAATTTGTGTGAATTTTGGATAGAAAACATTGTAAATAGTTTGAAAAGACCTGGGCTAGTCTGAAATTTCCAAAAATTATGTTTGTAATGTGTATGTTTGGAGGTTATTCGCCTCAAATTTCCATGGGTATATCTCAATTCGAATACAATATCACACACATAAAGAACTTATCTATCCGTAAGGTCAATGGCCATTGGTGAAACTCTTAGACCCACTCTAGGAATCTCCTTTGACACAAGGGAGGGACACCCTTTCGGGTTATGTATCACCTTTTGTCTACAAACATGGATGGGTAGGGTCCTCCTACTGTGGAAAGTTACAAGCTCAAAGCAAGAAAATTATTCAAGCCAGGGATTTACGTCTCACCCAAGTGAGCCAAATGTTGGGTGTAAAAGTCTTATGGTTGTGATGCTACACCCCTGCACAAAAAATATTACCAAAACTCAATCAAAAGGGTGGATTCTAACTAGTTTGGTTATTAGTCACAACTCGGGGACATGCCACCTTGTGAGTGTCCAACAAGCCACTCAAAGCTTTAATCACCTTACCTGGGGCACTTATACTTAAAGGTACCTCCCCTTTCTAAATGGCACTGTACGACTAAGGACTACATAGCATGAGGACTATGGCGTTTCGTCACATCCTTTTATATATCAGTTCGAGGGAAAAATCAGTTGGAGTCACCAAGGAGTTCTCTATATGAATGTGTCTCACTTATAGATGTGTCTCACTTGGTAGGCCCCTCTAAGGGTAAACAAAAGCAAGAAAAATATATTGTTTTTTTATCTCCAAGATCACACTAGGCGCGAGGAGAGAGCATACACAACACACTTTCCTCACACTCACATGGTGTTCATTAACCTTAATAAATCAAAATGTGTGGGTGATAATGCAAGTACTAAGAGATTTTTTTGATTCTCAAGATCACCAAAATGGTGTGAGAGAAGAGCATACACACCTCTACAACAAAATGCAAAACCACAAGACAAATAAGATGATTTATTTTAGGTCCCCAAATCAATATGTGAGAGAAAACACTTGATGCAAAGTTATTGTCAAATTTTAAAGCCAATGAGTGAATATGGAAGGTTATTTTAAGCCCCAAATGAATGTGGTATGCAATTTTTTGTAAATTTTAGACCATATGAGTGAATATGCAAGTTTTATTCATTTTAACCCATGAGTGTGATAATGCAGATTGTTGTAAATTTTAACCAAATGAGGGTGTATGCAAGTCAATTTTAACCAAATAAGTGTGATAGATATTTGAAATAAATGAGACAAGATAAAAAAGTTAGAAAAATCAAATGAAAATGTCTCCTTCCCACCTGTGCCACATGCTGCAAATCAGATATTAGTGCTAGAAAACTCCTAAGCTATCAAATGCAAAAAAGTAGAATTAAAAAATTCTAATAAACTGAAAGTTTCTGAAAAAAAAAGCAATTGCATCATTGTAAATGACAGTTACAGATCACTAGCTTTTGATAGTTGTGGTTCAGAACCTAGCGACTACGGCTTCTAGAATGGTGACTACGTCGGAAAAATGTAGTGAAGTTTGTAGAAGTTGTGTCATTTCTCTCAATAGTTGTAGCGAACAGAACCATAGCTAAAAAAACATAACAAAAGCAACCAATTTCGATAAAACTAGAAACTAGGATGATATGATTATTATGTTAGATGACAAAAAATGAAACCAAAAACCAAAAACCAAATAAAAATCTGAGAATGGATGCAAACTAATGATGCTATTGAGTCTTGAACATTTGTAGTGATGCCCTAAGCAGTTGCATCGTGGGAACTTGTAGCTGCAAAACACAAAAAATGCAACCAATTTCAACCAAACCAGAGACTAATATGATGCCAAAATGATGTTAGATGATAAAAACAAAAACCAGGAATAACCAAAAAAATTGAAAATAGAAGCAACCCAAATGATATTTTTGACTCCTAAATAGTTGTGGCTTTCCAAATGGCGATTGTGTCACACTAGCTTTTGGTAGTTGTGTCGTTTCAGCTAGAAGTTGCATCACAAACTTGAAAAACTCAAAAATTCTAAAAATTCTTATAAGGTTTGGTTAGCTTCATGTCAAGTTCACCAATGTAACCAAGGTAAAAATCAAGGTTAAGGTAACACAACAAATAAACTCTAACCCCAATCAAGCAATAGAGCACAAATAAGCATAAAAACATGAAATATAAAGCAATATCTCCATAAAATCTTCATGCCATCATTGCTTCACCTCCATTTACCTTCTCCATTTTGTTGAATATGCTAGATTGACCTCAGATTTTGAGTATGCACTAATAGCCTTTTGAGTATGCACTAATAGCCTATGACAATGACAACAAAATATTGAAGATAATCATCTCACTAACAACATGTACTTTCACATGAACTAGATGTATGAAAATGAAAAGGATAGGGTTTTTTATAGAAAAGACAAATTTGAATGAATGGTTGAGATTCAATGTCAATCAATGGCCAAGAATGAAATTTGTAGTATGAAATAGGGTTAGGGAAAAATTAGGGCAAATATAAGAATGAATGGCTAAATTGAATTATAAAATAATTCAATCAAGGGTTGAAATTGAATGAGACAAGAGGAGATAAGACTAGCATGGATAATGAGTTTGGCATAGAAAAAGAGGTTGTTGGAGGAATTCAAATAATTATAAAATTATTTTTTTTGAGAGGGAAATGCATAATTAAATAATAGAAGCATTATTTAATTATAGAGGACATGTGAGAGGTTGAATTTTTCATTAAATAGTAATTTAGTTCAAAAGTGGAAAATAAATAATTAAATAATAGAGATATTATTTAATTATAGAAGACATGTGACAAGCTAATTTTTGAATTAAATAATAATTTAATTTAAAATGGGAAGATAATAAATTAGTAAGTAATTAAATAAATAAAATTTATTTAATTTAATGACAGAAAAGGCTAGTGAAAAATTAAATAATTGAAACAACTATTTTTATTTTTTTTAAAAGAGGGCTAAAAACTTTATTGAAATCAAGAAATGAGCATTACATAGGGATCAAGGAGCCAAAAGGCTCCCAAGAAAGAATAAATCAAGAACACCAAACCAAAATAAACACCATCACCCTCACAACCAAAAACAGCTCAACCCTCCAAATCATCATCCAAGACCTTCTCTAATTCATTGTCCCCAACCTTCAATTCTCTGACCATTGTCCTAATCTAAGGCCCACTTAGCTAGACAATGTGTAGCCCTATTCCACTCATGTAGAATGTGGGCAAAGGAAACCATCTCCATCATAGAACACCTCTGCAAAATCTTATGAACGACCAAAGCAAGCTACCAGTCAACATCAGTCACCTTTCATTCATTCAACAAGTTAACCATTATTTGTGAGTTAGTTTCACAGATAATCTTATGCCAACCCAAAAAAAAATCATGCTCGATAGCCTAGAGAATTGCTATCCCCTCCATAAAGTTGTTAGAATGTTTCCCTTTATAGAAAGAAAAGAAGAAAATAACTACACCCGAACAGTCTTTATCAATACCACCAATCCCAATAGGCCCATGATTACCCATAGAGGAGCCATTTGTATCGATCTTCAAGGTATCCACTGGAGGGGGCAGCCATCTACCAATCCTTTGAACCTTCTTTTTCACTCTCCTACCTCTTCTAACACAAGCAAAGGCCGACGAAAATCCTTATAAACCCAATCTAACCACAATCTCATCATCCTCCCTATCCAAAGGAAACACTACTTCACATTTAGCTTCCACTGTCTCCTAGATCATACACACAACTCTATGCCAAACTTGTAGCACCATCAACCTATTGTTGATGGTTAAAATGACACAAACAACATTAAAACATAATATTTCTACTTTATTTCTCCTGAAAAAGAAAGACATGTAGTAGCCTAACTCCCAAGGTCCTGGTAGTTGGTTCTTAACTGTCTGATGTCACTCAATTGGTTCATGCAACTGTAATATTCAAGGGGCCTGTGTTGGTAACAAAGGATTCAAGCTATAACTCTTTTTATCGAAATAGTACCTGTAAATCAATGGGTTTTAAATAAAAGAAAAAGATAGATCCAAGGGGTAAATCAATAAGTATGAATTAAATTTATCTAATATCCAGACATATACTTTTAACAATGAATGTTTTCTTAACCGATCACAAAAACCATAGCATGACACAACCCACAGTATGACTGTACCATCGTATACATCTTAGGTGCTTAATTCAATTCCACTATTTGCATATCACAAGTATTTCCAAGATTTCAAAACAACCCACATTCATTCATCATCAAAACTATAGATCAACAGACTTCAATAACTTTAATTCAATGAAAATTTAACAATATAATCTTTAAACCTAGTTTCTTCTAATGACTTTCAGCACATAAGAAACTATCATGCTTCAACACAATCACTGGCATTCAGGTGGATTATAACTCATTAACCTTATCAAACAACACAATTCAATGTAAACTCCATATTTCGTAAACCTATAATTCTTTTAACTATAAAAAGATCTAGTACAATGTATCTCTGCAAAACTCTATAAAATTCTATCTCCTAGCACTAGGTAAGCCAATCCAATTCTCAATTAGCTGACCCTTACAATGTGATACCCATCTGGTATTTATAACTATACAAAAAAGAAGTTCGAATTTCACTTCTATCTTAGGCTTTCCACCTTTTTAGGAACAATCAACTTTCTTGGAAACTCAGATCAACTTTGATCTTGAGTCCTTACATTAGACTTTTAGTCTTAACTAAAAATAGAAGATAGAAATAGAAGAAAAGAAGTCATGTGCCCTCAAGACTGTCAGTGCTGCATGCATGCAACATGCAAGGAAGAAAAACATCATGCATGCAATATTTTTATGCATGTGAAGCCGGATCCGCCATGAACTCATCATAACTGGTGAAGGCTTGTTATAGCATATCCATATCTGGCCCATCAATCCAGTCATCTTCAAATTTGATCCGATCCAACTCAACTGCAGCAAACTCTTTCATACTTTTAACCTTGATCAATTCTCTCCCTGCAGCTTTTATTTCTTCTTTGACTTCTACAAGCCGATCTATCACCAAGTCTCCTCCATCATCTTTCTCCTGCATGAGTCCTTGGAATCTTTCATTCCATTTCTCTCTAACTTGACTCAAAGGCATGCCATCTTTTGTCATTACATTCACATCTACAATTATGGCCATGACCGCTTCCAACTCTTCCAACTGCTCCGTCAACTTATTAACTGCTTCTTGAATCTCATCCTTGTGCTTGCTCAAAAAGTCAGTTCTAAACTTGAGTATGTGAGAAGTCTTTTCTATAAAGTCTTTGTTATCATCTTCAAGTATAGATTGTTCTAGAAGAGTAGTTAGAGGCAATGTATTTATCTTTTCTAACCTTTCACTATACTCCTTATACTCTTCTTCTTGTTTTTCTGATGCCTCAATGTATTGATGCATCTCTTTTATTACTCCCTCTACTTCTTTGTAGGCCTCAAACCCTTTTGTTAAAACCTCACCTACCTCTCAGTTCACTTTGTCTATCCATTTGTCAACCATCTTCGCCTTACCTCTAACTTGCACCAAATCATCTACCTCCTTTTTGCTTAACAAAATAGGAGTCTCAATGGCTGCAACTTGTTGTGACCTTGGAGAGGAGACACTCTTCAAGAATGAATGTAACTGATCCAATTGAGCCTTAAGCTCATCTTTCTTTTGTTTGTCCTGCATCATTCTTGATTTATTCGTTGAAGCCACCACATCAATCGGATTCATTTGTTGATTTCTAGTGGGTCTTCCCAAATTAACCGTACTCAATTGATAGTCTGTTAGTTGCATATCCCCTACCTCCTTTTCAGTCATAGGCATGGCACATTCAACAACTATCTCCCCTTTATCTGTGAGTCTAGTAGAATGTAAGACTTTAGCCTTCTTTTTAGGCCTTTCCTATTCAATCCCCTTCATCATGTCCTCCCAATTAAGAGGTTCAGGAGGTGTTCTAGCTCTCTTCTGCAGGTCTAACTTCAACCATGTAGGAGCACTGGGATTAGTCAGCATCATGGAAGAGGAAGCAACAACTATAGAGGGTGGCTGAATATTTACCTCAGGTTGAGAATCAACCTTCGCTTTTTCTTGTTGCTCCTGCAGCACATGCATCTGCACCAACTTCTCAGCCTCTTCTCTATCTTCTTGTTCCTGCATTTTCTTGTCTTCTTCTTCTTTTCTCAATCTCTCTTCTTCCATCTAATCCTTCTCTAATTTCTCTTTTTCCAAGGCCTCTCTTTCCAACCGTTCTGCCTCCAAAGCTTTAATTTTTGCAGCTTCGGCATCTTCTTCCTTTTCCTTCCTAATTAGCTCTTCGGCCTTTTTTTCTTTCCTTATCTTTTCTGATTCTTCCTTTTCTATCCTTTCCATTTCCAAGGCTATGAGCTTCTCTGCCTTTTCCCTTTCTTCTTCAGCTTGTTGTTTCTTTATTAGCTCTTCAACATCTCTTTCCTTTCTTAGAGCTTCAGCTTCTTGTTCTTTCTGTCGAGCTTCCTCTACAAGCTTCAGTCTAACAACCAGGGCTTCCTTTTCCCTTCGGTTTCTTGCTTTCTCTTCCTCAAGATCATGGATTTTTTGTATCAATTCCAATTTATCATTTTCTGCCTTGACCTTGAGCTCATGCTCTCATTGCCTCATTTGCTCCTCCATTTCATCAGCTGTTGTCATTGTTTCAATTTCTTTTGCCTTTAATTGTTGCTGGTGAAGTAGAGCATCAGCTTGTATCTTTGCCTCCATTTCCTTTTGCTTCTCCGCAGCAGCCCTTACATCAGACTCTCTTGTAGCATCTTCAAATAGTTTCCATTGCTCTTCCTGCGTTAGAATCTGCTCCATAGTCCCCTCTAAAGGCATGTTTTCTTGCAGATCCTTATTTGAAAGAGTTTCATCCGAGTCTGTCTCAATTTCTACCAATTATTCCTCCACTTCCTTTCCTTTAGCAACTTCAACCATAGTATGAAGAGTTCCTTCTTGAAATTCTTTACTTTTCTTTCTTGTGAGTGGGGCTTGTGTAGAGGACTCACCCAATGTGACCGTAGAAACAACATATTCTATTGGAACATCTCCCTCTGGTGCCTCTTCTTCTTCATCAACTACCTCAAGCTCTATTTCTTCAACATCTGGAGGAAAGAATTCCAATGGCTCTTTGGGAGGTGTCTTTCTTTTAATCCTCTTATACCCTTTACCTTTCTTAATGACTAGTCCTTGAGGAGCTCGAGCTTTCATCATCAACCATTGCACACTTCTATCCAAGACTGTTCTTCCAATTTTCTTAATATCAATTGTTTCTTCCTCATTCCAGTCTATTGGATCTAAGTTTTTGGTGCCAATGTTCAAAGCTTCATATGAGGGATCTAATATAATTCCATCATCCACCAAAGTGTTAGGAATATTTTCTTTAATACCAAGCTCTGACATGAGTGAGACTGATAATCTCTCATAATTCTTCTTCCTCAAGTCATACTCATCCTGCCTATCACACCAAAAGTCCTCTAACAAATTAAAGTGTTTAGTGAACACTGAAGGTAATAAAGCATGCATTTTCTCCCTTGGATCAAAATACTTACGAGCTGTATACAATCCTAATTTCAATTGTATCAACTCATTACAAACCACCTTTGCTCCCTTCAAATATTGACAATTATATTCACCCAATGTAATGGGAAATTTATGGCATCCTGTCTTGTGCTTGATCCCAAACCTAGCATTAACTCCAATAGCTTGATACACAAACTCCATAAGCACTATTCTATTACTACAACATCTTGGAAGCAAATGGGGATGACCTTCAAAACAAAATAACCTGAAGTATGTAAATTTGGGGTATTGGATGTACCAACTTCCCCATTCAGCAATAAAAGCCATAGCTTCTTGACTTAACCTGTATCCTGCATCTCCACTCAACTGATTGATAATCACATATAAAAATGCATCATTGACTCTTCTGAAATGAGTCTCAGCAACCTGAAGAGATAATTGATTGTATTGCTCCCATATCTTCTTTTGTCCATCCAAGGCTCCCATTATACCTACTCTATTTAATCCTAGGAAAATCCCCAATCTTGCTGCAACATAAACCACATAAGAAGTCATGAAGAAAGATTTAGTCTGTCTGACCCTTGTGAGCTAATCATGTATGGCATCAGAAACAATCATTGACCAATCAAACTAGTAATCACCCTGAAAGATTACTTGAATAAAATGAAACATCCATTCCTTGAAGTGGAAGGCATCCCTCTTCCCAAACACTTTGGACAGCATTAATATCAAATCAAATATCTCCTTCTTGAAATTTGCCCTCTTTGGCTGGTCTGCCAGCTTGCTTAAAGATTTCTTCTCTGTGCTTAACCACTTTTTGTTTAAGTAAGACTTATTGGAGTCTTTATGCTTGCTATATTTCTCCAATGCCTCTGCTTCAGTTAGCTGCACCAAATTCTTGGGATCAAGAACATTAAATATGCTTTGGAAAATTTGCGGAGTAAGATCTATAATCACATTATTTTGTGAATCCATGCATAATCTTGTAGCAGGATTGTAGGTACTGGCTATTGTCAATACCAACTCTGGACACTGGACTGATAAAGGAAACATAGTGATATGTGCAAGACCGGAATCAACAATCCTTTGTGTTCTCCCTATCAAGTTTGCTCGTTCTGCAAAGGTCTCTTCATGTAATTCTTCAAAGCTATATTGGCCCAGATTAGTATCTGTGATATCTGACCAGTCTGATTCCACCTTGCTCACTTTCACCATCGGATTCCTATGATCATACCTCAATGTATAAAGCAGCTGTTTTGGTTTCACCTTCTTGATTTTCGGTGCTGTCTTTGATGTTCCAGCCGGTTGATTCCTTTGAGCAGCCTCTCCCGACGTTCCTGACATCTTTCAATTTTCCTACAAGCAAACCTCTAATTAGATCTTTAGATATCATCATAAAACAGGTTTTTAAAACATACCTGTTACACATACATTGGAGTCAGAACTAGACAGAAGCTCAAAACAATCTCTTTTACAACACTAGCGGACTCGGAGCAAAAACCGATATAGAATCTTCACCTAATAACAAATGGGCTCAGAGTCAGAGTCGGGGAGATTATCGGAATCGGGATCGGAACAAACAACGGATTTGGTTTTCTTCAAATTTTCCTTTTTTCATATTCTATTTCCATTCCACCTCCGCCTCCGATTAGGTTATCATTACTTTGAAGAAAGACTTTCCATTATACACGGAGCCAGAAACAGGATGAGAATAGAATCGATAATTTTTTGCAAACAAAATTCTTAAGTTCAAGATCGGTTCTGATCCCGCCTCCGCCAATGTTATCATATATTTCAAGGAAAACCTTTTAGAACTCGGAATCGGAAAAGGAATAAAAATGGAATCGATAACCTTGTAAAACAAAACTCTTAGGTCCATAATCCATTCCAATCCCACCTCCGCCTATGCTAATCATGACGTCATCAAATACTTTATTCATTTTCAACACAATTTCATGATTAAGACCTAGGTCGCTATAAAATAGCAAAGGAGCTTAAAACTCTACACCCAGATGACCATGGGGAACAATTGCATTTTAGGGCCATTATTTAAATCTTATTAAAGTAATTACAGAGACCAACGAAACCCTAATCGAACAAACCCGATAAAAACTAGGGCACGGGTTTAAACCCTGCCCTTCTACCAGACGACGAAACCCTAATTTAAACAATAAATCTAATCTACCCTAACTTACTGTAAAATCTCTAATCTACCTCACTGTAACTTCTAATCTAACAAACACCATTAAAGACCCTTAATCTAATCTAATCTACTGCAAACCAAAAATGACACGACGCAATCACGATTAAGACGTGAAAGCGACAATGCCCTAAAAATAGAAAGAAACGACATGATAAAACAAGAAAACAAAAAGACAACCCGACCAACAATATAAAAGACCCACACAAACCAGCATGCCAAGAATCATGAACTTATAACAAAATGACAATGCGATTCAAAACACGGGAAAACATATATACAAAACACACAACAACAATCGAACCGAAGAACAACAAAGATAAGAAACCTACCTCAAATGCAAACAAACCCGCGCTAACTTTTTGAATCGATTCGCACATAGTATCCCTTCTTTATCTTGATCAATTTGCTCAAACGAACTCTGCTATTGCTCTTCGCGCTCTTAGACTTGTAATAATAACAATAATGATTGGCTTTAACCCTTAATAAAGGTCAATATGTGAATTTCTACCTACACCAACAACCACCATTAATGCATTAAAATGCAATAAAGGCGGAGTCAAAACTGTAAGAGAACGAACACTAGTCTGTAGTGCAACTTCATTCAAAAAGTCAACGACAAAAAAGGCGGGGGCGGAACTAAAATGGAAACGGAATCTCAAATTCATAAAATTCCCAAACTCAATTCCCATTTCGGCTCCGCATCCGACAACTGAAAACAAAACAAAAACAAATACAAAAAGTTAAGTAAAAGACCAACCTAATAAAACAAAACACAAAACCGAGACAAAGCAAAAAATAAAAATAGCGGAGGTGGGATCGGAACTAATTGTGAACTTGCAAATTTTGATAACAACCATCGCAATTCTCACTCCGGCTCTGCTTCCGCTAAAGACTAAAAACAAAGGCAAAGAAAAGACTGTCGGGATAGAACCAAAAACAAGCCTCAAAAGAACTTTCAGAACCTGATTCAGTTCCGGTTCCGATTCCAACAGAGAAACCAAAGAAAAACAAAGTATTGGCAAAACTAGACTCCAAACTTTGTTTCAAAAACAACTAAGTACAAAAATAACAAAGGGGGACCCATTTTGACCAAGGAAAAATATGGGGTGTTTATGCAAGGTATAACACCTATCCCCATGAAAAAATCCTGTGATTCCTTTCCAGCCAAATCTACCAAAGAATGAAGGACCAATACACCACACAATCTAGAGAAAAGAAGCCAATGTGGGCGGTCTACCCAGACTACTCCAGAACTCCACAAGGGAAGAAGCATGAATGCAAGAATGCTTCCACACACCCCACCAATAATGCCAGACTTGTATAGAAAAGGGACACCAAAAGAACAAGTGGGAAGAATCCTCCCCATAGCAATTGCATAGAACACATAGAGGGGGCTTGGAAACCTTGCTTATGAAGATTATCCCAAGTCAAACACATATTTCAGGCCTGGGTTCACAGAAAGAAATCACATTTATATGAAGAAAACTTATTCCACACTTGTTTCGACCAAGGGACCTCCACCCCACCAAAATTTCAGGCTAACAACTCTTGATACACACTAGTCATAGTGAACTCCCTTAGGATTCAGGCTCCAAGCAAGAATATCCTTATCATTAAGGGAGCTACAATGTCTACTAGCTAAAATGCTATGTAGCTCAGCACAATCCTCCTCTAAACCAATATCAGACCAATCACCAATATTCTTCCACCCAACCACCTCCAATTGCCCATAAGGGTAGGAAGACTTAAAATCAATCACCTTAGACCAACCAGCCTCGAGGAAGCACTGGAAAAGATTTAATAAATTAGGATATTGTTGAAGGATGGAGGGATAACCATCCCAGGAATCAGACCAAAAGAGAGCCTCAACCCCCTATTATAGATCCAGAATAGACCTTCCTTGATCAATGCCACCCCTTTCTTGAGTGTTCCCCAAATCATAGAACGTTTCCCCACTAGAAGATACCTAGGAATCTCCTCCTTCGAAACCCCCTGAAGGTACTTATGTGACAAAACCCTGGCCCAAATATGATCTTGTTCCAAACACCACCTCCAATACAACTTTTCATCCAATGCCAATCCAAACAAAGTTGATTGCTATAGACCAAGACCCCCAAACTGCTTTGGCCAATAAACATATCCCATTTGATGAGGCTCCACTTAGAAGAAGACAAGCTTCCCACCCATAAGAACTATCTAGCCAAAGAGTCCAAATCCTTAGCAAACCCAATCGAGGCCACCTAGAGCATACATCTATAAATGGGAATATCCTACTCCACATATTTAAGCAAATGAATATGCCCAATAAAGGACAACCATCTATGAGTCCAATGATTAACCTTCACTCAGAAATTGTCAAGAATACACTACCAAGACTCCCTAGGAAGGCTAATAGAAGATATATGGATGCCAAGATAAGTCAATGGGAGAGACCCAATCTGATACTTCAATATGTGAGCAATCCTTTGTTGAATAGGTCATAGAGTATCAAAGAAGAAAACAGAGGATTTATCTTCATTAATCAACTTACCAGAAGCATCAAGATAAATATCCAAAGCCTTGCACAAATTTGTAGCTTCTCTAACCTTAGCCATACCCATCAAAGTCATGTCATCCACAAATTGCAAGTGAGAGTGAGGAGGCAAACCACCACCCCACACCCAACCTTAAATAAGACCTGACTCCACATTACACTTCAACACTCTCCCCAAACCCTCTGCAAGAAGAATAAATAAATAAGGAGAGAGAGGGTCCCCTAATGAAGACCTCTAGATGCACCAAAAAGCATGGAAGGCTCACCATTAATCAACATTGAGAAGGAGGTGGAAGTGACACAACTCATAACACACTGGACACACTCAACAAAACCAAAGGCAATAAGAATTTTACGCAAGAAGGACCACTTAACTCTATCATAGGCCTTAGCCATATCCAACTTGATGAACATGAATTTTTCTTTAGAGGAAGCCATCAAATGAATAGTTTTAGTAGCAATGACCACCCCATCCAAAATTTGTCTTTTAGCAACAAAACCACTTTGTTCCTTAGAGATAAACCTGCTAAGCCATCTTTTCAACCTTTTAGCAATCGACTTTGAAATAATTTTATACACCACATTGCAAAATGAAATAGGATGGAATTGACTTAGTCGATCTACCCCCTCACATTTGGGAATGAGAGCAAGAAAGGTAGAGTTCAAAGAACGTAGCTTCTATTTATTCCTCTGGGATTCATGAACCACCTCCAATAAGTCCAACTTAATAATATCATTGAAACAACTATTTAATTATAGTAGAAAGCGGTGAGTAATAAAATAAATAAAATTTATTTAATTATAGATGAAAATGACATTAGTGACACAATTAAATAAATAAAATTTATTTGCTTTACCAAAACATAGAATAAAAGGTAGCAATGAATTAATTAAATAATTAAAATTATTTAATTAATAGAATACTTATGACAATAACTAAATAATTAAAATTATTTAATTATTAGGAGTGAAGGGGAGATTGGCGGAGAAAATAAAGTTTGCAAGTCTAGGATAATTTTTAGTGTCTATATCAACCACACTTTATACATCAAAAGGAGCACATCAAGAGAGTATTGGGTTCAACTCTTCTTCTAGCTCAATCAAAGGAGAATGGAGTAAATAAGGTAAAAGGTTCCATATTTCTTTGAATTTTAATGTTATTACCCCTTTTTATTTTCTTATCTTCATTTTAGCATGCTCGATGAGATTGTTGTCCCAGAATCTATCATTTTCATGAGTTTTTTCTAAGTTTTTCATCGTAGGTTTTAAAATAGTGCTTTTGACTATGTTTTAGCACTTATGTTCTAGAATGAAACTTTCACTCTATACTTATACCTTTTGGTTTTTTTTCCATATATATTTACACTTTCACTCTGTAAATCAACGCTTCTTCTCTACAAATTTGGGCTTCCATTGTGTTTATTTTTTAATCTTAATTTCTAATTTTAGTTTTTGTATATTTCTAACTTGTTTGGTTTTAATTTATCCTTTTAATATCCTGGACAAGATTCCATGTTTATTAACCCCCTATTTTGCAAGAGATCTAACCTTCTCTTGAAAGTGTTTCTGCTCAAAATAAATCAATGTGTTCATTCTTGAATTGCAATTCCACTTTGTGGATTAGTGTTTCTTCCTATAAACTCTTATGTTATTTGGTGCTTTCATTTTAAATTGTTGCTTACACATCAAATATATTTCTATTCATTTTTCTCTATATTTTTAGCTTTTTGTGTCTTTCTAACCTATCTTCTATTCATTTCAAAAATTTAGTTCATATTTATATTTTTCTATTTTCCTCTACTTTTTAGAAAACTCACTAACATTATATTTTGTGAGGTTCACACTTTTTCCTGTAGATCAATGTGTTTTCTTTCTGATTGGTGCTTCTGCCTATAGATTTATACTTTAATAGAGTAGAACTTTTGACCTATCAATGTATGCCTATACGTTTCAAGTATAATCATTTGTGTTTTCACTTTTTGTATTAGCACTTCCACATTTCTTTTAGCACCTACACTTTTTAGCACTTACACTATTTAGTACTTTTGAAATTTCCCAACTCATTGATGTCAATATTTATTCATTATTTTTTATTTTTTCATCATTTTCTCTAACCACTTTTGCAGCCTAACCCCAACTTGTGTAGGTTAAAAATATTGGAAAAATATAATCTTTAAACAACTGACATATGTGTGTTGTAACTAAGTTTGTCCAAGCCGTTATCATTTTACTAGTCTTAGTTGGACACTTATTTTCTAAAGGTAAATGTTTATTTTTCATGCCTTTATGAGATTGGTGTGTATGTTCTCCTTTTTTTTCATTATGCAATATTGAGGATCAAAAATTACTTATTCTCTTTTCTTTTATTGTTATCTCAAGGAACCTAAAGTGTGTATGCATTCCCCTTGCACTTCATGCAATTTCAAGTGACCAAAAACACTTGGATCATTTCTTTTAGGGGGCCTACCTAGGGATTTGATCACCCTAAGGGACAACCTCATACCCAATATTTTGGTGGAGTATACAGAGTGGGGGTGTATTGAAAGATGCCCCTATTGGAAGTGGAGTCTTGTCAATCTTGGCTAAACCCCCAAGAAATGTATACCTTAGGGATATGAAGGTGGAGAGTGGGTTACCCTCTCCTATTTTTTTGGATTTTTCTCCATTCATCTATGGATTTGGCATCACATACCCTTGAGGCATTTGGAGGGCTCCCTCACAACCTCATTCATCCTAGCTTAAGACCTTTTGATTGTCACTTAGTGTGGTGCAAGGGATGAGTACCATACCTTAAATTTACTCATGACTACCTCCATGTGGTGAGATAGAGATAGCCTTTATAAAGACATTGTATTTCAAGGTAAGGGGCATATAGGTTGTACATGACCTTGCATTCTCTCGCTATCTATTCATAGGTAGATGGTATTAGCCTTTATTTGTGGGTCCACGGTAGGTGCCACTCCCATTTGAATAATATAGGCATGTTCATGTGTTTATTGTATCTTCTTGTGAGAAACCAATGCTACCTATCTTCCAAATTCCTTCAAGCCACTTTAATTGTTGTTTTTTCTTCTAAATATACCCCTAGTCAAGCAATAAAAACCTTTATCCCAATTAACCAATCTTCCAATATTTTCATCCAAATCTATTTATTCAATCCCCCATCCATACAAATAATCTAAAACTATATATCCTTCTTATAATATAATCCCTTACCCATCCAAATATTATAAATCTCTCCAACCTCATCCCTCATCCATTCATATATTTCCAATCCAATCTCCTAGCTAACCTAATTATTCATCCATCTATTTAATCCAAATCTTTAAAATATAGCCTTCCTTAATCAAAATCCAATCATATCCTCAATATTCATTCTTAGGTTCTATTCTTCTAATCCCTAATCCATTTCTAATCTATCATCTTAATTTTCATCCTCATCCAAATTCATTCCCAAACTTTCCTCTTATAATCAATCCTCCATCGTGTCCAACCATTTAATGTATTGTCCATCTAATGTAATTTATTTTTAATCCCCTCTCATTTACTGCAATCCAATACAACATCATGAGTCCATCCCCTACCCCCAACAAGGCACAAAATCATAATCAAAGGTAAACTTAATCATATTGATGATGACAAGGTTATCCTTGTTGACTATAATATCTATGATGATAATGAGAGTCTTGTAGATCAATATGAACTCTCCCCATCTACCACCTCTTGCATCCAAGACTTCAACAATATCATTACCAATCCTAAATTTCTCACCATTTTTTTTCTCACATATTACTTCAATAATGATAAATATGTCATGGATAAATACCTCATAAGTCTTGGTGTCAAAATTCCATCCTCCCCATCCCCATCCAATCTTGATTCACCTCCTATTGTTCATCCTTCCCATTAATTTTACAAGGGAAACCAATCCACCATCCAAAGTTCTCAAACCCCATTTTTCACATCCCAAATCCTCATCTCTAGCTCCTTTCCAAAATCCTCATCCTCATCCTCAATTTACCAATTCATAGAAGCCTCCACTTCTTATTTCACTTGCACATCTCCCATTTCCTCCAACTTATCCCAATCTTAAAAATATACATCATCTTCATCCTTCAAGTCATTTATTTATGAATCCATATAAGGAATCCAAGAAAATAAATCATTACAAAATACCTATCACAAATTTTTGGAGTCATTTCACCCCACACCCATCATTCCACTCCAAAATCCTAGCACTTCCTAACTTATCGAACCTAGGAAACCCCAATCATATGAACCTCATGAATCTCCCATCCTTCCATCTACCCAATTTGATTATATCCAAAATTCATCTCCATCACACCATCCACTCCAAATGAACTATGTCAATCCCTTACTCCAAATCATGCTATCATAGATTCCCTTCCATCCCATCTCATGATCCCCTCCCATTTTAAGATGAAAAAATTGCCTCCACTCCATCTCCTAATCCCCTTCCCATTTCAAGATCAAAGCATCCTCTCCACTCAATATCATTATCCCCTTCCATCTCAAGATCAAAAAATAAATTCTACTCCATCTCGTGATCCTCTTACATCTCAATATCAAAGCATCCCTTCCACTCCATATCACGATCCTCTTTCATCTCAAGATCCTAATTCATATCAATATCTAATTTCATCTCAAAATCCAAGAATCCTTCCTAATCCCCCTCATGATCCTAATCCTTCTCAATATCCAATCACCCCTATCCAAGATATTCATGAATCCCACACCTATCACATGGTTTCCTCCACTTTTATCCAATTCAAATTTCTCTAAGAACTTGTAATTCCTTCCACCTCATATCCTCCTCAAAATTGACTCGTGTCATGTGTCCAAACTAAAAAGAATCGCATTGTAAAGAATATTTATCAAAACATCTACCATCAAGGAAAATGGCTAGGCCTCCATGAGAAAGGAATCCTATAACCCATCCAAATCATAGAAAATTCAATTTCACATGGCCTTGCATACGAAGGTCATACTCAATATGTTGGTACGTCTTTCATCCCCCTAAATCACATACCCCTCATATAAATATAAATATACCCATCCTTCATCTTCCACTTGAGCCCCTATATCCCATAGAACTTTCTCACATCTATTGGAAAATGTGCCTCAACTTGATGGCTTGAACCTCTGTTAAGAACTTGACAAACTTAGCTTTTTTTCATGCCTTTTCCTCTATACCGCGGAGTCCTTCCTTCTCTTTGGCGATAGAGCGATGAACCTTGGATTCATTGGCAGAACGATCATATTGGTGAGTGACAAATTTTTGTCTCACTGATATGTTGATATGCAATAAACACTGGATCTGTGTGACTTGGGGTTATCGGTGGAACCTTTCACTGGGCTACGCCGATGGACCAATGGCAGACGGAAGCGACTTGGATTCTAACGAAAATGGGGACCACAGTAGAGTGTATCGGTTAAGGTGATCCTGATCTATGATTGTGATGTGTTTAATCCAATAATGCTCATTCTATTGTGTGCTCCTTTGTGGTGAGGACCAATAGACTCTTGTGAAGCAAGCAGAATTGACTGAGCGTTTGACACTTGTCAGCTTAATCAATGATGCTCGCTAGTCTCGTGCCTCTTGTGGTGGGTCCCGAGTGACTCACGAGGGGTTGTGCAGGCTTTGAACATGTGTCATCGTGTTAAGTCTTTTCAAGAGACTTATTGGGAATATTGTATATTCCCTTTTGATTCTTTGAAATTACACGAGCAGTGTACTCATGTTTGTGGTGGATCCTGGCCATGACAAGCGGTATATGAAGGAGGAAATAATAGCCCTATTGACTGTTGATGTGTACGCCATTTAGTGGAGGTTTCTAACTTGGACAAAGGTCATTTAGATTCTCTAAGAAGTTTCGACGGTTGGTCTATGGAGGAAGTTGAACCAAATCATTGGCACTGAGAACAAATCGATCTTGCTATTTCTATACATTGCAATGAACAAAAATTGTTAGAGGTTTGATGGTTGTATGATCGATGTGTGATCAGTTTGTTAATATCATTGTATGCTAAGTTGAGAAGCATTGTAACAGTGTTATTCTATGTAAGGTCGATCGGGGAAATTTTTTGTTGTAGTAATTGTCACCTGTGCAGGAGAGACTGAAACTTGTATGTAAATTCTTTTGTTGTAATACAAGAGTTCTTCTTTGGTGTGGTGGGTTTTTCTCCCTTAAGGGTTTTCCCATGTAAATTTGGTGTCAATTGTGTTTGAATGTATTTCTCAATTTTGTTATTGCTTTAGTACATCTTAGTGAATTGTAATTGTAAAGTTTAAAAGCCATATCTCTTTCTCCTCTTAGTTTTGACATTAGGAAAATTTTGTTCCACAATCGAATTTTTCCTAACAAGTGGTATCAGAGCTTGGCCAGTTGTGTTATCCTTGTGGGTAGGTTGGATTTTTTGTGTCAATTTCTGTTAAGTGGGAGTTTTGTAGAAGTCTTAAATTTGTCTAATTACAGATTGAGATGGAAACAACAAGTACATTTGGAAGAATTGATATTGAGAAATTCAATGGTAGCAATTTTGAATTGTGGAAACTCAAAATGGAAGATCTATTGATTGACTGTGACATTTGGGTTGTTGTGTCTGGAACGAAACCTACAGGCATGAAGCAAGAAGATTGGGACCTCGCAGATCGAAAATAAAAAGGGTTGATAAGAATTTGTTTGGTAGATTCAATTCTTTTGAATATTCATGAAGATAAGACTGCTTCCTCTTTGTGGAAAATACTAGGAGATATTTATCAAGGAAAGTCCTTGGTGAATAAGTTGTTTTTGAGGAAGAAGTTGTACTCTTTGAAAATGGAGGGAGAAAATTTTTTTTATGATCATTTGAATAATTTTAACATGTTGATTGCTCAGTTGACATCTGTAGGTGTGAAGATAGATGAAGAAGATCATTGTATGCTTTTGTTCTATTCTTTGCCAGATTCGTGAGATCACTTGGTGATGGAGATTGGGAGCACGACAACCACATTCAAGATGGAATATGTGGTTGCTTCTTTTTTATCAAAATAAATAAGAAGGAAGTCTTCTGAGATGGTGAAGGAGGCTCTAGTTGTTCGAGGAAGATCGAAATAAAAAGGCAAGAAGAAGGACAACAAGTCCAAACCAAAATTAGTAGGAAGATCAAAGTCTATTGGTAAGAATTATAGGGTAAAATGTTGGAATTATGGGTAGTTTGGTCATGTTTGAAAGGATTGCAAAGAGGATAAAAATAAGTGGAAGAAGAACTCTTCTGATAATGATTCTTCTCATAGTGATGCAAATGCCTTCATTGCAGCCTTGGCAACTCGAGCATCAAATGATGTTTGGCTGATTGATTCTGGAGCATCCTTCCACATGAAATGTCATAGAGACTGGTTTACAAAGTATGAAGAATACAATAGTGGAAAGGTGTATTTGGAAATCGATTCATCTCTGGAGATAGTTGGTCGTGAAAGAGTTAGAATTAAGTTTCCTGATGGTAGAATTAAGGGAATTGATGGTGTAATGCATATACCAGGTCTGGCTCAAAATTTACTTTCTGTAAGAAAATTGAATGACATTGGATTGCAAGTCTCCTTCTCTGGTAATGGCTACAAAATGACTAGAGGCTTGATGGTGTTGGCTAGGAGTGCCCGAATTGGTACTTTGTACAAGCTTGACACACTGGCTATTCAATGCAATAGTGTCTCTGCAAAAGCCATAGAAGGTTGTTCGTAAAGAGAAGAATGAAAATGTTCCTATTGGGGAAAATTATTTGGAAGTTAAACTTCTAGCAGAAAAGACTATGCTCTGGCATCAAAGGCTCAGTCACATTGGTGAAAAAGGTTTGAAATCCTTGAAGAATAAAAACCTAGTTGAAAGGCTTGATGATTTTAACCTGGATTTTGAATTTTGTGAACACTATATATATGGAAAACAACACTATGTTTCATTTTACTCCAGTCCTTATAAATATTTTGGTGTTTTGGATTATATTCATTATGATGTGTGTGGTCCAATGGATGTTCCTTCATTATCAAAGTCTAAATATTATGGTTCTTTTATTGATGATTATTCGAGACGGGCATTTGTGTACTTTTAAAAAGGTAAATTAGAAGTGTTCAGACATTTTAAGGAATTTAAAAACCTTGTGGAAAATCAGACTGGAAGAAAAATAAAGCTCCTAAGGACTGAAAAATGGTGGTGAGTTTTGTTCTGATGAGTTTGAAAGGTATTGCAAAGACCATGGGATTAAGAGGCATAAAACAACACCTTACACTCTGTAGCAAAATGGATTTGCTGAAAGGTTGAACAGGACGTTGATGGAAAAGGCTAGAAGTCTGTTGAGCAATGCTGGTCTAGAGTAGAAATTTTGGGCTAAGGTTGTGGCTACAACATGTTACTTGTTAAATTGGTCTCCTTTGTCAGCACTTGTTGATAAAACGCCTATGGAAGTTTGGTCTAGTAAGAAGCCCTCTGTCAGACATATTCGTATCTTTGGTTGTGAAGCATATGTTTATGTGCCTGATATGAAGAGATCTAAATTGGAAAACAAAGCTAAAAAATGTGTCTTCTTTGGGTATGGACTTGGTGTGAAAGGATACAAGCTTTGGAATCCTATGACCAAGAAGGTATTGTACAGCAGAAGTGTAATCTTCCGAGAACTAAAACCTTCTTCAATGGATCTGCAGTCAAGGATGAAAGAAGATAAAAAGGATAATGATATTGTTGAGATACCTCTAACTCCTGAAAAAGAGGAACAACACATTGAAAGTGTGACAAAAATGGAGGAGAGTTCGAGCAGCTCTGAGAATCTTGAAGAAGAAGAAGAACCACAACCTCAGCCTCAGCCTGTGAGGAGGTCTACACATGTCAAGAAACAACTAGATAGGTATGGATTCTCTATGATAGAGTCTAGTTGTTCCTATGGTTTGATTACTAACACAAATGAGCCTAGGACTATAAAAGAGGCAATTGAAATTTTTGATTCAGATTCCTAGTTGGAAGCCATGAATGAAGAAATGGCATCATTAAGGAAAAATAATACTTGGGATCTAGTACCATTGCCTAAAGGCAGAAAGCCTGTGGGCTGCAAATGGGTGTTTAAAAAGAAAATTGGCCTGGATGGTTGTGTTGAGAAGTATAAAGCGAGATTGGTTGTGAAGGGTTATTCCCAAGTAGAGGGAATTGATTATGGGGAAATGTTTTCTCCTGTAGCAAATCTGAAGTCTATCAGATTTATTTTGTCACTTGTAGCAGCATATGATTTGGAGATTGAGCAGATGGATGTGAAGACAACATTTCTTCATGGTGATCTTGAAGAAGAAATTTATATGTCTTAGCTTGAGCACTTTGTGAGAAAAGGTAAAGAAAATATGGTTTGCAAGCTGAAAAATCTATGTATGGTTTGAAACAATCACCTAGAATGTGGTACCAAAAATTTGACACATTTGTTTTGTCATTGGGATTTGTAAGATCAAAATCAAATCATTGTGTGCACTACAAGAATGGACATGATCGGGTTCTTATTATTGCCCTTTATATTGATGATATATTGTTCGTAGGGAATAGTGAGTTAATGATTTCTGATCTAAAGTCTCAGTTGTTTGCAAAGTTTGAAATGAAAGATCTTGGTGTAGCTAGATATATTCTCGAGATGGAAATAACCAGGTACAGAAAAAAGTAGAAAACTTTTGCTTAGCCAGAGTAAGTATATTAATACTGTTCTAAAGGAATTTGGTATGAATGATTGCAAGCAACTAGTTGTTCCAGTTTTGCAGGGGACGAAGCTATCTGTTAAAAATTGTCCAAAGTCTCCTACTGAGATGGAGGACATGGCCAAAGTGCCTTATGATAGTGTAGTTGGCAGTTTAATGTATGCAATGGTCTATACAGGGCCAAACATTGCCCAAGCGATGGGAGTTCTTAGTTGTTTTATGGTGAATCCAGGAAGGACACATTGGGATGCTGTGAAAAGAGTGTTTAGATATCTGAGGGGCACTTCGAAATATGTTATTGTAGACACCTAAAAATGACTTAGGCCTGTGACCACTATTTTACCACCTCTCATCATAACATGATTATAACTTTGTAATTATGTTTCTAACCCACATTCAACTATTAATTAAATAATTTATAATTATTTAATTAATTCATGATCATTCATTCTTCATGATTATTAAATAAATAAATATTATTTATTTATTTAATGTGTTACTAATTATCAAAGTCTTCTTACAATTAAATAAAGTTTCATTTATTTAATTAACCCTTATCATTAATGTCCTCCGGATTATTAAATAAGTATATTTTAATATATTTATTTAATATGTCAATAGTTCCTAAATCCTCTCGTAATTAAATAGATTCATTAATTTATTTAATTAATTAACTATCTCTTCTAAATTAAATAATTATTATTAATTATTTAATTGCCTTATGTGACATTTCCCTCTTTTTAAATAAAATAATTTATTTAAAAATGACTTCACATTTGTTAACTGATTCTTCTTTTAGTAATTGATCTCAAAACTCAATTGCTCATTATCTCACAAATCCATATTTTTGAATTAATTTAATTCAAAATGGAATTATTCTTCTACAAATCAAGTAATTGCTAAAATTGTTGATTTTCTAAAATCTCATCTCCTTATCTCTTGATTTTTACTAATTTCATCTCAAGGTCACGTTTATTCTCCACCATTGATTTAATTTATCAAATTAAATCTTGTCCACACATTTGGGGATTGTTGCCCTAACCCTAATTGAGAGTTGTCAATTTGAATCTTAATCATTGATTCTAGGGCATTTCTCAATCTCTCATCTCGTCCGTCCGTTCAAGATTGCATTTTCTATAAAATGACAATCTTGATCTCATTTTTAGGATCAATTATTATTATCTCTTATCATTTTGGTAATCTCATTATCAATTGTCATATCATCTTAGGCTTATTTAATAACTTGCATAATAGAATTAAATTTCTAGTTTGCATAGAGTTTTCAACACAAATCCTTCAAAGCTTCGTCTAGGGCTAGATATTTACAATTTGCTCGCATACACAATCTGAGGGCATCCATTATCAAAGCAAAGCCAAGGAGGTGCAATGGAAATCAGTCATGGAGCATAGGAATGGGTGAGATCTTTCTAATTTCTGTCATTTCTTGTTATTTTCTCCTTTGCATTTGATTGCTTGATGTTTTTATTAATTTGCATGTGTTACTAACCCAGTTTTGACCTTGCAGAAATTATACGTCATTACATTGGTGAACCCGACTAACACATTTTGTAGGTTCTCGTACGGCCTCAGATTTTATTTTGTAGGTACAGGAGTATGGAACGATGCAAGCGTAGGCCTATGCGACACAAGTGCTTTGTCACACCGCATTTGCGATCGTGAACGATGCACACGCCCTGTCGCGACGCATATGAGATCTTGAATGACACATTCGACAGGATGCAATGTATTTGATAGACCTCGCACTGCATCCGCTCTAACGAGCTGCAAACGACTGGTTGTTTTCTTTTTTTTAATTCTATTATCTGGATCCGATGCGACTGTGGCCATTTTTTTTTTTTTATGAGATTAAAATGAACCAACCCTAGGATAGACATTTAATTTGGAATTTATCAACCCTAGGATAGTCACCAAATTTTTTATTTTGTTTGGTTAAAATGAACCCCATGCTTGTGGCGAAGCAACATCTTCACTTAGTGTAGAAAATTTTCATTTGGGTTTAAAACTGAACAAATTTTCTGTTGTGCTTGATTGGGTAATAGGTATATGTCTCCCCTTTACTGGGTGACCAAAAAACCAAACTTACCCATTTTTCTTTATCCATTTTACTGCTTTTCTTAAATCCTTTAGAAGGCCTACCATAGTGGGAAAAAGTACTCACCCTACGGGAACGACCTAAGTGGGAACAACCAAAGCCAGGTTTTCCAACCCACTATAATCAAAAGTGAATTTTGGGGAAACCCATATTCAATGGCAGTAGGCAATATAACCATCCCCAAAGTCTTTGTTCTAAAGATTGGGAGGTCTCCTAAGGGATTTTATCTATTGCCATGCTGAACAGAAACCTTTACTAAGAACCATAGTGTAGAAGCCAGCCGTGTCAGTATCCAGACATTGTTTCAATCATAGTGCAAGGGGAGGGAAGAATCCGCCCCCAAGACACTCACCATATAATTACCACGAATTGTTTGCTCAAGGGATTCGGTATCGACTTTCGTCACTTTGAGTACTCACCTGGAAAAGACAAAAACATGGGCGCCCTCTAGGGGGTGACACGGTTGTGTGAGTCGACGCGATTTTAAGTTGTGGGTTGTGATTGCTATGATGACCTTTTTGACTATTAAGAGTGAGTCTTCTTGAAGTTTCTTTTTTGTTCAAATACCAGTGCAAACAAAAAAAAAGGGTCATTCTTGACCCTTGAACATACACTCAATGTTTTAGTTTCTATGTGTTTGCCTATTGTTTTCAAACAAACTTCAACAAACTGAACATCAACAATCTGGGTCCAAAACTTGTCAAATCTACAAAGTTGTTTTCCAAAAATTTGCTTCATGAAACGCACTCTATCAAACCACAATCGCCATCTTCTAAGCCGCAATCACTCTGATGGGTTGCATTTGAAACATCCTGAGCCGCATTCACCCTAATGAGTTGCAATTGAAACACACAGAGCCGCATTTGCCAGTATCAAACCGCATTAAGTATCTTGAGTCACATTTGAGAAATATCAATCTGCATTTGCCAGACTGTGTCACAATCGACACTTTCTGAATCGCATTCACCTTTGTGAGCTGCATTCGCTCTGTCGTACCGCATTCACTGCGACGCATTTGTGAATAATTTCAAATCATCTTCTCACTATCAAAACTAAAATTCCACAACTTGTCTTTACTTCAATCAAGTCTTCCTTCACTGTCACAGTTCAAACCAGACTCTGAATTGCTCAACTTCCATAAAACATTGCATTATAGGAACCATTTTAGGCTCACAATAGGTTTCCCTTGGCTTTCCACTAGTTGCATTGGTAACTTCACCATCTCCTTAGACACTTACTTTTGCATATTTTAGGAGTTGACTCTTACCATTCATTGTCAAAACTTTGCATTCAATAGTAGGTTATCATTGGACCCAATTACCCCTTTGTCATTTTTCAAAACTTTTATGAATTATTTCCCACTCAATAGTCTAGTGTGGAAACTTCACTTTGTCCTCTTTATAGTCCTTTTATGGTCCATTGGTCTTCCAAACTTGAATCATTGTAAAATACTTTGTTTTCCCAAGTTTTCCTCTTTAAATCCCTCAATGGTAAGTACATCTTAGGCTCTTTTAGTTGCATATCATTTAGCATCTCCATTTTAGTATTACACCATTTTCATTCACAACTCTTTAGCCTCATTTTGGTCTCACTTGCATTTCATAGCATTCTTTAAAAATCCAAAGAAACCAAAAACATAGTATCATACTTATATCATTCTCTCCATCATCCCAAGTTGAGCCAACCTTGTATGGTTGAAACTAGATTACAGAAAAAGAAAAGACTTGTGGATTCTTTTAGACAAGACACCAACTTTCTTGAATTCACAACTAGCATGGATTCATTCACTAATGCCATGAACAATCCTTGTTTTGACATGGGAAATTCAAAACATCAATCCTTTCAGTGAAATGAACATCCCACCATCTCCATCACATATTTTTGAACCATTTATCCGACAAGATCAAAATGGAGGTCTTTGAAGAAGACTTATTAGCTACTGCCCAACATCTAGAAGTTGTTGCTTTTGTGGAAGAATTAGTCTTAAATGACTCTTCTAGATTCCTATCTATGCTCCTTGACCAAGGGGCTAAGTTACCAAAGGGATTTGATCTTAACACTCTTAGAGAAATTTCTCCCACTCCACCATCACACAATCCTTCCATGGGAACCTCTTCACAAAATGTCATCAACACCATCAATGCTACCTCCCTTGGTCATACTACCACCACAACCAACACAGCATCTATTGGGGGATCATCTTCCCAAACCAGCACCACATCACAATCCATCCCAAAACAAACATCCACCATCCCTTCACAAACAATGGGGGCAACCACATCAAACCTCTTTGGAACTACATCTAGTTCCATGAGTACATCAACAAACCTATTATTAAGTTCTTCAAATGCTATGGCAACCAACTCATCCAACTCTTTTGGAAGAAATAAACAAAGAGTTGTCATACAAAGCACCCAACCCACTTCCTCATAGGTTAATACCAACATTCTTGTGACCCAAAACACCAACATTCCTCAAGGCCACAATCTCTTATTTGGGCAAGGCAATCAAGGCGCTCAATCGTTCACTCCATTTGGGCATCAACAAGCTCAAAATCAACAAGGCCCTCAATCCTTCACTCCATTTGGACATCAACAAAATCAAAACCAACAAGGTCCTCAAATTCAATCCAACATGGTAGGATATCACATCCCCACTTATGCCTCTCAAGTCCATACATAGCAGCACATCCCTCATCAAAACACTCATTTCCAACAACCGCCTAATCAAAACACTCATTTTGCTCACCGACAACCCTTTCCAAATCAACATATCTCATCACAATAGCTAGGGACTCAAGTTGCCCCTATCACCAACATGAGTGATGCTACCAACCATCCCATGGTAGAAGCACTCACACTCCAGATCGCTGCTCTTAAAACACAAGTGGAGACCTTGCAACAATCCAACAAAAAGTCATACATGTCACATGACTTCTGTCCATATCCATTTGACACAACCTTATATATGCCACCCTTTCCTCATGGATATGTGGTACCTCATTTTCCCAAATACAAAGGCAAAACAAACCCCATTGAACACATAAGAGAATTTACCACTAGTTGCATGGACATTGCATATGAGCAAACTTATCTCATGAGACTCTTTTCTAGAAGTCTTGCAGGTCATGCACTAGAATGGTTCTCACTATTTCCTAAGGGAATCAAAACATGGGATGAATTGGAAAACAAGTTTGTTGATGCCTATAACATTGACACAGATATCGACATTTCCTTCTTATGCAGACTTACCCAAGAGGATGCAGGAGAGACTTTTATTCCATTCTTTCAAAGATGGAGAACCTTAGCAAGCAGATGTCTGGTAGAAATACCTGAAAAGGAGAAAGTCACCATGTTTGTACAAACTCTCCTAGGACCACTAAGGTATGGCTTACAATTCCATTGTTGCACCACCTTTGTTGACCTTGTTGAAAAGGGTGTTCAACTTGAGAAAGCCTTGATCATAAAAGGTGAATTAAAATATGGTGGCAAAACCATCAACACCACCACAAATAATAACCCAAGTAGCTCAAATGAAAAAACCCAATACTGGGTTAAGAACAAGCATATCACAAACGATGGTGTAGTTGATGCAAAAACCATCAATGCAACAGGTCATGTACTCACAATCAAAGGAGTACAAAATCAAAACGCACCTGTAACTACACCGACACCAACTGCCAATGCTATCCAAAGCAATCATGCACAATCTAATCAAAGGCAGCTGTGTCAACCCCGACAATTCCAAAAATGTACATACACCCCTTTGGGTGAACCTATTGAAATTGTCTTGAAGAAACTTCTTCAAAACAACGTCATAACACTAGAAGAGCCAAAACCGTATGACCCTGATCAGTTCAAGCCATCATGGTGGGATGACAGTGCATTTTGTGATTACCACCGTGCCAAAGGGTACAAAACTTCCTCTTGTCATCAATTGTGAAATATGGTACAAGACCTCATTGAGAACCACACTATTGAGCTAGGTGGTCAATCATTTACATCTAATGTGGACCATACTATTCACAAAAACCCACTGCAGGATCATGGTAAAGCTTCCTCATCTGGCACAAAGAACACCAACAATCAAGCCAACCACATCCATCCAGCCTATAATACTATTCATCCTACATACAATTATCCAGGTGGTACCATTATTAACAATCTTCGTGCTGCTGATGAAGATAAATGTGTTAATACCATGACCATTAAAAAATCCCTGGAATGCAATGTCACCATGCATAAAGGAAAGGTCACCATCCCAGGTCCTTCTGCACATCAACCGAAGATCATCATACCTAGTCCGTCTGCCAGACAGTCAAACCCAAAACCGGAGTTCAACATTATTGAGCAATTGAATAAAACACCTACTCAAATGTCCATTCTCAAACTGCTTCGTATTTCACCCGCACATAAGGCCATACTGGATAAAGTCTTGCAAGAGTCATCTGTCCCAACCAACATCAATGTCAACCACTTTGAGACTATGGTCAGATATCTGAATTTGCCTCATCATATCACCTTTTCGGATAGTGACTATTCCTCACCCAAACCATCTCATAATGATGCCCTTCACATTGAGGTTTTTGTCCACAAGCATAAGGTTAGACGATTCCTAGTAGATGGCGGAGCAGGATTGAACATATGCTCAATAAAATTGGTTAAAGCTCTTGGTTTCTCTGATGCATGTGTAGATGCTAGCAAGAGCATCATCATCAAGGCATATGATGATGAAGAACGTGCTTCTAAAGGTGTCATTACAATTCCACTCTAGGTAGGACCAGTTATCATAGATACAACATGCCAGGTCCTGGATTGTGATATACACTATAATATCTTACTTGGTCACCACTCGATTCATGCTCTAAAGGCCATTCCATCCACATACCACCAATGCCTGAAATTCCCTTTTGATGTTACTGAAATCACTATCCCAGGAGATCCTGATCCATTTCAATACTATACCAACCTGTGAGCCACTACTGAGCACTAGGTACCCATCAATCAGGAAGCCTCATCTTCCACCTCATCCAAATATATTGACCCATCGACACTCACAAAATCATCCATTCCATCACCTTCTACCAGACCATCTTCATCGACCTCCATCCCGAGTAAAGACCTTCAGATCTAGGACCTTGGTTGTGGAGAGTTCAAATTGAATACAGCTTACTATATCACCATAATACTGAAGCTGCCTAAAGTCTATGGTAGACCATGTTTTGCAGTTGAGCCCAAAACAACTTTTAAAGTTCCACCAAAAAGTGTCTTCACACTGTGGGGCGATATGGGTAATGAGTTCATTGATGACACAGCTAACTGGATCTACAAAGACCCTAAGGAGTTACCTCCACTACCAATGCACCTCTATGGAAAAGGCTATGATATATGCAAAGCCCTAGGTTTTGATGGCACAAGCGGTCTTGGAAAGGATGACAATGGAAGGAGGGAACCTATCATCATGACTGCAAGACCAAGGTACATAGGGCTAGGGTTTGACCAATTCAAAACTGATGATCAACATACCCATGAACTTTCAAGTAAGGTTGTAATGGCTACAGAAGGTGTTGAGACATGTGAAGAATCCCTTACCGAAACTGACTCAAATGAATGGGAATGGGGATCTGACAAAACCCTAAGTGACCATGACATTGATGAACTATTCCTGGAACCTAGCCAACTTCCCTTTGAAGAAAGATTCTGAAAGGAGTATAACATAGACCCTATTGATCGACATTCCAAAAATAAGGAATGGGTAAGCATTCCTTGGAATCCGGAAGAGTATAAGGTGTTGTTAGCAACACCTAAATCATTTTCCCCCATTCTTGATCCCACCCATGAGCCTAACTTATCTGAGCCCACTATCCATACTTCTGAAATGCCAACCACTAGTCACGATGCTGATAGTTTTATCCCATATTATGATTTTGAATTTGATTCATCTGACTCAAAGTATAGGGCAATCCATTGCATCTAACACGGAAGTTGAAATTGACAACTTTTCCTTTACACTTGAGGCATCAATTTGCACACTTTCCGCATCCTCCCCATCTTTTACCAACACTGACGATGGGATCCCCCTTGTTTACCCACAACTGATCGACTGGGACCAACAAGATTCACCAGTGATGGACATATTTTAGAATGACGTGGCAATTGTAGAATTCATGGGGCTAAGAGAAGGTATTCCATGGGGTGATCACAAAATAGGGTTCTCCATTGATCTAGATTGTGCAGCTTACTTCAGGGAGACTGTGCAATCCTCCAGTCGCAAAAATACAAAGAATAAAAAAGAAAAAGAAATGTCTTTAGGTGAAAACTGCAAGGCACCTTCTGATAATAAAATAGTAAAAACAAAGGACGTATCCGAAGGTGAAAACCTCTCTGAGGTGCCTAAGGATGGAGGATTGGACTTTCTTCCCATGACATAGGAAAAATCAGCTATGCTCATTGAGGACACAATGGAAGTTAACATAGCCACACCAGAGAATCCCAAAATGATTCTCCTAGCCGCATCATTGTCCGATGAAGAAAAACCCGAATTTTAACAATTCTTCACAGACAGGAAAGTTAACTTCACATGGTCATATGCTGACATGCCAGGCCTTGATCCAGAATTGGTTCTACATCATCTTCCTTTAATCCCAGGAATCAAGTTGTTCAAACAAAAGTTGCGCAAAATGCATCCACAGATTGCACTACTTGTCAAAGTTGAACTAAAGAAGTTATTGGATGTTGAGTTCATAAGGTCAATAGACTATGCTAATTGGATATCCAACATTGTCCCTGTTACAAAGCCAGATGGAAAAATCTGTATCTGCACGGATTTTAGAGATTTGAATAAGGCTTGCCCAAAGGATGACTTCCCCTTACCAAATATAGACATAATTGTTGATCTCACAGTAGGGTACGAGATGCTATCCCTCATGGATGGTTTCTCAAGCTATAACCAAATCTGAATTGCAATAGAGGATCAGCACAAAACAACATTCACTTGCCCTTGGGGAACATACTGTTGGAATGTCATGCCTTTTGGCTTAAAGAATGCAAGCGCCACATACCAAAGGGCTATAACAACAATCTTTCATGACATAATGCATATCCTAATGGAAGATTATGTGGATGACCTATTGGAAAAATCTTTGACAAGGAAATATCATCTCAAAGTCCTAGACAAAATCTTTAGAGGGTTTGAGGATTACAAGGTTCGATTGAACCCAAAGAAATGTGTCTTTGGAGTCACTTCAGGCAAGTTGTTGTGATACATAGTTTCGCAACGAGGCATTGAGGTTGACCCAGCAAAAGTAAAAGCAATTCTATACATGCCTTCGCCAAAAGGGATCAGTGAGTTGCGAACACTATAGGGAAAATTGCAGTCTATCTGTCGCTTCATCACACAGTTGACAGACAAGTGTCAGCCATTTCAATATCTGTTACACAAAATCATTCATTTTGTATGGACGGATAAATGCCACATAGCCTTTGAAAAAATTAAATAATATCTATTGACACCACTAGTGTTGATGCAACCTATTGAGGGAAATTCGTTGATCCTATATGTCTCTGCAACAACAAATGCATTGGGGGCATTATTGGCACAAAATGACCATGAAGAAAAAGAAAGAGCCATATACTACATCAGTCGCACACTAATTGGATATGAGCTCAACTACACAACAATTGAACAGGCATGCCTTGCAGTTATCTTTGTGGCGCAGAAACTAAGACACTATATGCTAAGCCACCAAACACATTTGGTAGCCAAGATTGACCCACTAAAGTATCTTCTAAGTCAAGCAGCATTGACAGGACGTTTGGCGAACTGGGTCATGATATTAAGCGATTATGACATACAATATGTGGAGCACAAGGCAATAAAAGGTCAAGTAATAGTAGATCAACTGGCAGATGCACCAATCCAAGCCACTCATCCACTGATAACTGATTTTTCAGATGAGTCTATCTTTCACGCAGAACCAACTCTACCATGGAAACTATACTTTGATGGGTCCCACACTAGTCACGCTCAAGAGCTGGCATCTTATTTATCACACCACAAGGGGATTCAATTCCTAAATCATTTCGGATCACTTTCCCTTGTACAAATAATATTGTGGAATACAAGGCATTGGTCACAAGTCTCAAGATAGCAATTAAATGGAAAATTCAGACATTGCTTGTATTCGAGGATTCCCAATTAGTCATCAATCAAGTGAATGATGACTATGACACAAAGGATGAGAAGTTGCTTCCCTACAAATGAAAGGTGGATACTTTCCTGATGTATTTCAAAATGATTGCATTTGAACAAATCCAAAGAACACAAAATAAGGCAATCGATGCAATGGCTACCATTGGATCTCTTAGACATCCCTAAGAATGTGTCACAATATGAATTCTTAGTGGAATAGTTGTTGATGCTTGCATAGATATTCCAGAGTCAGAAATGGTGTGCGAGATTATTGGTCCCAGTTCACCTTGGTACCAGTACATTTATGACTATCTTAAGTCCCAAACCCTCCCACCTAACCTTTCCAACAACCAACAAAAATCCTTTATCCGAAAAGTAGCTAGACACACCATCATCAGTGACACCTTATACCGCCATGACTTTGATAACATGCTTCTTCGTTGTCTCAATACTGATGAAGCTCAAATGACTTTATGAGAAGTACATGAGGGTATATGCAGATCTCATTCAAGTGGTCCAACGTTAACTAGGAAAATCACCAGACTAGGATACTACTAGCTGACATTGGAAAAATATGCTCTTCAGTTTGTCAGAACATGTCGGAAATTCCAGGTGCATAGTGACCTAATTCATGCACCTACACAGGAATTGAGAATGATCACTTCTCCATGGCCTTTCGCACAATGGGAACTCGACCTCATGGGTAAGATCCATCCATCCTCTTCTAACGATAATAAATTCATAATCACCACCACTGAGTATTTTACTAAGTGGATTGAAGTCGTCCCTCTCACTTACATCACCGGTAAGAAAATATCCAAGTTTATCCTAAATTACATCATTTGTAGGTATGGTGTCCCACAATCCATCATCACAGATAATGGCAGTCCATTCAAAAATTAGGATGTTTGTGAACTTTGTGAGCGATTCCACATCCAACACCATTTATCTACCCCATATTACCCACAAGGTAACGGCCAAGCTGAGGCATCAAATAAAACAATTCTTCACATTCTGAAGAAGACCGTCAATGACGCTGGCAGAGATTGGCACCTACAACTCAATCCTCCTTTATGGGCCTATCATACCAGCATTTGTACCCCCACTGGAGCCACTCCATTTTCCCTAGTCTACGGATCTGAGGCCATATTACCCATCGAGGTTGAAATTCCTTCTCTCCGAGTCTCTTTGAAAGGAATGATTGATGATGAAGACTACAGACATACTCGCCTACATGAGCTAGAAATGTTACAAGAAAGGCAACAAAATTCCTTGAATCATTTGCAAGCATATCAAAATCATCTCTGCCAAAGTTATAACAAAAGAGTAATGGTGAGAAAGTTTGAAATCGGTGACTTGGTTCTCATGCAAAACCCCAGAAATCAAGCGGACCGTGAAAAGCCCAAAAATTTTGAGGCTAATTGGCTCGGTCCTTATATCATTACTACCGCATTTTGTTCCATAGCTTATTAGTTGGCCACACCTGATGGAGAACAGTTGACATAACCCATCAATAGCTTACATCTGAGAAAGTTTTACACATAGAATCAGAGGGCTTGGCTAAAATACAAAAATACAAAAAAATTGAAAAAATAAAGAAAAAATCATCCCTTGATGAAAACCTGGAAAATAGGTGTCTTGGTGACACCAAAAAAATCAAAAAATGGAAAAAATAGGAAAAAGAAATGAATTCACCCAATACTGAAAACCTGGCAAACAGGCGCTTTGGATAAATACCATGGTGAAAACCTGGCAAACAGGAGCCATGTGTAATTGATCGTTGCTCTGTCATCTACTGTTACTCAAATCAACCTTTATCCATTTATCATAATCACAAAGGCCTGAAACACTCACGGCATTCATCCTAAGTCTTGTCGATTCCGGCCATGGTTAACATTTGGTTGATATCATCCCTCACATTTTCTTGCCTTTGCTTGGTGTCTACCTATCTCCATATCATTTGGGCTCAGATAATCCCTGATCTATCTGGGGCCAAGACCTTTATCATATAACTGTAGTGGGTGCTGCACATGATCCTACATTCTTAAAAAGTCTTGAAAAAATCCTAAAAATTTGAAAAAGTCCTGAAAAAAATCCTAAAAATGTGAAAAAAGTCCTGAAAAAATCCTAAAAATGTGAAAAAAAGTCTTGAAAAAAATCCTAAAAATGTGAAAAAGTCTTGAAAAAAGATCTAAAAATTTGAAAACGTCCCAAGAAAATATAAAAACATCCAAATCAATGTGAAAATCTAGAAAAAAGAGTCAAGGTCAAATCTCTGTCTGGCTAGTCCAGTCAACCATGTCAATCAATCTTTTGTCACCATCTGAACTACGTTGTCTCTGTGCATTTGCTACGTAGCCAAGATTCATCTTTGAATTCCCGAGACATTAGGTTAGTCTTTCTAGGTTTGTCAAAATAAAATCATGATTCAAACTTATGTCTTTTGGACAAAGTCATTGGTCGTATCAAACTACAAGGTCTCTGAGTGCACGACATAGGCAAGGCCATCAATCGATGAGCCCCCGAGGCCGCACTAGGTCAGTCCATTAGGGTTCATGGCACCTCATTTTCACACACGTCAAACAATATTCAAATCAAGCAAATATTATGTCAATCTCGAGCTATCAGTCTATCGGAAATCTGTTTCATCAAAACTTTCAATCAATTCAGCATGTCAGCAATGACATGTAGTCAAAATCCTATCAAGACAATTCACCCTAGCAAAATTTTGGGGTTCTTCTCTAGATGTTTCCTTCTGAAAAGCAACTCTCGTCATTTCTTTATGCTTGTAGATGTTTCCTTCCTAAGCATCACCATCATCATCTAGCATTTTGATGGATTCTCCTAAAATCTGAGGATCGATCTCCTAGATATCAACGTCATTCAGAATGTGTCCTTCCTGAATTTGATATCGCTAGACATTAAAACACTTGAAATTAAAAACACTTGGCAAACACTTGGAAAACTTTTTCTATCTTTTTGATGATTATCATGATATTAGTTCCTTATGTCCTAGGAACCACAACATATCATGATGATTATCCTTATCTGCTTATCACCCTACTATTAGTTTCTCTACGATGTCCTGACTTTAGGATTTAGAGAAGCAACGACGTAGTGCGATGATTTTACTATTTGTTTTTTCTATCATGTGGCTAGTTTCTCAAGGATGTCCTAATATTAGGATTTAGATAAGCAGCGACTCTCATGATTGGTTTGGTTTTTTCTGACGGTTGGTCATGACAAAGTGACTAGGGGCAATTGTGTTCCTTGCAAGAGTCATGATCATCCTTTTTCTGCGTCTATTGATCTACGTGATGATTCGACCTTACACACTATTGATCTACATCATATCATAGTGTTTGTTGGCCATCATGACATTTTCGCCCAATGATGATTAAAGAGCAACAACTAGGATAGTACTATAGCAAAGTTTTGAAGGAGTTTAATTTCCGCACTAACATGCATGTCTTTCTTCACACTAACATCCATCTTCGCCTTCTCTTCTCTCGGTCCCTGATAATATCCTGTGACATAAAAAAAAAAACAAGTTGCATACATAATGGAATGAGCATTTCATATTCACATCTGCATAAATCAAATACCATAATTCACATTTCATAACACTTTCATTTACATTCATCCATCTCACATCATAAAACCATCATGTGCATCAACATATAAGCATCATAAATAAACATTTACATTAGCATATAAGAATCACATCATCATCACATTACACAATGCATACATAACCACATCCATAATTGCATTCATAAACATAAAGCATAATGTCCATACACCTCATAGCATCATAAAAGCATCACATAAGCATATGATAAAGCATTAGAATACCATAACACATAACATCATATAGGCCACATCAAAACTGCATCGCATATATATATAATCTCAAAAATATGTCATGTCACAAGATAGAGCCATATGATATCCCAAAAATGGAGCTCGTAGGCTCGAATATCAAAATATACAAGTATCTAAAAGCAAGTCCTAGGATGGCCCTCCTTTGTTCCATGTAGGTGAACTATGAGGTGGTTGTGCCTAACCAACCACGTGAAATGTGACCTGAATGGGAATGGTGTCTTGAGTCTTACTCTGAGAGCTCGAGGCCTCGGTAACATGAGGTTGGCTCTGCTCTGTCTGGTGTCCTGATGACACTGATCTGTGCCCACGCTCTGACCTATGACTATGACTTGATGAATGCCTGTGAGAGCTATGTGACCTATGACCCAATGACTAACTTAATGTAGTGGACCCCCAGCACTAGTATGACTACCACTATGTGACCTATTGTTGTTGTGTGTCCGAGTGCCACTACTTTTCCTACTGTAGGATTGGGAAAATCCTCGGTCCCGTCTCTCTGGGGGAACTGCCTGCTCATATAATAATCTGTACCACCCCCTTCTCTTTGCCATCCTAGCTAGCTCCCTAGCCATGTCTCCTGTCGGCCTTGAACATAACTTGACAAACTCTGTCACCCACCGATCTAACTCCTATTGTCGAAGGATAGCCTGATCTCTCTCCACCCGGGTGACCTCTAACTTCGCTGCCAAGGCCTTGTTCTGAGACAAGGCCGCATCAAGTCTTCTATGCAAATCTGCAATCCGCTGATCAATGGTGGCATCGACAAGAAAAATGGGTGATCTGTCACCCTCATCATCCCCATAAGTCATACGCTCCTGCAGTCTTTGGTCTACCTCATCCTCCTCCTCCTCCTCCTCATCTCTCTCCTCCTCGGCCTGGACCTCCTCCACATCTATATCAAGAGGCTATCCCCCAACAAATGGATCCTCCTCTACCCTCTCCTCCTCCCTCACCTCCACCTACTCATCTCCACCCCTGCCCTCCTCCTCAACCCTTACCTCCACCTCCTCCTCACCCCCTCTGATCTCCTCCTCTGCCTCCTACTTAGCAAGCATCTCTCTCCTCACCCTCCTCTTGGATGGGTGATAATGGTACACCTCCCACTCTCCTCCTAACTCTCCTGGGTTGCCTCTGCCCTCCGCCATCCCTCCTCCTCCTCACACCCCTCCCATCTCCTCCATCCCCTCCCCCTCCACCACCCCCATCATCTCCCCCACCTCGGCCTTCGTCTCCCCTGCCTCCATCTCTCCCCTGGCCCCTCTTCCATCTCTGCCTCCATCCTTGCCACCCTGGCCTCTCCTTGGCACCCATGGAATAATTGACCTTTGATCTATAGGTGGCAGACCATCTAGATCTATCAAAGGGATGGGCTTGTGAATATGCCACCAGGCGTCGAACTCGGTAGATGTACCTGCATCTACTGGACTACCCCTCCACACCCATTGAACTGCAACTAAACCATCAACCTACTGCTCGGCCACTGTCATTGATATGGGTGGCCCCCACATGGTCTCTCTAGAAGACTTTGCATACTCTATAGTGCCTACTAGCACATCCTATTGCTCTCTGAACTGTTGTAGTACCCGTTGGGGCAGGTACATCTCAATAATCCGCTAGGTCTGTACCGTGCGACCAATCAAATATCAGAACTGTCTGCAAAAAGATAAATGGCCATCCTCATCTAGCCACTAGGCACAATCTCTGTAAGGCCTCCAAACAAAACTAATCATCATATCAATCCGATGACACTAGTACCCGGTATCTCCCACACGAGTATGACTAACTGAACCCGCATACATGTAGACGTATGGAATCCCATTGCCCAGCTATTGCATCTGTACTGGTGGTTGAAAAATGGGAATGTGCTCCCATACCCAGATCATGAGTAAGGTAGTCCCACAACTAATACTGTGGCCCTGGTGATAAACAACCTCATGCAGCTGATGATAAAGCATGGCCAACAAGCAGGGGCCCCAGGCGAAAACTGTCCTTTGTGCTCGTATATGGACTAATACATCCCCCCATCCAATGGGAAGTCTATGACCACAACAATCTGGAATTAGTAATCCAGCAATCAGTGTCATCAGCATAGCATCCCACCTGGGAAACCGGTCAGCTACAACATCCCAACCAATCTCGTAACCATCCATACCCAACTAGGAACCATCGGCATCCTCATACATCTCTGATAGGGCTTGTCGCCCTCGGTGCGGATCATAAATAACTCTCTCTCCGCTAATCAAAATGCACAGAATACAGTAGACATCCTCCAAGGTCACTATCGCCTCTCCAGTAGGCAAGTGAAATGAGCAAGTCTCTGAGTGCCACCTCTCACAAAGCACTATCAGCAAACCCCTGTTTGCCCGAATAATGGGCATATAGGTGATATGATACAGACCTAGTGCCATCAGTCATTGTCTCTGTCTATCACTCAAGCGATCTCTAAAGGCGTATGTCGCCAGCTGGAACTCTCGAGTGTAAATCGGCACAAGCCGACTCTGTACAAGAAAGGCCAAGGATTAGCACATATTGGGCAACATTGTTGAAAGGTTATTACTACTGGGAAGTCAAAGGTGCATCCAAACTAATCTCGGCACAGGGTCAACAAAAGTCAACTCTGGTCAACTACAATTGTGTCGCGTTGACTATAAATGCGCCACAATTAGTCAATTGTGGCTCTGCACTTAACACTTGTGTCGCAATATGTCAAATGCATCGTTCTAGCCCGCAAATGCGCAACCTAACAACGAATGCATCGTTATAGCTAGAAAATGTGCAACCTAACAACAAATGCGTCGTTTGGCTTGACAATTGCATTGCGATTTGGAAAATATGTCATTTGACTTGGCAATTGCATCACAAAATGGCATATGCGTTGCAAAAGCCTCACTTGCATCACAACCTGGCAATTGCGTCGTTTCCCCTTGCGGATGCACAATCAGACAACAAACCCTAACCTACCCATTGCACTTGCATCACGACGCAAGCAAATGCATCGAACAAGAAGGCATTTGCAGTTTACGCAACATCATTTGCATTGCAACGCATGTGTTTACCCCTCCTAAAAACCTAATAAATGCATTAAAATCAAAAATTGACAAGGGGGATAGGGTACTTACCGGTGCCTCTACGCCCTCGAGTCGTCAGAATGTCCACACGCGGTATCCACGGTGGGTAGTCACTAGAATCACCATCGTCTCTCTGAGCTCTGATTTCTAAATTTTCTATATAACAAATGAGCAAATGACACTTGGATTGACCTTTTCAACCTATTTATAAGTTGAAAATTAGGGTTTTTACCTAGTAGGTTGTACTAGAAGCTCATTTGACCACCTTTGATTGGAATTTTGGCTAGCTCAACGTCCTCCATTTTTGAATTGGATCGTGCCATCACTTTTCTGGTCATTAATTGAATTAGTTGGGATATTTTCCAAATTTTTCTGACCCTGGGTCGAAATTCGAAAAAATTTCTGAGGGGGCATAAGCACTTTGTACCTTCACTGGGGCATATTTTGGACTTGTTTTCTTTGCCACAATGCGACAAGTTGCATTATGACAAAGAGGGGCAAATGTAGACACCTAAAAATGACTTAGGCCTGCAACCACTATTTTACCACCTCTCATCATAACATGATTATAACTTTGTAATTATGTTTCTAACCCACATTCAACTATTAATTAAATAATTTATAATTATTTAATTAATTCATGATCGTTCATTCTGCGTGATTATTAAATAAATAGATCTTATTTATTTATTTAATGTGTCACTAATTATCAAAGTTCTTACAATTAAATAAAGTCTCATTTATTTAATTAACCCTTATCATTAATGTCCTCGGGATTATTAAATAAGTATATTTTAATATATTTATTTAATATGTCAATAATTCCTAAATCCTCTCGTAATTAAATAGATTCATTAATTTATTTAATTAATTAACTATCTCTTCTAAATTAAATAATTATTATTAATTATTTAATTGCCTTATGTGACATTTCCCTCTTTTTAAATAAAATAATTTATTTAAAAATGACTTCACATTTGTTAACTGATTCTTCTTTTAGTAATTGATCTCAGAAATCAATTGCTCATTATCTCACAAATCCATATTTTTGAATTAATTTAATTCAAAATGGAATTATTCTTCTACAAATCAAGTAATTGCTAAAATTGTTGATTTTCTAAAATCTCATCTCCTTATCTCTTGATTTTTACTAATTTCATCTCAAGGTCACGTTTATTCTCCACCATTGATTTAATTTATCAAATTAAATCTTGTCCACACATTTGGGGATTGTTTCCCTAACCCTAATTGAGAGTTTTCACTTTGAATCTCAACCATTGATTCTAGGGAATTTCTCAATCTCTCATCTCGTCCGTCCATTCAAGATTGCATTTTCTATAAAAGGACAATCTTGATCTCATTTTCGGGATCGATTATTATTATCTCTTATCATTTTGGTAATCTCATTATCAATTGTCATATCATCTTAGGCTTATTTAATAACTTGCATAATAGAATTAAATTTCTAGTTTGCATAGAGTTTTCAACACAAATCCTTCAAAGCTTTGTCTAGGGCTAGATATTTACAATTTGCTCGCATACACAATCTGAGGGCATCCATTATCACAGCAAAGCCAAGGAGGTGCAATGGAAATCAGTCATGGAGCATAGGAATGGGTGAGATCTTTCTAATTTCTGTCATTTCTTGTTATTTTCTCCTTTGCATTCGATTGCTTGATGTTTTTATTAATTTGCATGTGTTACTAACCCAGTTTTGACCTTGCAGAAATTATATGTCTTTACAGTTATGTGTTACCATGGAAATTTGGTTGGTTCATAGAGGACTCTCAGCATTCGTGGATATGTGGATTATGATTGGGCAAGGGACATTGACAGTAGAAGGTCCACCAGTGGATATAATTTCATGTTGAATGGTGGTGCAATTAGTTGGATGAACAAGTGATAAGTTGTAGTCGCTCTATCCACTACGGAGGCTGAGTACATGGCAGAAACTCACGCCTGTAAGGAAGATGTTTGGCTTAGAAGATTGTGTTATGATATTGGTTTTGATGCAGGGAAAATTATTATTTGTTGTGACTGTCAAAGTGCCATTTTTCTAGCAAAAAATCTTTCCATGTCAGGATGGAACATGTCAATGTGCAGTATCACTTTGTTTGAGATATGGTGGAGGATGGAAAGGTCTATTTAGAAAAGGTGGATACTATGAAGAATGTTGTTGATGCATTGAAAAATCCAGTGAGCACGAACAAGTTTAGGTGGTGTGAAAGTTTGATGGGCCTTGGAGCCTATGATCTTTTATAAGTTTGAAGTTTGGAGGAAGCCAGTAAGTCTTCGTCAAGTGGGAGCTTGTTGGAAAATATGCCTCAACTTTTTGCCTTGAACCTTTGTTAAGAACTTGATGAACTTAGCCTTTGTTCATGCCTTTTTCTCTATACTACAGAGTCCTTCCTTCTCTTTGGTGATAGCACGATGAACCTTGGCTTCATCGGTAGAACAATCGCATATCGATGAGTGACAAAGTGTTGTCACACCAATGTGCCAATATGCGATAAAAACTGGATTGATGCGACTTGGGGTTATCGGTGGAACTTTTCACTGGGCTACATCGATGGACTGATGGTAGACGGAAGCGACTTGGATTATGAAAAAAGTGGGGACCATAGTAGAGTGTATCAGTTAAGGTGATCTTGATCTATGGTTGCAATGTGTTTAATCCAATGGTGCTCGATATATTTTGCACTTCTTTGTGGTGAGGACCGATAGACTCTTGTGAAGCAAGCGGAATTGACTAACAATTTGATACTTTTCGGCTTAATCAACAATGCTCGCTAGTCTCGTGCCTCTTGCGATGGGTCCTGAGTGACTCATGAGAGTTTGTGCAAGCTTTGAACACATGTCATCATGTTAAGTCTTTTCGGGAGACTTATTGGGAATATTGTAGATTCCCTTTTGATTCTTTGAAAATACACGAGCAGTGTACACATGTCTGTGGTGGATCCTAGCCACGACAAGCGGTATATGAAGGAGGAAAGCACATACCTGTTGAATAATGATGTGTATGCCATTTAGTGGAGGTTGATGACTTGGATAGAGGCCATTTAGATTCTCTGAGAAGTTTCGATGGTTGGTTTGTGGAGGAAGTTGAACCAAATCATTGGCACTAAGAATCAATCAATCTTGTTGTTTCTATACATTGCAATGAACAGGAACTGTTAGAGGTTCGATGGTTGTATGATTGATGTGTGATCAATTTGTGAATATCATTGTATGCTAAGTCGAGACACATTGTAACAGTGTTATTCTATGTAAGGTTGATCAGGGAAATTTTTTCTTGTAGTAACTGTCACCTGTGAAGGAGAGACTGAAACTTGTATGTAAATCCTTTTGTTGTAATACAAGAGTTCTTCTTTGGTGTGGTGGTTTTTTCTCCCGTAAGGTTTTTCCCATGTAAATTTGGTGTCAATTGTGTTTGAATTTATTTCTAAATTATGTTATTGCTTTAGTATGCATCTTAGTGAATTTTAATTGTAATGTTTAAAAGGCATATCTCTTTCTCCTCTTAGTTTTGACATTAGGAAAAGTTTGGTCCATAATCAATTTTTTCCTAACATCATCCAAATCCACTTTGGGCCCTTATGTTGCAAAAATGAATCCTTCATCATTTCATCCATCTTAGGGCCTTCCATCCCATCAACCATTAGTTCTATCTCAAAATCCCTTCATTATTTTTATCTATCACCTCAAATCCTCAATCAAGATCTACAAAGGCACTCATCATTAAATTCCTTCCAACATTATCCCTCATAAATACATTCATAAAATCTCCAATTTATCCATCCTCATGCATCCCTACCATTACTATTGGAAGAAATTTAGATTCCAAATATTGAATTCATAAAGTGAGAAATCCACATAAATCCAATCATCACCATGAACCATCCAACAATAAAATTGATCCAAAATCTAAATCCAAGAGGCAACAAAGTCCCATGTAGAAAAACCAAAAAAAATTATGAGAATTCAGAAGAAAATAAAAGCGATGTATCCCAAAGCACAATTAACTTGGCATCCAAATATACTCCTCTAGAATATTCCTCCACTCCTGAGTCCTCCAATCCTCCATCTAAAAATCACCTATCTTCCAAATTAGTTTTGGGTCCTGTTGGGACTGTAAAATTTTGCAAATTTTAAGTGCCCATGTTGAAAAATTTGATATGCACACTCAGAAGTGCACCTAAAAAATCTACCTCAGTGACCTACTTTAGAGGGTCATAATTCGAAGTCAGTTGAATTTCATGCCAAATCCCTTGGTGAGTGTATTCATTAGACATATATGAACATGCTTGCTCAATTTCAGCCTCTTGTGATGAGTTTTGATAGGGTTTTAAAGAGCAAAGCTCGAGAGTTTTGGGATTGTTTTGTTGTTTGCAAATTCTCAGGCCTATGAAGTGGCCTCCTGTTCAGATTGATATTTCACAACTGGATGATTTTCATGACAAATGGATTGGTGCTCTACATTCCTCTCATATTCATATGCTCCTTGGTTCAGTTTCAGAGTCTTAGGATCAAGTTTGATATTTTTACGAGGTCAAAAGCAAATGCAATTTCTTTTGATTTTACATCTACATTTTCATAATGTTTCAAGGAAGTCAACTTTGACCCATATTATCTTGTGAAGAATGTGGATTAAAGGAGACCCCTATTTCACACATATTCAATGGACCTAAATGCTCTAGTGTCTCCAGTGGTAGCTTCCCAGAAGGTGATTTGATATTTTTTCAAGGAGGTGACTTGGTGTGCCCTAATTGGTTTGTAACATTTGCAGTTGCAGAAAATTTTGAGTGAGAAACTTTGGCATTGAATATCTTGCACCTCATGGTGAATTTTTCCAATCCATTTGTTGCACTGTATTCCTGGGTCAAATATCTACATGCATGTGTGTTTTCATGACTTCAGGTGGTCATTTGACTAGTTTTTCGGGGCGATTCCAGAGGCCACTTAACCTATTTTAACTACAGTACAAAGTGTCGGAAAGTGGATTTTGATGATAGCCTACTCCGTTTTTTTCATCTCAAGAGAATTTAAGAGGTAGCCTCAAATCAATTCAGGTTAAAAACTTGTTTCAAAATGAAAAAAAATTAGTCAAGCCCACAAGGGGACCCAACATGTGTCACACAATTTGAGGAATCTGGCATGTGAAGCTAATGTTCAACTTAGTGTCTTCTAATTGTTGTTTGTAGAATTTGTTCTTGTTATGAAAGAAAACCCACAGTATCTAGTGATGCCTCTTGAACTAGAATTGACAAATTCAAAGGGGCTCAGTGATAAATGATATTCAGATCTTTTGTTAGAAATGCATTATGAGGTCAAAATTCTTGCATTCATCTCTCATTCTTGTAACATTATGCGAGGTAGCAATAGATAAACTCTCCAATATGGATCATTTAGAGGGAAAAAATTTCTTTTGCTTGTTTCCACTGATTTTGAAGGTTACATAGTGTGCATGCAAGGCCATTAAGTTAAAGCAAAATCTCATGCATAAGTACATGACAATTATGAAACGAAAAATCAGATGGAAGGGCATAATGATAATTGAAAATTTTGACTGAGTTAAAATCCCATGAAACTAAAGTGCCCATGCCTAAGTCTTGCAAAAATAATTATGAAGATTATACTATTTAATGACAGCCACATGAAGGTGGATAGTGAAAATATATTATTGTGAAACTTGCATGGTATATCATCCTCCAAGATGCTCCCATTGCCTTATATGTGATAATTGTATGGAAATATTTTACTATCATTTCTATTGGGTTGGGAAATACATTAGATGGAGAATTTATCTATTATTTTCATGTTGCTTCAACAACTCTTCTCTACATATATGCATTAGCAGTATCAGCTTTCTTATGAATGGTGGATGGATGTTGTCTAAGAGGCAATGAAGACATCATCCAAATCTCCAAATACTTGAAGGTTATGGAACACTTCCATCAACTAGATGAGGGTGGTGTTTCACTTGGGACAAAGTCACACCACTATTTGACCTTGTTGAATTATTTGAACAAATCCATGATACTGAAAGGGAAAATAATTTACATAGGCTAATGTGAATTAGGGTTTCCATATTATGCAGATGCATATCTATGAGAATATGGTTATGGCTCAATCTTAGATTGATTTCCTTTAGAAGTTAAAATTGGTGGGGTACTCCTTTCAAAGTGGATAAAAAAAGACTCATCAAATACTTTGTATGCTTGGCAACTTGGAAATGCAAACAAAAAGTGGCTCAAAGCATGGGAAACATTTTAAACCTACTCAAAGCAAATTAGATGTGAAGGATGCTCATGTTGGAATTTCATGTGGGAATTGGTATCACTTTGTAGCTGTTCGAAATAAGATGGGGAGTTGAAGGAATGAGTTAAAACATCTTGTGAGGACTTGAGAATTCTTCCTAATGTGTGGCATAGAGACAAGGAAATGGTTTATTCTGCAAGGGAGTGACCATTGTGCTCACTGAAAGAAATCAATTTGATTCTGCAATAGAATTTTCACTAGGAGACCTTTTTGTTGGATGCTTGGTGTCGATGTTAATCAAGCGTTGCCTTGGATGGTTTGCACTCATAATGAAAATGTTTAGAATTGTTTAAGGATTGTCTATTTTGGAATTGAAAACCCTAACTCCATTCCATTTGGCTCAAACGCATCTATGAGCAGAGCTGGGGAAAGTCTTCAAATGAACATTATTGGGTACAGTATATTTGGTGTAGTCAAACTACATGGCATGCTTTGATAGTAATATCAAAATTTTGAATGCCCTTTGTATGTTCAGCCAAGTTGTGGCTCGAGGCATGCCCGTGCACACAAGGTTTCTATGAGGAGAAGAAAGCATTGCAAATTGACCACTATAAACATTTTCTTGGTGCGGCCAAGGTTCATTGAGAAGCAACAAAAACTTGAAAAATTAGGTATTCAAATGAATATCACGCATCGCTGATTTATTTCATCTTTTCATCATCTTATGAATGATGTGTGATGATGTGCTTCCTCCATCACACATTGCTATTTTTTTATTCATTTTCACACCCTATTAGTGATACGTGATGGTGCACTCCCTAACTTCACTCATCGTTATTTTCTTATATTTTTTCTCTCCTCAAATCTATGATTGGCGATGGTAACTGTCGAGAGTGAAGATGTAGTGGGTCCATGAATTAAGTTATATGGTAATGTTTGATGGAATATTGAAGGTAAAAAGTTTTATGATAAAGTAATTAAAGTGTGAAATGCCTAATAAAAACCTTAGTGGCTAAAAAGAAAATAAATTTGAAGCTTATGGATCGAGGGAAAAATTAAAAGATTTCACAAATAAAATTTTATTTGCTGTTTGGAAAATGGAGGTGAAATATGAAGTGTGGGTAGATTATTTTATTGCCTGGTAATATAAAAATTAAAGCCCCATGAGTAAATAAAGTAATATTTTAAATGTTGGGCATTTAAATTGTAAAATTACAAGTGAATGGCTTTCTACACCCATTTTAAATTTTAAAGTCTTCATAAAGATTTTAAAATAAAAACTTTTAGTGGGACAATGAAATAAAATATCTCACAAGAATTTAGAGCCTTCATAAAATTGGAGTGAAATTTTAAGGTGCTGAAAACAAAATGTAACTGCATAGATAGAAAGTTTTCACGACAGGGTAAAAGCCTTCACAGATAAAACAACTTTCATGCAGCAAGGTTAAAATGGAAGAGGAGGTGAAATATTTTACAAGAAAAGATATTTTCAACTACAGAGAATGATCAAGAATGAAGCTTCTCAAGAAGGGAATATTTTTCTATTGCAGGGCAAGTGAGTGATGAAGTGATAAAACATATTGTAGATTGAAGATTCTTCATAAGCTGGAGGAAGTTGCTGATCAACGATGCTGGGTTTGTCAGGTGTCTACAGTGGATCTCCATTTAGGGTTTTGCATTTTCCTTAAGTGCAAATTTTATGTTTCAGAGGAGTTGCTTACAGTTTTGTCTCACGGGAATACCATTTAGTAATAGGGTCTCAAATGTATAGTGTTGGTTTTAGGTTTTCTAAATCTTGTAATTGAGATTGTAATTACAACACTGTCATGTTAGATAAATAAATGACAAGATATTTTGGGTCAGTTTTCTCCATTGTAGACATTGCATAAGTTTTGAATATAATGAAATCAAGGGTTTATGTTGTTCAGCTTCTTGTATTTCCTTGAATGTTTGTTCGCTGTTATTTCCTTGAATGTTTGTTCGTTGTTATTACCTTGAAGATTCTTGAACATAAGGGTTGACTACCCTTTAGAGGATTTTAAGGTTCTACTAGAAAAAACACCAACAAACTGGTGAATCTACTAGGGAGAACTTTGAATTTCCAATTGCAGACTATTGTATCACAGAGTCAAGGATTTGGTGAATCTGAACATCTAGTTCAGATATTGAGAAGTGTCTAGAATTGGAAGTGGTTGTGTTGTAGTAGATTTAAAAGAATATATGTGTTACTCTACTATTGGAGGAGACCTAGAATAAAATTCATCTTTGAAATAGCTTCCTACTGCTTGAAGTTCAATCCTTTGTGAAGAGAGATGGCGACTCTATCTAAAGAACCTGTTGAACATGTGAAGAAAGTTTCAAATCTATGAACATTTCCAGTCAAGAAGAATAATTTGTAGCATCTGCAACATATCTAGGTATTTTTCATTGTTTGGTTTTCAAGAAGGATAAATTTGTATGAGAAAACCATATTTGAAAGTCTTGAAAATTTTGGTTCCCTATTGAGTGAAATTAAGCACTAAAGGAATTAGTAGTGATAGGTTTGCATACTTTCACATTATTATATTGTAACCTCTATTATGAATTGAAGTATGCAATTTTTTTGAAGAAACTCATGTAGGATATCTTAAGAAAGTTGAGATAAAAATTTGCATTGTAAGAGCTCATGATCATGTTGTAAAAGGAGTTTGAGTTACCCTATGTAGCTACAAAGTTAATATGAAAAGGCCTATATAGGTGTAAGAAAATGTATCACCAACCTATGCATCCCTATGTTGACTCAAATGTACTAATGCATGGTGTGCAGCCCCTATTATGTAATAAAATAAATGTCTCTATTGAACGGTACAAAGCCATAAATTTTGATGGAATTTGTGGTTTCCCAAATTTCATACCATTTGAAATCAGAAATAGAATACAAAAGTTCAATGGTGAGAAGTCTGAATCAGCAAGTAAGCATCTACAATAATTCAATAGTGTAATGGATGACTATGAGGTGGATCATGAGGATGTGATCATGAGGCTACTTTTTCAATCTCTAAAGGGAGATGCAAGAGATTCATTCTCTTATTTACCAACATGCTCTATCTATTCTTGGAGTGAGCTCAAAGCAGTGTTCATAGAGAAATTTGGTGAAAGAATCAATACTGGTTTTGTGCTCAATAAATTTATGAGCATTGAGAAAGAAGAGGGTGAGTTGGTTCCATCGTTTAATTGAAGATTTGCTAAAACATTGAGGGATATTCTGGAGTTTTTGAGACTAAGTGGTGTAGTATGGTTGGTTGTTTATTTAGGAGCTTTTGATAATGAGATGAGCTATCTATTAAGAGATAAGGATCCTAAAACCTTGCATTAGGCCTATGATATGGCCATGAACATTGAAAACAACCAGAAATATGGAATGCACAAGGGTTATTTGTCTACAAGTGTTTGTTGCCTTGAGGCACCAAACGTTGATGAAAGGTGTAAGTCAGAAATTAAAAATAAATGTCAGAATACTTACACCTCTATTATTTCAGCTTATACATCATTCCATAATGTTGATCACATAGAGCCCCAAACAAATTGTCAAGAATCTACATGCATTTATGATCCTATGGTATTTGTGCAAGCTCTCTCTTGCATAAGGAGACATGAAGGAGAATCATCATGTGATATCTATGCAAGATTTATGGATACTTTGTCTACAATTCTTGAGTGTCACGGACCTAAAATTTCAATGTGCATTGATTTATTTTATGAATCTTATGAACAGGTTTGAGTGATTTTCCAAAGGAGTTGAAGCCTATTAGGCTTGATAAAGTGTGTGAATATATGTTTCTATTTGAAAAGATTATAGATGATCATCAAAAATCTATTATGTTTTCAATCTGTAATGTTAATGTTTATGTTGCTCCATATGAGTCAAGCAGTGAGATATCACATGAAGAAGAAGGGAGTAGAGCAAAGGTTGAAAATGCATACCTTAGTGAGCATCAAAATAATGTGGTGTATGCACCTATGGATTGCATTCATGAAGATTCAAATGCACTACATGATGTAGTTGATAAAGAGATGGAAATAATTTCAGATATTTGGCATATCACACCATGTAATGGAACTACTAGTTGTTCTAGTGATGCAATCACAAAGAGGTTCCATCTGCTGTCTTATGGTTCAGATGAATCTGGTGACTTTTTTGAATATAAGAGTGATAATGAGATAATGTGTTCATCATTAAGTATGAAAGAACCATGTAGTTCTGATTACAGTATTGCCAAGGTTGAAAGCTTTGTCAATAGTGAGCTTGGTATCATTGGGCCTGTTCATACACATTCAACTCAAGAGGTTGATCATGTTGATTGTTATTTTGTTGGTTATAGCGGCTTGTATGAAGTAGAGTAGGAAATTTTTACATCAAATAAGAATAAAATTAGTAGGAAAGATGTTGATGACATGAGTTCACTCTCAGATGATCAAGTTATGCATCATGACGAGAATTTGCATAATAGGATACCACCATTTTTGGTTGATAATGTTGTGGAGCTTGAAAAGCCTTCTGACCATGCTATCTCAGATTATGTGGATATGGAAAAAAATTCAAATATGTGTGTTGAACAATCAAAGGATGAAATGAAAGATAGTATTGGTTACTGTGAGTTCAAGGTTGATTGTGATTATGCCTATGAAGAGGACACAGATTGTGGTGTCTCAAAATAAAGTGATACTAGGGAATATTTGGAACTCCATGTGGAAGAGGTAGAAATATTTATGTCAAAAATAAATGTAATGGAAAATCCCTTATTTGATGAGCCTTCATCTTCACTAGAGATGAGAAATGATTATCCTTATTGGTGCAGAGATAATCAACTCTTTGCTAAGAACTCTGATGATGCATCCGATACAGGGTTAGAATGTGGCCTTAATCAAACAAATCAACACATTGATGAGCACCTCAAGGGCATTTCCAATGAATTTTTTACATTTGATATAGATGTTGCAGGCAAGGTTGAGTGTCATGATTCCAACTACTTGGAAGATTATGAACACTTTTAGTTTCTAGTTCAATTGGAAGCTATTTTGATGGAGCATGAAAATAAGATGAAGAGAAAGGAATGTTATTTTCAATATGAATATGTGTCATGTGATGATGAAAAATTCTAGTTTGTGCCTAGTTATACAATGCATAATGACAAAGATTACATTAGCAATGGTATGCTCAGAAATTTTTTGAGAGATGTTAGTGGCAATATTTGTAATCAGGCAGATTTCAGTGGTGAGCGCATATTTATGCTTGTAAGAAGAGGCATATACTTGTTTTGGTGGTATGATGGAGGTACATGTGGGTTGAGGGAAATCCATTCCTTCAACAGGTTGGTGTTTGACATAGGCAAACATTTGTTCTTCTATTCATTTGGTGGCCTGGGGCCATAAAATATGGTTTGAAAAAGTGGATAAAGACTCCCTTGCCTAATGTTTTTAGCACTTGATCTAATCCCCTAAGATCTAGAATCTCACCCTATCCACAAGGGGTATGCATCCCCAGACAGAGCATTTTGCAAAATTTTAAGCACCCATGTTGAAAATTTTGATCCACACACTCAAAAGTGCACTTGAAAAATCTTCCTCAATGACCTACTTTGGAGGGTCATAATTCAAAGCTATTTGACTTTCATGCCAAATCCCTTTCTGAGTGTATTCATTTGACATATGAGAACATGCTTGCTCAATTTCAGCCTCCTGTGATGAGTTTTGATAGGGTTTTGAAGAGCAAAGCTAGAGGTTTTGGGGGTTGTTTTGTTGCTTGCAAATTCTAAGGCCTTAGAAGTGGCCTCTTGTTCAGACTAATATTTCACAACTGGATGATCGTCATGAAAAATGGATTGGTGCTTTGCATTCCTCTCATATTCATATGCTCCTTGGTCTGATTTTAGAGTCTCGGGAACAAGTTTGATATTTTTACCAGGTGAAAAGCAAATGTAGTTTCTTTTGTTTTTACATCTGCATTTTCAAAATGTTTCTAGGAGGTCAACTTTGACCCCTAATATCTTGCAAAGAATGTGGATTGAAGGAGATCCATCTTGAACACATACTCAATGGACCTAAATGATCTAGTGTTTCCAATGGTAGCTTCCTACAAGGTTATTTGATATTTTTCAAGGAGGTAACTTGGTGTGCCCTAATTGGTTTGTAATAGGTGTAGTTGCAGAAAAGTCTGAGTGAGCCACTTTGGCATTGCATATATTGCACCTCATGGTGATTTTTTCCAAGCTATTTGTTGCACTATATTCTTGGGTCAAAAGTCTACATTCCTGTGCATTTTCATGACTCTAGGTGGTCATTTGACTAGTTTTGTAAGGCATTTCCAAAGGCCACTTGACTTGTTTTGACTATAGAACAAAGTGCCAGAAAGTGGATTTTGATGATTGCCCACTTCATTTTTTTCATCTCAAGAGCATTCAAGAGGCAACCTCAGATCAATTCAAGTTAAAAACTTGTTTCAAAATGAAAATTTTTTAGTTGGGCCCACAAGGGGACCCAACATGTGTCACACAATTTGAGGAAGTTGGCATGTGAAGATAATGTTCAACTTGGTGTATTTTGATGGTTGTTTGTAGAATCTATTATTGTTATCAGGGCAAACCCATAGTATTTGGTGATGCCTCTTGAACTAGAGTTGATAAATTCAAAGGGACTCGGTGATAAACGATATTCTGATCTTTTGTTAAAAATGTAATATGAGGTCAAAGTTCTTGCATTCTTCTCTCATGCTTGTAGCATTATGCGAGGTAGAAATAGATAAACTCTCCAATATGGATCATTTAGAGGGAAAAAAATTCTTCTGCTTGTTTCCACTGATTTTGAAGGTTACACAGTGTGCATGCAAGGCCATTAAGTTAAAGCAAAATCCCATGAATAAAGTAAATGACAATTATGAAAAAAATAAAAATAATGGAAGGTTGTAATGATAATTGACAATGTTGATCGAGTTACAAGCCCATGAAACTAAAGTGCCTGTGCCTAATTCTTGCAGAAATAATTATGAAGATTATGCTATTTAATGATGGCCACATGAAGGTGAATAGTGAAAGTCAATTATTGTGAAACTTGCATGGTATATCATCCTCCAAGCGGCTCTCATTGCCTTATATGTGATAACTGTATAGAAATATTTGACTATCATTTCTATTAGGTTGTCCAATGCATTGGGTGGAGAATTTATCTATTCTTTTTCATGTTTGTTGCTTCAAAAACTCTTCTCTACATATATGCATTTGCAGTATCAAATTTCTTATGAATGGTGGTACGAGTGTTGTCTGAGAGGCAATGAGGACATCATCCAAATCTCCAAATACTTGAAGGTTATGGAACTCTTCCATCAAGTAGATGAGGGTGGTGTTTCACTTGGGATAAAATCACAACACTATTTGACCTCGCTGAATTATTTGAACAGCTACATGATACTGAAAGGGAAAATATTTTACACAGGCTAATGTGAATTAGAGTTTCCACATTATGCGGATGCATATCTATGAGAAGATGGTTATGGCTCAAGCTTAGATTGATCTCCATCAGAAGTTAAAATTGGTGGGGTGCGCCTTTCAAAGTGGATAAAAAAAGACTCATCAAATACTTTGTATGCTTGGCAGCTTAGAAATGAAACAAAGCCAGCATGGGAAACATTTTAAACCTACTCAAAGCAAATCAAATGTGAAGGATTCTCATGTTGGAATTTCACATGGGAATTGGTATCACTCTGTATTTGTTCGAAATAAGATGGGGAGTTGAAGGAATGAGTTAAAACATCTTGTGAGGACTCAAGAACTCTTTCTAATGTGTGGCACAAAGACAAGGAAACGGTTTATTTTTCAAGGGAGAGACCATTGTGCTCACTGAAAGAAATTAATTTGATTCTGCAATAGAATTTTCACCAGGAGAATTTTTTGTTCGATGCTTGGTGTCAATGCTAATCAAGTGTTTCCCTAGACAGTTTGCACTGATAATAAAAATGTTTCAGAATTGTTTAAGGATTGTCTATTTTGGCATTGAAATCCCTAAATCGATTCCATTTGGCTCGAATGCATCTGTGAGCAGAGCTGGGGAAAGTCTTCAAATGAACATTATTGGGTACAGTATATTTGGTGCACTCAAACTACATGGCACACTTTGATAACGATATCAAAATTCTTAATGCCCTTTGTATGTTCGACCAAGCTATGGCTCAAAGCATGCTTGTACACACAAGGTTTCAATGAGGAGAATAAAGTATTACATATTGACCACTATAAACATTTGCATGGTGTGACCAAGGTTCATCGAGAAGCAACAGAAACTTGAAAAATTAGGGATTCAGATGAATATCGCACATCGCTGACTTGTTTCATATTTTCCTCATCTTATGAGTGATATGCGATGATGTGCTTCCTCCATCATGCAACACTATTTGTTTCTTCATTTTTACACCCTATTAGCGATACATGATGGTGCAATCCTTGACTTCGCTCATCATTATTTTCTTATGTTTTTCTCTCCTCAAATCCACAATTGGTGATGGTGACTATTGAGAGTGAAGATGCATTGGGACCGTGAATTAAGTTATATGGTAATGTTTGATGGAATATTGAAGGTGAAAAGGTTTGTGATAAAGTAATTAAATTGTGAAATGCCTAATAAAAACCTTAGCGGCTAAAAAGAAAATAAATTTGAAGCTTATGACCCGAGGGAAAAGTTAAAATATTTCACAAATAAAATTTCTTTGTTGTTGGGCAAATGGAGGTGAAATATGAAGTGCGGGTAGATTATTTTATTTCCTAGTAATATAAAAATTAAACCCCCATGAGTAAATAAAGTAATATTTTAAATGTTGTGCATTTAAATTTTAAAATTACATGTGAATGGCTTTCTATACACATTCTTAATTTTAAAGTCTTCATAAAGATTTTAAAATAAAAACTTTGAGTGGAGCAATGAAATAAAATATTTCACGGGAATTTAGAGCCTTCACAAAATTGAAGTGAAATTTTAAGGTGCTAAAAAAAAAATGTAAGTGCACATATAGAAATTTTTCATGGTAGGGTAAAATCCTTCATAGATAAAACAACTTTCACGCAGCAGGGTAAAAATAGAAGAGGAGATGAAATTTTTTGCAAGCAAAGATATTTTCAACTGCAGAGAATGATGAGGAATGAGGCTTCTCGAGAAGGGAATATTTTTCTATTATAGGGAAAGTTAGTGATGAAGTGAGAAAACTGATTAAAAATTGAAGATTCTTCATAAGGTGGAGGCAATTATTGATCAACGGGGTTGGGTTTTCCAGGTGTCTACAGTGGATCTCCATTTAGGGTTTTGTATTTTCCTATGCAGATTTTTTGTTTCAGAGAAGGAGTTTCTTATAGTTTGGTCTCATAGGAATACCATTTGGTAATAGGGTCGCAAATGTATAGTGTTGGTTTTAGGTTTTCTGAAGTTTTATGAATCTTGTAATTGAGAATGTAATTGCAGCACTATCATGTTAGATAAATAAATAATATATTTTGGGTCAATTTTCTCCATTATAGACATGCATAAGTTTTGAATATAATGAAATCAATGGTTTATGTTGTTCGTCTTATTGTATTTCCCTTTTTTTTTTTCATTGTTATTACTCTTATTCAAGGATTAAGTTAGTTTGTATTAACAAGACTGAAGATTTGTGCAATCGTGTGCTTGGATTAATAAAGTATGATTGGTTTGATTTTTATTATCAATGATGTAATGCATCATCTAATAGGCATAGTTATGATAGAGTGAGTGTTGTAATGAGTTTGAAATTCTTTGATTTAGGTGACTCCACCCTAAGACTAGGCACTAGTCTCTTGATGTTTCAATTTCTTGAGATTGTGTTGTGAGCGACTATATTTTAAAATCAAATTTACTTATAAATCCTTTTGTGGGTGTGTGTGGAATTCAATTAATCATATCCCTCATGTTTAATGTATACAATTTCATGAAGGTCATCCATACCTTCAGGGTAGTTTTTGTTAAGCATATAAAGGAGAATTGAGTGTTTACTGTGTGTTTGATACTATTGCACACAAGTATCTAAAAGCACATTATTGGGATTACCCTCCCAGGTTTAACAAAGCCTAAAATGCAGGGGAGAAATGATTGTATATCAGGCTCTCATTCATTGGCCACTGACCTTGAAGATTCTTGAACATAAGGGTTGGCTACCCTTTAAATGATTTTAAGGTTCTACTGGAAAAAACACCAACAAGTCCCTATGTCCCAAAATCCACATCCACTCCATCTAAATCTCACAATTTAAAATCCACAACTCCACCACCCCTTAAGGTGTGTGCCAACATTGGTCTTGAAAAATTTCAACCCACTCATACATAATTCTTCCAACACCCCATATATTATCCAACATCTATTTTGCATCATTTCATCCCTCTCATCCAATCCTTTGTATATATCCTTATCCCTCTCCACTACCCCATCCATTTCCTACCCCTAATCATCATTTAACTAATATTTATGAGAATGCATCCAATTTCCATGTTCTATTTTAGCATATCTTCAAGTTATATCATCAATGGATGCTTGATTCCTTCCTCCATCTTACTATCTTCCAAATCAACTTATCCATGTTATTATCCTCATTCCTCTCCATCCATACCATTATGAAAAAATTAAAAAAAATTAAAGAGAAATAATTCATCCAATATTTAAAACCACTTTATGTGATGCATTGGGAAAGTACCATGATGAAAACCTAGCAAATAGACATCATGTGCAATCCCCACATCCTCTTTCACTCTACACTAGGAGGAAATAATTATCCATGTATATCCACTCTATCCCACCTACTCTTTCTTATCCATATCCTCAAATATCCTTCATTTCATATTTCTCATCCTATCTCCTTCCCCCATCCAATCTAATTCATCCTCCCTTTTTTCCTTTGACCTTGGTCACCTCCATCCCATATCCATCATCCTATTTATTTCCCCCATCCTATATAAATTCATCCTCCATTTTCACATTTTATCTTAGTAATACTAGGGGAAAAATATTCATCCATGCTTTGGGTAATGTGAACCTTACTTCCTCTACCATCCATATCCCTTATGAATTTGTAAGAACAAAATTTGTAGTAAATTGAATTTATTTTCTAAGATACTAGTATTTTTTTGGAAAAAAGTAAATCTATTTGGTAAAAATTTAAAATTTTAATGTAGTAATACTAAATTTTCAAGAAAAAATAAAAAGAAAGTGTGTGTCTGACCAACCTAAGTATAAGCAAAAAAAAAAATCTTTGAAACTTCCAATATAAGTAGAGGACACATGCTCAGATGTGCCACAATTTTTTTGTATTTTTTTGCAAGTAAACAATTAGTTATGATTTTTTTATTAGAACTTCTTTTAAAATATTAAAACTTGTTTGTGTTGACCACCATAATTTGGTCAAAAATTTATGAAATTCAATTTTTTTAATCTTATAGTATAGGAAACATAGAATGTCCCGCATCTTTCAGATTCAAAAAATGTGAAATAGTTTAAGAATTATAGAATTTTTCAATCAACCTATCAATCAAGACTTTAGTCGTAATGCAAGTAGAAAATCAATAATAACTATCTATTAAATTCAAAATAAGGCATATCTTATATTGGTGGAAAGCTGATAATTTTCTCAATAAACCCTTTTCATTTCATCAAATTTGGATTAAAAAAAGTCGTCAACCACAACAACGAACTTTGGAAAACTAAGGAAATTATCTAAACATGTTTTTACAATTGACTTTCCAAGTATGACACCTGCAAGCCAAATCCCAAGGCAACCTCGAGGAAAATCTTGAGGCTACTAATTTTTTTAGAAAAATGGATATTTGTTACAAACGGATATTCGTTACCTTCATTGTATTTAAAATATTTTGTATTATTATTGTTATTACATTATATATATATATATTATATACTATATACTATATACTATATATAATATATAATATATTATATATTATATATTATATATTATATTATATTATATTACATTATATACTATGTACTATAAATATATATATAGTACATCTATAATATATTATATTATATATTATATACTACATTATAATATATATAGAGAGTGAGAGAGAGAGGGAGTGAGAGATATTTATCTAGGTAGGGTTGGAGGGATAGAGTGGGGGAGAGACTAGAGAAAGAGAGTTATCTAGGTAGTGTGGGAGGGAGATCTACCTGAGGGAGAGAGAGAGGGGGGGGAGAGAATTATCTAGATACCTGGAGGGAGGGATAGAGGGAGGGAGAGACCAGAGAGAGAGACCTAAGAGGGAGAGAGAGAGAGAGAGAGAGAGAGAGAGAGAGAGAGAGAGTTATCTAGGTGGGGTGGGAGGGAGAGGCCTGAGAGGAGAGGGAGGGAGTGAGAGAGATAGTTATCTAGGTAGGGTGGGAGGGATAGACAAAGGGAGAGACCTAAGAGAGAGAGGGGGGTAGAGGGAAGGAGAGAGCTCAGAGAGAGAGGGAGTGAGAGAGTTAAATAGGTAGGGTGGGAGGAAGAGACCTAAGAGAGAGGGAGAGAGAAAGTTATCTCGATAGGGTGGGAGAGAGAGACCTAAGAGAGAGGGGGTTGGGAGGGATAGAGGGAGGGACATACCTAAGAGAGAGATGTCTAGGTAGGTTGGGATGGATAGAGGGAGTGAGAGATGAAAGAGAGAGAGAGAGAGAGAGACTAAGTGAGAGAAAGAGGGGGGTGGGAGGGATAGAGGGGGGATACCTAAGAGAGAGAGGGAGTTATCTAGTTAGGTTAGGAGGTAGATACATGAGAGAGATGGGAGTTGGAGGGATAGAGGGAGGGAGAATCATAAGAGAGAGGGTAAGGATGGATATAAATACAGAGGGAGGGAGGGAGGGATAGAGAGAGAGGGATGTAAAAATAGAGGGATGGAGATACCTAAGAGAGGGAGAGGGGTGGGAGGGATAGAGGGAGGGAGAGACTTGAAAGAGAGTGAGTAAGGGGCTGAAGTATAGAAAGAGAGAGGGATGGAGGGAGGGGGAGGGAGGGAGGGATTGAGGGGGAAAGAGAGAGAGGGGGAGTGGGAGTGATAGAGGGATGGAGAGGCCTAGGAGAGAGAGAGGGGGTGAGAGGGATAGAGGGAGAGAGAGGCCTGAGAGAGAGGGGGTGAGAGGGATAGAGGGAGGGAGAGACCTAAGAGAGAGAGGGGAGTTGGAGTGAGATATTTTTCTAGGTAGGATGGGAGGGATAGAGGGTGGGAGAGAGAGAGAGACTTGAGAGAGAGATAGAGAGAGAAAGTTATCTAGGTAGGGTGGGAGTGAGAGACCTAAGAGAGAGGGGAAGTGGGAGGAATAAAGGGAGAGAGAGACCTAAGAGAGAGAGAGGAGGGTGGGAGGGATAGAGGGAGGGAGAGACCTAAGAGAAAGAGGGGGTTATCTAGGTAGGGTGGGAGGAGACCTAAGAGAGAGAGAGAGAGTTATTTAGGTATGATGGGAGAGATATTTAAGAGAGAGGGGGTGGAAGGGATATAGGGAGGGAGAGACCTAAGAGTGAGAGGGATGTGGGAGGGATGGAGGGATGGAGAGACTTGAGAGAGAGGGGTGCAGGAGGGATAGGAGGGAGAGACCAAAGAGGGGAGAAATGGGAGGGATAGAGGGAGGGAGAGACCTGAGAGAGAGAGAGAGAGAGGGACATCTAGGGTAGAGTGGAGGGAGAGACCTAATAGAGAGAGATGGGGTGGGAGGAATAGAGGGAGGGAGACCTAAGAGAGAGGGGGGGAAGGAGAGAGATAGAGAGAGTTATCTAGGTAGGGAGGGAGGGAGAAACCAAAGAGAGAGAGGGTGGGAGGGATAGAGGGAGTGGGATGCCTAAGACAGAGAGGTTAGGAGGGATAAATGGAGGGAGAGAAAGGAGAGGATGTGGGAGGGATAGAGGGAGGGAGATCAAAGAGGGAGAGAGAGAGTTGAGAGATAGAGAGATACTTGAGATGGAGGGAGAGAGATAAAGATTTATCTAGGGAGGGAGGGAGGGAG